>JANRMT010062834.1:20174244-20191197 GCA_026402145.1 Polypterus bichir lapradei
TCTATCTATCTATCTATCTATCTATCTATCTATCTATCTATCTATCTATCTATCTATCTATTTCTTTAATGAATTTAAATTTTACATGATATTTTGTCAAAATGCTGCCGCGATTGGAGTAAATGGGCACAAAAATTCGTGGCTGGATTAGCTTGTTTTCATTCAGGTCAGATTCTCTTTCATTCGCTTTCCAAATTCTCCTTATATATAAGAGTGAGATTTTAAAAAGTTCACCTTTCACACAAATAAGGAATTAAGCATAAATGAAATATGCAATGTAATATACTTCTAAGAAATGTACCTGTAAAGTTGTAATATGCTGTTTTTTTTACTAAAGCTTCTTTCCACCACACACATAAAAAAGTCATGCGTTATTTTGCAAAAATATTACATGCTGCGGTTTGTACCATTGTGCATGCTCATGCGCCAGCCATTTAATGACAGCTACTGAGTGAGAGGTTACACATGTGCATAGCATGCAATCAAATGACAAGAACTGGACATATGTTACAGCATGTACATTTAATCCTGCATGTACTGAGGGGTAATTTTAATTGGCCAGTTTGGGATCACAGGGAGACAGTGATTATCCCAGCAGCACCGAGCATAAGGCAATAAGCAAAGGTATTGGCTGGTACACGAGTCCTTTGAGAATACAATCTCACAGTCAAACAGAAAAGAGTGTGCTGCATAGAATCCATTAGAGAACCTTATAAATAAAGTATCTTTAGTTTAAATACAGTTATTTGCTACAGATATTTTGAAAAAGTGTGATTTAGTGGTGCAGTGTTCATGCCCCGATTCTTCAAGGACTCAGTTTGAGAATGGAAGAAGTGGTATGGCTGTTATTTACTTTACAACACATGAAGAACTAAATGTTTTTTGATAATTCAGATGTATTACTGTCACATTTCAAACATTCAGTGTTAAAACAGGCAATCATCTGAGGTTTAGCACACTCATTGATGCTAACTAATCGAAAAATGCATCATGGAGAACAAGCAAACTTCATGCAGACCCTGGAGCTGTGAGGTAATCTGCCTTGGCTAAAACATCTGTATTAAACTTACTCAACTCTAACCTGATTAAAACTAAACATAAACCTGTACATATAACTTTTGTACAATTCTTGTCACTAGATACGTACCTTGCTAAATGCATGCTTATTCTTATTATTAGATGACCAGGACATGCACTTGAACAAGGTTACTGGCAGCAGAAGGCAATATTGTAGCAAAATAATGTGCTAATTATTGTGAACAAGTGCAATTCTTTTGCAAAATAATGCAATAGCTTTATGAAATAACACATTTTTTTTATTGATTGGCAAGAATGAAATTCCATGTTTGCTAGTACAGTAACAATGAAAAGCTGAAGTGGCAAAGACAGGGCCACTCAATCCATTAGGCAACATAGGTGGCTATTTATGAAAAGGGTCACGTGCTCCAAACACCACGAGGGACCCCCCCAGGTCATCAAATTCTGATTATACTGAGTGGGGGCTGCTACCCACTGGGTGCCATTTATATGAGTAAAAGTGGGCATGCTCTGTACACCAGAGGGGCACGTGCTCCTTAAAGTCTGCGTTATATACACAAAGGGGTGCCATTTGTTCTACTGAAGGGGCGTGCGTTCCAGACGCCAGAGAGGACACCACCACCCCCAAAAAGGTTGTCTAATAATACCAGCTTCTCGCTATGGGCAACAAAATTCGGAATTAAGTTCTGCAAAATTTGTAACAAAGTTCAACAAATGTCCTGATGGTGGCCTTGTTCAGATTTCCTGTGGGAATTGTGAAATACATGAAAATATGCAGAGATCAAATGTCTGACAGGTGCTGCCTCGTGACAGTTGCTTGAGACATGACCAGCTGGTTATCAACAATGCATTACTGATTTTTTTCACATTTCCTTTTGTTTCAATGTGTTATTGATTTTTTTATTTCTATTTTGCTAGTATGTAATATTGTGACATCATTGTCATTAGCACATTAGTATTTCATTCTTTGTTTTGTTCAGGAATGCTTTTAATTTTTATTTCTTCTTATTTAATGTGTTATCATTATCAATATTTTAGGGTGCACAACTGAATTTAAAATCTGAGAAATCAAAAGCATAAGCCACTTGTTGAAATTCCAATGACTTTGATTGTCTAAAGTCATTAAGGTACACTTGCTTTACCATATAATGTTAATCTAGTTGGATAAAGAAAATCATTATTCTCTTTTGGTGACTCTAACACTTGGATGTATTCATTAATTATTGTCACATTCAGCTGTTACGAACAGTATAAAAGTGGACAGATTTTGCCTTGAGTCAGATTCACTCAGACAGGTGAAGGGTGGAAGAAGACTTACCTATACCATCCATCCATCCATCCATCCAGCCAGATAGACAGACAGACAGACTCCACAGATTAGGTTGAAAACTTCTTATATTCTACTTCCTGCTGAATGGTGGTGTTACAAAAGGCACCAAAAAGTAGAGATTTGTCCCTCACCAGAGCTTGCCTCAAAAACTCTGTGCTAGGATTCTTACTAGGACTAGTTGTTTAAATCCCTAATTTTTCAGCAAACAGTTGAAAGGATAGGTCATCTTGAGTGGAATGAAATTTGCCACAGATTGCATGGTGAAACCAATGCGACACATCTTCAGTTGTGTGCCCCGACTTCACTGGGTGTTTCGGCCGCTTATCACAAGACACCCTCCGCCAGGGTTGGCCCACCTCTGGTTGATCAGACCCGGGTGTGTGTAGCATGGTGACACCACTCGATCAATTGGCAGCCCATGTTAAGTCCCTATGTTTCAGCCACAGCCAGTGACTGCTCCGTTCCGCTACAGTGGCAAGCTCTTTGATTGCCTTCCGTTGAGCCTGCCCTCTGATCCCTACTTCCTTCAATAGCCTCGTGGTGGAACTGGCTACAAACCCTCTGCATCCCACCTCCACTGGCCACACTTTGACGTTCCAGCCCCGCCCCTCTGCTTCAGCTGCTAAACTGGCATATCGCAGCCTCTTCCGTTCGAATGCCTCATCGATAGCATCCTCCCATGGGACTGTCATCTCGACAATGAAGACACGCCGACAGGACTTGGACCAGAGCACAAGATCTGGATGCAGGTTAGTTGTCGCAATTTTGGGTGGGAAGGTGAGCCTCTGGTTGAGGTCCACTCGCAACTCCCAGTCCCGGGCAGGGTTCAATGGACCATTATCTTGGAGTAAAGGCTTGGTCCGCTGTTTCTCCCCTTCCCAAAGAAAGTTGTTCTCTGTCGGATCATACTTTGTGCTTCTAGAGGCATGGCGTTAATGTTTACTCTCTTGTTCTCAATTTCAGCAGCCAAGCATCTCAGCACTTGGTTGTGGCGCCAGGTGTATCTTCCTTGAGTTAAACTGGTCTTGCAACCCACCAGTATGTGTTTGAGGGTTGCTGGGATAGCGCACAGGGGACATGCTGGATCCTTTCCATGCCAAAGATGTAGGTTGGTTGGGGAGGGCAAGACGTCGTATGTGGCTCTGATGATGAAACTTAGTCTATTAGCCTCCATGCTCCACATCTCGCTCCAAGTAATTTTCCTCCTCTCCACACCATCCCACTTCATTCAGCGGCCTTGTTGGGCTTGGGAGACCGCCTTGGCACACCTGGCTGCCTCCTCCTGGCGGCGGACCTCCTCCACCATCATTTGCCGCCGCTCCATTGGAGTAGCCTTTTGCCATGTGGGTGTTACTGCTTCGAATCCAAAGCCCCCTCTACCATGTTGGACATGCCCCACTACGTCCCAGTGTCTGAGGGCAGCCTTTGCCTCCGCAACTACTGCAGATGGCTTCCATTTCCTCCCTGTTGCTAGGGTTGGAGCAGCACCTCTGACAACTGAGTCCCGGGATTCTGTGAGAGTCATTTCCAGCCTTGATTTCGCGCATTTGTACTCCTCCACCAGGCTTGAGATTGGCAGAGAGAGGGCTCCGTTACCATACAGGCCAATGCTGGTGAGGCACCTCGGCAGTCCAAGCCACTTCCTCACTCGTGTGTTCACTAGTCTCTCCAGCCGGTTGGCCTGGGATAATGTGACCTCATAGATAGAAACTGGCCACATTAGCCGGGGCAGTAGCCCAAACTGAAAGCACCACAGTTTCAGCTTCCCTGGAAGGGCAGTGTTATTGATCTTATGTAGGCCATTGATTGTATCCTGCCTGAGTTGTTCCACCTGCTTCGAGTCTTTGAGCTCTGCACTATATCAACGGCCAAGGCTTTTGATAGGCTTCTCCAGAACTGTCGGTATTGGTTCGTTGGATATAGCGGGTTGGATAATGGATGGATGGATAGTTGTACTTACAAGAGGTGGAAAGTGGCAAGATGAAATATAAGTCAGTAGCATGTCACTTTAAAACCAAATAAATAAATTTTATCCATGTCAAAATATGGATTTTCCTATTTCCAAAATATACGCCTCATTTTTTTATGTGTCGTGTCTCCACAAAGAAATCTCTTTTATAAATTATAGTCTCTATTCCCCTGGCAATGAATTGGTTTATAAACTCATACATTTAGAATGTGTGACAGATAGGGGGTACTATCGCTCCCTTGAACCCTCCGATCAAATGTCAGACACCAAATAAAAACCCAATAATTGACTTTATTGTCACAGTACAGTGCACAAAGCACCCTCTCCACCACAATACTCATACAATACAAAATACACAATCAATAAACAATCCTCTGACTCCCAGATGCGTTGCCCTCCTACCACCCAGCTCAGCTCAACGCTCTGGTGTCTCTTTCAGTCTTTTATAGTCCTAGCCCCGGAAGTGTTTTGCCCTCTCTGCTCACGTGACTAGGAACACTTCCGGGTCAGATAAAAAACCTTCTTCTTTACCCCGGAAGCACGTCATTCCCCTTGTCGATGTGTGCTTCCGGGGCGTAGGGAAAATAGTCACTGCTCCTCCCTGCAGCGCCTTCTATTGGCCCCCATGGTATCCAGCAGGGCTCTAAAGGAAAACTCCAACGTCCATAATTCCCTGCTGGTGTTCGGGGCACCTCCATGCTGCAGGGAGGGCTCCACCTGACGGCGTGGGGGTATTGGCCAGGCCATCCTTCACAAATGTTAGAACATTAAAACAATCTAAACAAGAACAGGCCATTCAGCCCAACAAAGCTTGCTAATTCTATCCAATTAATTCATCTAAAATAACATCAAGTCGAGTTTTGAAAGTCCCTAAAGTCCTTACTGTCTACCACACTATTTGGTACCTTATTCCAAGTTTCTGTGGGCCTCTATGTGAAGAAAAACCTCTTAATGTTTGTGCGAAATTTACCCTTAACAAGTTTCCAACTGTGTCCCCGTGTTCTTGATGAACTCATTTTAAATAACCGTCTCGATCCACTTTACTAATTCCCTTCCTAATTTTAAACACTTCAGTCGTGTTACCTCTTAATCTTCTTTTGCTTAAACTGTAAAGGCTCAACTCTTTTAATCTTTCCTCATAATTCATCCCCTGTAGCCCTGGGATCAGCGTAGTCGCTCTATAGCTTAGATTGAAAGGAATTTAGAATATGAAGTAGAAATAATACTGATTGTACATGATTTGGGCCCCAAGTTTATTATGTAATCCAAAGGTATAGTTATGGTCCAAATGAGCATTCATAGGTCCCAGCCAGAGATGTCAGAGCCAGTGGAGAAGCAAGAAACTGTAAAGGGAAGGGCCTGGAAACCACTGGGTGGGCAAACCATAAGTCGTTTTTAAAAATTAAAAAGTTTTTGTGGTGAAATTTAGAGTGAGTCCATTCATTGTTGATTGATCAGGAGTGTGGAGTCCCCTTTATACGCCCACATATTACATAGAAGCATTTGGGGGTGCCTGTTTTACAATGGGTTTCTTTTGGATGTTCTTGTTGAAGAGTGTAAACAATCAACATTAAAAAAAAAACAAGCAATGTCCACTTCTTTGTATACCTATATATAATTATCTTTTATTTCATCAAGGAAACGAATGCTAGCTTACATATTTCTTAAGTACCCTCTTAAACAAACATAATTTCCCAGAGACGGAGTGTCCCATGGTGGATACAATCTGGTCCTTCAAGCTGAAAGAAAAGAATTCATCCCAAGTATGTGAATATAACGAAAATATATTTTTTTGCCAACTGTTTTTGGTAAGATATACAAAAAACTGAATACTAAAAAAGATATGGAGTAAATAAAAGTGTTCACTGTTATGATTTCTGTCAATGGGGAAGGAAAAATTAACCTTTTTTTGTTTTTTATATACTTTGTTAATGCCTGCAGGGAATGCCTTTCAAAAGACAACACAATTGCAAAAGCCCCCAAAAAATTTTTTTTTAAATCCAAAAACAATAAAATTCATAATAAACTAATTTGAGAAAAAACTAAAAAAAAAAAAAACTAATGCAAATAATAAAAAAAAAAAATTAAAAAAGGTAATTAAACTAGCAAAAAGCCCAAATCCACAATTCCAGAATATAATACAGTACCAGAAGTACAATGTTTAAAAAGTGGCAATTTTGCTTTTAAAACTTATAACTTAAATCTTCATTTTTTCAAAATAACACAATAACTGAAACATATGTCTAAATAGTAATAAGTGATAATAAATAGCATATAAAATAACAGACAGGTTCAAAAGGTAATTGAGTTCTGTGGATTTTGCTGAGAATGTTGCCAATGCAGTGAGATCTTCACAAGCACATATAACCAAATAACAGGTTCTGCACTTGCATTTCACATTTCAGCAAGACTGTAAAACTGTAAATGGTATTTTTAGAATTCTCACTTAATGAAAAGAACTTAAAACTGTGAAGGTCTTTATTAAACTGAAATGGTTGAGTACTTTTTAAAAATGTATAGTTAAGGTATTCTTTTGTAAGGAAATGAAGAAATGTATGTATGACATCATGTGTAATCCTCCAATCTGCACATAACCCCAAGTATTTGTCGGAGTTTACCTACGGTAATCTGGTTTCAGCCCTATCCCAAATAGACACTTTTTATAATGATCACCTGGGGAAAAGCAGGCACACAGATGTATTTATAACTTTGAAGAAAAGAAAAAACATGAGATGGAAAGATGTTCAGGGAACAAACAAATTAATGGCCAGAAGGCTAGCCAAAGTCAAAACCTAAGTGTTATTTGTGCCGATTGTCCAAACCAAAATGTTAAACCGCAATGGCAGTCAAAGAAAACATAACAAGAGCCCTAATACTAGCTTGGATAACTGATTCCAACTCACAATCATTTAAATTTCCAGTTCTTTTGTCTTCAGCCCAATATTCTGCTAACAAAATGCTGGCTGGTGCCATATTAAATATGCAAAGTGTGATGACATAATGTGTCACATGACATCCATGTGACATGACTGGCAACAGGCACAGCAACAGTGAATTAAATGGCTGTGGCAATGCAGTGACTGCCACAAAATGGTGAAGACCGTTATGTAACAATCTGTAGTCATATGTATTTTATGTTATACTAGCAAAATACCCACGCTTCGCAGCAGAGAAGTAGTGTGTTAAATAAGTTATGAAAAAGAAAACGAAACATTTTAAAAATAACGTAATATCCCTGACCATCTCATCTTCGTTGTCAACCATTGTAAAGATACTGTAACAGGTTTCATTCATCGAAGTGTTCACTACCCAAATCGGTACTCGTGAATCTAAGATGTTTAACAGGCATTCCCAGTATTAAGTTGTGGATTTGCCTGCGAATATTGAGCGGCAGCGTGTCTATGAACTTAATTTAAACTTAAGCTTTACACCTTGCTTTCCTATTGATATGTCTTCAAAGGCTTGTTCAGATTCAGAGGGTTGTTCCTCTCTTACTGCATCAATAAACAGCTCGTCTTCCTCTTTATCTGAGACATCACACACTGCATGCACGGGTTTACCTTTCTCAGTCCTGCAAACTTTAGCGAAGTGGTTCAATTTACCACATTTTTCACACTGTCTTCCTTTAGCTGGACATTGACTTTTTCCACCGTGTGCTTTCTTTCCGCAGTAGCTGCACTTATGAATATGCTTGTATTCGTCACTCGCTTCATATTCTTTTGCTGCCGTCTCAATTGTGTAATGCGTTTTTTGTTCCGCACTCTTTGGAGATCTTGCTTTTTGTCTGCGTACTGCGTTCACAATCAGTTCACGTGAGCTGCTCGGAGTACATGCATCGAAGGTTCTCAGCTGTGCTTGTGCTATCTCGTGCGATCTCGTGATGTCCACGGCTTTATTTAATGTTAGCTCAGACCCGGCACTTAAAAGTTTCTCTCGCACTTTTGCTGAGTTTGTGCCAAACACTATTCTATCCCTGACCATCTTATCTTCGTTTGTATAAGCACAGTCCTTCACCAGCAATTTTAACTCCGTTACAAAGTGATCAAAAGTCTCGTTTATACCCTGCGTCCTCTCATTAAACTTGTATCTCACGAATATCGTATTCTTCTTAGGCATGACTAACACCAGCGGCAGCGTGGCTAGTAAATGTCCTGGCCTGCTTTATTAGTTTCTTTTGGAGGCCTCACATACATTTCACCATGTTTGAGACTTCTTTTTCAGGAAAATATTAAATAAAATGCAGAATAATGATAAAACTAACAAACAAAAACACAGATTCATAATACCTTTGAAGGTAATTGGTGGCTCTAAATAGACCCAGAATGAATTAAGTGCTGGTGTGTATATGAGTATGTCATCATTGGCTGGCACCCCATCAAATGTTTATTGTAGCTCGTGCCCTGTGCTCCAAGTCCTTTAGGCCTTGTTTCTTCTCTTATCTTTTCTATACAAAATACTGGAATGTGCTGTAAAGAAGTCATTTCTATTATTCTACAGAACAGGCTGCTTCATCCTAATCTGTCAGGCTTTAAAAGGGGCCATTCCACAGAGATGGCTTTATTTACGATTGTTCACACATTAGAGCTACCAACACACCATCTGTCCTCATCCTGCTAGATCTCTCCACTGCATCTGACACAGTTAACCAACAGATCCTTCTTGCCACTCTTTCTAACCTTGGCATCGCTGGAACTACACCCAGGGGCTGAAATTACTTCTTTGGCAAATCCTACCATGTGTAATTGGTATTTAGAGATGTAAAGGGTGCATCAGTCAAGCACAGGGACACATCAAAGATCAGTGCTAGTCCTTTTCCTCTTCTCTCTATACACATCCTCACTAGACTCTATCATCTGGTCCCATGGTTTTTCCTATCAGTGCTATGCCAGTGTTAAGCAGTTGTACCTGTTGTTTCCTCCAGAGGGCCACACAGTATCATATACAATCGCTGCATATCTCATGGATATTATAACCTGGTAATAACTGACCTTCTTGTTTCAGCACCCTCCTCTACATTCAGCTTGGCTCATTATTGCTAACACCTACCAAGTCTGTGCACAGCCTTTGGGTGATGATCGATGATGAGCTGTCCTGCAGGAACCATGTTGCTACAATCTTTTAGTCTTGCAGGTTTACTCTATACAGTATCCACAAGATCAGACTGTATCTGACGGACTATGCAGCACAACTCATGGTTCAGTCTTTGGTCTTGTCACATGTGCACTACTGCAACTCTCTATTTGCAGGAGTACTGGTATGTGTCACCAAGATGACGCAAAATGAGGCAGCATGTCTGGTGTTCAACTGGAGGAAGTGGGCAAGTATCACTCCTCTTCTCAAATCACTACATTGGCTTCAGGCAGCAGCACATACTGTATCAAGTTCATATCCTTGATGCTTGCCTACAGAGTAGTCAGTGAGTCTCCACCATTATATATGGAGGCACTTGTGAGATCCCACACTCCTTCTTGACCACTTAGGTCTGCTGATGAACAGAGTCTAGTGATGCTACCTCTATGTGGCATTAAATCTCAACCATGACTCTATTTATGTGCAGCTCCTGGCTGGAGGAATGAGCAGCCCACCTCTGCTTGAAATTCTGACTCCCTCAGTGTGTTTAAGAAGTGTTTAAAGACTCATGTGTTTGGTGAATTTCTGTCTAACTGATATTAGCTGTTAGGTTTTTTTAACCTATGAATTGTAACAAGTTTATATTTTGTTATGAGCTCTTCATTTGTAATTACTGTATATACTCGCATATAAGTCGGGTCTTGAAACCTGAAAAATCGATCATAAAATCAGACCCAGACTTATACACCCGTTCAAAAATGCGACACTTAATTTCTTTTTTTAACATCTTCATGCTTCCTCCAATCTTGCAACAGTTTCTCAGATACATTTCTTTCGCTACTTCAATTTAATTTAAAACCAGCTTTATATTTTCTTCTGATCGAACACTCCATTGTAGATAAGGGATGCTCTTACAATAAAGGTGTATGAGGGTGTGAGATACAAAAAACACAAAACAGTGCAAACATCGCTTCAGAATAGTTTGGGTATTACCGTGTGGTCATGTAGGCACAATACATAGAAAAAAAGGCAGTGTGCTCCATGGTTACTCTCTCAGGTAGGAGTTAGCATATCATAATCTCTTGGACCAATAGCGTGAGTTTTACGCATTCGACTTACACGACCGACATTATAAAATATCAGAAATTATATGGTAAAATCAAGCCCCGACTTATCCGCGGGAGAACATAAACGTGAGTATATACAGTATCAATTTTTTTACCCTTGTCCTGTCACATTTCCCAAACAGACACCTAGACTAATGTTTAGTTGATTATTTTAAACTCATTTGTAAGTTGTTTTTGATTAAACAACAACAATAACAACATTTATTTATATAGCACATTTTCATACAAATAATGTAGCTCAAAGTGCTTTACATGATGAAGAGAAAAAAAAGACAAAGTAAAAATTAAAATAAGACAACACTAATTAACATAGAATAAGAGTAAGGTCCGATGGCCATGGAGTACAGAAAAAACAAAAATAAAACTCCAGATGGCTGGAGAGAAAAAAATAAAATCTGCAGAGATTCCAGACCATGAGACCGCCCAGCCCCTTCTGGGCATTCTACCTAACATAAATGAAACAGCCCTCTTTGTATTCAAGGTTCTCATGGAAGGACTTGATGATGATGGTCATGTAGACTTCCGGCTTTTAATCCATCAATGTAGGAACATCATTTCTTTGATTAGGTGGTGGTGGCGCTGGTCACCACCCCAGAAAACCGGGAAAAGAAACAGAAGAGAGAGTAGGGGTTAGCACGGATTTTAGAGCCACCATGAATAGTTATGATAATAAATTGAATATACAGAGCATCAGGATTAAATTAAAAAGAAGTTATGAGAAGGCCATGTTAAAGTAATGTGTTTTCAGCAGTGTTTTAAAGTGCTCCACTGTATCAGCCTGGCGAATTCCTATTTCTAGGCTATTCCAGATTTTAGGTGCATAACAACAGAAGGCCGCCTCACCACTTCTTTTAAGTTTAGCTCTTGGAATTCTAAGGAGATACTCATTTGAGGATCTAAGGTTACGATTTGGAATATAGGGTGTCAGACATTCCGATATATAAGATGGAACGAAATTATTTAAGGCTTTGTGAACCATAAGCAGTATTTTAAAGTCAATTCTGAATGACACAGGTAACCACCAAAACTGGGGAAGTGTGCTCGGATTTTCTTTTCCTAGTTAGGATTCTAGCAGCTGCATTCTGGACTCGTTGCAAATGATTTATGTCTTTTTTGGGTAGTCCTGAGAGGAGTGCGTTACAGTAATCTAGTCGACTGAAAACAAAAGTGTGATCTAATTTCTCAGCATCTTTCAATGTTATAAGAGGTCTAACTTTTGCTATATTTCTTAAGTGAAAAAATGCTGTCCTAGTAATCTGATTAATATGCGATTTAAAATTCAGGTTACAGTCACCAGTTACCCCTAAGTTTTTTACCTCCGTCTTGACTTTTAATCCTAATGCATCAAGTTTATCTCTATATATAATCTTCATTTGGATCTTGATCTTTGTTTGTCTGCGAATGAATTAGAAGAAGCACTAGATGGCAGTAGAGAGACAGCTAAAACATAGGCATTGCATTAAGAATCTCCTTCAGGCTTATACTACTGAAGACTGTAGTACTCCAGTCACACCTCAAAACACAGACATTCAAACTAAACAAATTGTTGTACTTTAAATTAACTAAAGAGATCTTCATTTAGATCTTGATCTTTGTTTGTCCGCAAATTCCACGCATGCGTAGACCACCTTCCAGTTTAGTATGTTGTTGTTACTCATGGATGTCAAAAATGTGCCAGAATAACGAAAGGAGTGGTGGACAGTGTTACGCTGGTTAGCTCCTGAGGCCTGGTTAGAGAATGAGATTGCCAAAGATAAAAGGTACATGCCTACGTAACATATGAATGAAAGAAAGACAGTGGGTAAAATGAATGACAACATAACAGCACGTTCCGGAAATTATTATTGTTACGTTGTAGCCAGCAAATGCTGGAGTGCTGTGCGTCTCACAGTTGTACCGTGCCTTGCTCACATGTCAGTGAAGTGATTCCTATTTATGCTTTAAAGAGCCTGGATACCTATGTGTCCCCCTTTTATAACCATTGCTCCGTGTATATTGCCTTACTCTTTGGATTGCCACAAAGCAACCTGCGAGATTGGAGAAAGGTTGAGAAGACATCGTGAGAGGAAAGGATAGCGTCGTGAAAACAAGACGGACTGTGAACGGACAGAAGCAGAAATGCTCCTACACCACCACATAATTACTATTCGGACAGTGATTCCGAGTAGGCCGTTCCTATCGAATCAATGTCTAAGGGTTTTCTTTTGAAATTTTGTTTCCCTTATAAAAAATCATAATGCTGTGCGACGAAGGGCCCAGTTCACGACTGGCAGCCGCGTTTAAACAGGGAGCCCTTCACAGACAACTTTAACACGCGCAACGTAGTTGGGCGCACATGGCTAGTTTCTAATAACCTTATTATATCCATTATTGCTAAACACTAAAATTTCTGTTTTCTCTTTATTTAGCTTGAGAAAATTACTACTCATCCATTTAGAAACACAAGTAAGATATTGTGTTAGTGAAAAAAAAGTGTCTGCTAAGCAAATAATTGTAAATGTAATGAATTAGGAAAGGTTTATAATAATAATTCTTTGCACTTATATAGCGCTTTTCTCACTACTCAAAGCTCTCAGCAATTGCAGCTTAAGGGCCTAGCTCAAGGGCCCAACAGAGCAGAGTCCCTATTGGCATTTAAAGGATTTGAACCAGCAACCTTCTGATTGCCAGTGCAGATCCCTAGCCTCAGAGCCACCATTCCGCCTGATAAAATAGATAAGGGTATGGATGAGTTTGTCTATAAGAGTGAAAGCTAATAACTAGACAAGTACAAAAAGCACAGAGGAAAAGATTAAAAGATTTATCTGCAAAGATGTTAAAGATGCACTCAAAAAAACCCAAAGAAAAGGTGAATACCATGCAGTATACAGCAGCTTCTGGCAAACAGTAAAGGATGCCCTTAGTTTCCATTTTGAGGCTAAACTACGATTTACCTATATGTCCTTTTCCTTTATAGTCAGGAAGACCATGATCTGAAAGAGGAATAGTAAGCCTACCCCTGACCTGTGTTTATGGCCACCCTGTCCTGTCTCTGGACCCTATGGAGTAATTCTGTGAACAACAAGTGAAAATGGCACACCAGTGTTGCCAAAGCTCTACCTTGTTTCATTTCATTTTTGCATGTTATCTCATGCCAATAAATGGAGATTCCACTCTGAACTCCTCAAACCTTTGTATGCCTTCTGTTTGTTTTTTACCACTGAAATTTGAAATCTTAACAAGTTGTGTTACCTTGAGCTACCATAACAGACTTCTGCTGAAGCACATGACCATTATGTTTTGTTATGGCCTTGTGATCACACAGATATCAGCTTTAGATGTCTAAAAACACCTTTGTTCTAAAATAAATCCCAGCACACTAAGTGGTTAATTCACACAACAAATTTAAACTTGAATTTTATTTAAATCATTATGGTATGACTATGTATACAGCTGTGCATTCATTCTCCAAACAAACTGCTTTTTGAGAGGTAACCATGCCACCCGTTATGTGTATTTTACACCATAAATGTGCCATTTTTAATGCATTTGACCTCCTTGAGATTATTTGTGTATGGAATGTTGTAATATGACTAATTAAAATTAATTAGCATAGCAATATAGTTAACAATATTATTAACATTCTTTATTGTGTTACCTGTACCTGACAGACCAAACGTTTCATTTCAGTGGGTTATTCACAGAGTGCTTTCTTGCAAATCATCTCACATTTGTGCCTTCACCAGACACAAGCAAGTCATTCAACAACCCGCGCTTCTAATGCCAGGAGTGATTATGCAATCGGGTCCTTTGTGTATATAAAAGCAGGGCTCAGATTAATACAAGATGATTTATTCTGAGAGAGTTTATCATATAACAAGGAGGATTGTAAAAATAAAACACAACGGGGTGTTTAAAATCGTATGACTCTGGCTGCAGTGAGCATTTCAGTCAGGCATGCTAACCAAAAAATCACTCTGTGGCATTTCAAAAAAATATTCATCTGTTCATTTCTTAAATTTGCTTTTACTTTCAGTCCGTTATTTGAAATATTCTCATTTAGGAAGAAAACGAAATAAGGTCTGTAAAAATAAATCTCATTAATTCAATTTTTTACGATTAATTGGGTCAGAGTCTTTTCAAGCCTCATTACGTATCTGGCAGGAATGATGTCTGGAATGGGCTGTCAGTCCTTCACAGGGTACTCACATATACACCCACAGAATGGCATGACATGAGTGCCCAGCTACGATTAAGAAGGCATTGGCCTCCAAAGAATGCACAAACAAGGCCTACACTAGGCCTAAAATTGGCCCTGGCTTTTGCAGTTCAAAGTATCTCTGTATTTTCCTAGAATATACCAAAAATATTTGTAAATGCCTTTCTAGGGAAAGGAATCATCAAAACCCTTGGCTAGGAAGGACAAAGCCATGAAGTAACCTTTATAAATATAATCATTTACAAAAAATGATTTGCCTAAAAAGCCATCCAAGGCAAAGAAGTGCCAGTGTACTGTCGAAAATCAAAACCCAAGAATAGAAGCAAAAATAATCCAAAACTTGTAAAATCAGTACTTCCTGTTATGCACTTTAGAATGACAATCAATGGACCACTTAAGAATCTGCCCTCAGGTTTAGAATGTAAAGGCGGAAGGTGACCCTTCAGTTGTGACAGCAGGGTTGGCCCCACCTCTTTGGGTTTCGCTTACAAAATACAAGAAACATAAAGGGAACAAGACAAAATACATTGAAACACAATACATACAAAATAGTTAATGAAAATATAATCAAAGAACTTACGTAAATCAAGAGACCACAAATCAACACCAGGAACATAATCAATAACATAAAAAGGCAAATAATATTTGAAAAATAACAAAACCATTAATAAGCAAAGAATAAACTTGTTTTGGGGCTACAACCCTGGCTAAACCGTAACACAGAGGGCCAGTTTAGTGCCTTCACTGTCCATAACCTGCCCATATTTTGAGATGTGTGGAAACCAAAGCCATGGGGAGGTTAGGAGAACATGCAAACTTAGCAGCAAAAGATCTATAAAATACAATCCTAAAGTAAAAAATACAGAAAATAAAAAAAGTACTTAACATAGATCATTGACCACGCAGAACAACAATGCCAATCTCTCCCACCAGCCTAGCTTGTTGTCTTATATAGACTGGGAGGCAGTTCCCAGAGGTGGCAACAGGGGGTTCCACCCCCTTTGGTTCCAACTTTAAGTGCACAAAGCACAAAACATGCTTAAAAAATAATATTAACATAAAGCAATACTTTAAAGAGCATACACATTAAGAAACAGATAACAAAGAAGACATCAGCACAATCATTAACAATTCTTACAAACAACAGAAAGATAAAAAAAAGAATGTCAGATAAGATCCTGGCTGAACCGTAACAAGTGGCTGCAATCCGGCCTGGCTACACAAGAATGTTCAACAACCTACCAGCATTTTGAAACAGCAGTGTTTTTTCCTGCTGTCAAGTGCTTTCTGTAAATATGTGTCTGTAAATCACATGGGAGTCTATTAAAACGGAGGTTTTGTAGGTGTTCATAGTTAAAGGATTTCGAGCACTCTGAAGAAATATTAAGGCGTGAAACCATTTAAATTTAATAACAAGGAGTTTTTTTTTTTGAAATGCCAATTGATTTATTCCACCTGGGCTAAAAAATACATTCCACATCTGTTGCAGTATGTAACTGGAGTATAATTGAAATCTTACGAGAAAGCAAGAGACCAAGAGGAATCCAGCTGAAACCTAATGCTGTGTGCTTAGACTGAAGTGTTGGCCGAGCCCAAACAGAGCCCCCTTTTTGTCCCCTGGTTATAAAGTGATGCAACTTCTCCGTATTAATAGCTAAGCCCATCACCCTATTCGTTGCACACGTACAGTATCTTGTGTCAAACATTTATCTGATTATTTCATGGAGGAAACCAAGTCCCTGGAAAACACATGACAACACAGACGGATGCCTTGGCCTGAGTCTTAATGGTCTTTTTTTGTGGTGAAATTAAACGAGCAGCCTTGAACGTTTTACATTTGCTGGATGCAACTTGAATGAAGAGCTAATTTCAATTACTTTTATGCTGCTGTGTTCTTTTTTATGATTATTTAGTTCGACTGTAGGTCTTTTTCAAAACAGAATGAAAGCCACCAGAGAAAACAGTGAAAACGTCTTGCAAAAAAGATAAAACTGAACTGTATAACTACAATAATGTATTTTATGTAATTGAAACATACTGTATGTGAAGTTATTAGAAAATTAAAATACAACTCCATGCACACTGGTGTATTGTGGAATTCCTACCTTCCCCTTATGTCTGTCTGTGTTTTCCTCTGGGTGCTCTGGTTTTCAGCCACAGCTCAAAGACA
The DNA here is from genome assembly GCA_026402145.1 of Polypterus bichir lapradei. Lineage (NCBI taxonomy): Eukaryota > Metazoa > Chordata > Cladistia > Polypteriformes > Polypteridae > Polypterus > Polypterus bichir. Next base: position 20,191,147 of record JANRMT010062834.1, read on the forward strand.
TGCAGGAGACATTATATGAGCGCTCGAAATTCACTTGGTATAAGCAAATGG
>JANRMT010062834.1:20192836-20235786 GCA_026402145.1 Polypterus bichir lapradei
TATCTATCTATCTATCTATCTATCTATCTATCTATCTATCTATCTATCTATCTATCTATCTATCAAATCAACTGTCTGGAATATCATTAAGGAGAGAATGCACTGGTGAGCTCGGTAAGCACAAAGGGACTGGTAGACCAAGGAAGACCTCAACTGCTGAAGAGAGAAGAATCCTTGCTATGGTAAAGAAAAAGCCCCAATCAGAAACAGTCTTCAGGTGGTAGATGTGTATGTGTCAGAGAGTACTATCCACAGAAGACTTCATGGACAGAAACACGGAAATGACACTGCAACATGCAGAACACTAGTTAGCCACAAAAGCAGGATGGCCAGATTACAATTTGCGAAAAAATACTTAAAAGAGCCTGCAAAATTCTAGAAAAAGACCTTGTGGACAGATGAGACATAAATGAACCTGTATGAGAGTGATGACAAGAGCAAAGTGTGGAGACGAAAAGGAACTGCCCAATACCGAAAGCTTACTACTGCATCTGTTAAACATGGTGCTGGGGGTGTTATGGCTTGGGCATGTATGGGTGCTACAGGTACTCACTCACTTATTTTCATTGATGATGGAACTGTTAATGGCAGTGGCACAATGAATTCTGAGATGTATGGAAACATCTGATCTTCTCATGTTCTAGTAAATGTCTCCAAACTCATTGGATGACACTTCATCCTACAACAAGATAATGACCCCAAACGTGGTGCTAAAGCAACACAGGAGTTTTCAAAGCTAAAAAAGTGGAAAATTGTTGAATGGCCAAGACAGTCACTTGATGTAAATCCAGTTAAGCATGCCTTCCACATACTTAGCCCTTAAACCGCCTATAGTCGGTTCTCAATGCAATTTGCCAGCTTGCCGGAGCCGAGTATATCAAAGTACATTTGCTGAATGCCATGACCGGCTATAGTCACTTCACAGAGCAATTTGCCAGCACGCCAGAGCTGATCAGTCAGTGCGTATATTCGTTGAGCAGCCAGCTTATGACCACTGTCGCCCCCTAACAAATCAGCATCACGGTCTCTGGGATTCAGCCGCTGCACTAGACGAGCCTGCAAGCATCAGCGCTTACCTCTGTGTGCTGGCGTGCAGCCAGTTCAAGCACAGTTGGCTCAGTGATTTACTGAATTTCATCAATGGTGTCAGTTGCACCTTGTACATATAATAATTGATTGTTGCAGTAGTTTTTTTTTTAAGTTTTTACAGTTCATTGGCAGTGTGTAAAATGATCTGTGTTGCAGTAATTGTGATGCTCTTTGCATGAAAAAAAAAATACATATTCCATTAAAATTTCACATTTTCTTTGTAAATTGTGACGTTTACTTAAAAAGTGCAGCAAAAAAGTATTTGGCGTCCAGGGGTGCATTAACCCCCAAGTATGTGGCGTTTTAAGGGTTAAGGGGACAAGCTCTCAAAACAAGCAGGAGCTGAAGATGGTTGCATTAGAGGCCTGGCAGAGAGCATCACCAGAGAAGATCCTCTGCTCCTGGTGAAGTATTTGAATAGCAAACCTCAAGCAGTCATTGCATTCAAGGGATATGAGAATAAAGTAACTAAGTATGACTGCTTTAATATACCAACCATTGCTGTACCCCAAACATTATGGCTCCCTGAAATTGGGGGGCATGTGTTAAAAGTGATGTCATTTCGACATAGTGTGCCTGAAATGTATGCAAATACCCTTAAATGAAAATGTACAATGTGTAGTTTAATGACATCTGAATTGTTTGATTTGTAATTGTGAACTGTGGGGCAGTGTGGTAAATCAAGGAAAAAAGGGCCTTTGCCCCAAATATTATGGAGGGTAATGTAAGTTCACTAGGAAAAAAAGCAGAGTCACCCATTAATCTAACATGAGGAACAAACATGGGTGCAAAAAAAAAAAGGCAGACACAAAAAGATTAGACTATTCAAAGCCTGTCCTTTCTGTTCACCAACAGTATTTAAAATAACATCATGTCAAGATATGAAGGTCCCTAAAGTGCTACTCTCTACTACACTACTTGGTAATTTATTCCTTGGTTCTGTGGTTCTTTGTAAAAAATCCTCTTGTTGAATAATTTATTTTAAAGTGACAGCTGGGATCTGCTGTACTAATTCCTTTCATATGAGATGAGGCAGTGTCTGTAGATATATTGTAAGTGAAAACGGTCCCGGAGATAATAACGTGTATCAGAACAGTAGTCAGTGCCAGGCGAAAAGTCAAAATCGGGTGATCAAGAAATATATCGAGGAAACACAAAATCAAAATCTAAGGCAAATAAAAGATGGAAACCAAAACTAACCTTGGACTCAGGGTCCCGCATGCCCACACAGACAACGGGAGAGAATGCAGACTGCACCACACAGATGGCTCCCATGTTGGCATCTAAACCCAGGAATTTTCCACTGTGAAACAGGAGTGCTATCCTCTTTGTCCCTGTGCCATTGTTTCTTTAATTAGAGTGAATATTCGTAATAGACTCATGTGTCTTCTCCTGGGGTACTCGAGTTGTCATCAAGTAATAATAAAATCCCATGATCCTCCATGGCTCAGTCTTCTTTTAATATTTGATATACAAATTCCAAAGTGGTCAACTGGACTGACAAAATAACTAATGTGCTTTACCGATCCATTTTATTTAACTTTTAGATTCTCATGCCAGACGTTTTTCATATTTTTATTCATTTCCCTTAACTTTAAATTGCGTTGCTATTTCACAGGAGACTCTATCTTTTTTTTAGAAGCTGTACTTACAAGGCTGGAGAAATTCAGTTTTGCCAGAAAAGGAAAGCAAATCTGGAAAGGGAGCAAAGAAACCCGATACTTTTTCCCCCCCATTTTTGTTCCAAGGCTTTTAGCAGATTCATTCACGTCACAGACGTTTTGAAGAAGATCTACAATCAACATTTCACTTCTAACTCATTTTTTTTCTCAGCTTATACGCACTATTTTATTATGGGTTAGAGCAGCTCAGAACTCGGCGCATAAACATTGGCTTCATACGTATTCTGTTTGGAAACATTTTTAGACTTGAAAATAGAGTTAATGCTACTCTCTGGCAACTGTTAAATGCCTAAAATTTCCTTTAAAAACAGCAGATTCAGAATGGAATAGGAAATGGCATACCAGTGACATTGTAACTCCGCAGTGCTTAGATCCCAGCTCAGTTCTCAGCCACCGTATTCTCTGACCAGTATTTGTGCTTTCTCCTTTTGTTTATGTGCATTTCCTTTGGGGGCTATGGCTTCCTACATTCCAGAGATGTGCATATAAGGTGAATTTGCACACCTTCATGGTTAAATAAGTGTGGGATGTGAGGATCCCATCCACAATTGGTTCCTACCTTGCCTCAGATGTTGAAAAAGAGCCTGTGGTGCTCCACAACCTTGTGATTGAAATGTAGGTTCACAAGATGACTAAATGAGCAGAAACAAACCAAGATATTCAGTGCCTATGAAAAGTACTCACCTACTGGGAAGTTTCCTCATTTCATTTTTATACAGAATTGAATCAAAGTGAATTTATTTGGGCTTTTTTGATACTGATCAACAGAAAAAGACTCTTCAATGTCAATGTGAAAGCAGATTTCCGTAAAGTGATTTAAATTAATTACAAATACAAAACACAAAATAATTGATTTTATAAATAGTCACTGTGACAGTGGGTCGGCTCCACACTACTGGTTGCATCCCAGGAGCCTCTTGAATCCGCTACCGCCAATAATGTACATGAGGGATGAGCCAGCAGATGAGGGCACTCACACAGAGCAAGGGGTGGGTGCAAAAGTGCTCCAGTGCTTTTATTAAACACAAACAAAAAATCAAAACAGTGTTCAATAAGTGCAGTGCAAAAGTTCAAATAATAAGTAAATAATTTAATAAAAAGTGAAGATGGAGATTAAAAACAATAAATAATCCAATAAAGGCAAGGTTAAAATTAATTGGGCAGGAAGATGTCCACAAAAACTTGAGCTCTTGTGCAACTATTGAAAAAATCACGTCTCCTTAGCTTAACCTTAAACGGATCCTTGCAGCCAAAGAGGTACCTAAATGGCAGCTTGGCCAACCTTCTGAGCTGCTCCTAGGCTCAGGCCCCTGCTGCCATCTGTGGGAACTACACCAAGCCTCTGATTCCCACGGCCAGGCTTGCGGCCTTCAGTCCATGGCTCCCCTGCAGGATACCACACGAGCCTTCCAATTCCCCTGCAGCCATGCTGCCTCTCTCCGGCATTATGTGGCGAATTGCTCCAACCATGCAGCACATCACTCTCCAGCTCCCAGGTTGTTCAGCTAGAGTGACTTCCTTCAGCCCTTGAGTGTCAGGCACAACCTTCCTCGAGGGACTTCATCCCGGCTGTCTGCCTTCTCTCTCTCTCGTAAACCTACAACGGCTCTCTCCGCCTCCCTCTTTCTCTCCATTCTTTTCTTAATCTCCTTTCTTCTGATCTGTGTTTTCTTCTTCCTTTCAATTCTTCCTCTCTTTTTTCTCATGCCGGCTCTTTCTTATATGCCTCCGTGATGGCATAATCTCAATTGCGCACCGCAGGAAGCCAGTGAAGCAGCTGAGACAAAACACACCCTCACTATTACCTCCCATAGCTGTGTGAGCACGCACATCCACGGAGATCGAGCCGGCCAATTAATTATTTATTTATTAAAATGGACCATACCACAGTCACTCCCTTTAATATGACACATGGCTAGTGCTTCCATTTGGATTTAAAAGTCAATAGAGATCTTCTGTCTCTAAAGATTGCATTATAAGTGCACTGTATTGAAGTCATTTGGAATGTATGAATATATTTGCATTTACAGTATATATTACATTCTATTTTTGCACAATATGTTTAAATGTGTGTGGCACCTTGACCTTGTTAATGATAGTGAAGTAAATGAGAATAAATGGAATTGTCAATAGCCAGTTTAAATATCTTTAATAATTAATAATGGGTTAAGGGTTGAGGTACCCAGCATGACAGCGCTATGGGAAACAGATGTCTACTAAGTGGAAATGAGCATCAGAAATGATGACAGCAGGTTAGCTGGCCAAGCACGGATTCTACTATAGAATGCCAAGGAGGCGGTGGGCTGCTAGTTAGCTAAGGTCTCTGATGAATATGAATTTGTGTTTGACTTTCTCTCTCTCTTAGAATCATTCATGGATCCTCGAGAGGTTTGTTTTTTCCAGTGGATGCTGCTGACAGGAGTTTTTGTTTTCCTCTTCTCCATTGTCCTCTGGCCATTGCCCATAGTTCAACAAATTAATTAATGGGCAGATATTGCTAGGCTCCATTTATGTTAATCACTTTCAAACTTTTTAGTTTTCATGTCCATTTAAACAAATCTGGATCTTTATCTGTATGCATTATGTAATTTTTAATACATGGGAGCACACAGATCTGAAACAGCACCCACCGGAGGCATCTAGTAGTTTGTGAACTGAGGATGGACTTCAGCAAGTGAGGACTACAACAGTTTCTTGTTGCAAATGTTGTATGCTTTTATTTCAAACAATAAAGTGACAATGTGCCCTCATACATCCATCCATCCATTATCCAACCCGCCATATCCTAACTACAGGGTCATGGGGGTCTGCTGGAGCCAATCCCTGCCAATACAGGGTGCAAGGCAGGAAACAAACCCCAGGCAGGACGCCAGCCCACCACAAGCCCTAATACAGTTTTTATAAATAAAATCAGCAGTATTGTGGGGTCATAAAAATCCTGAGTCCTCCCAACAGAGCAACACAAATCACAGTACTCATTGCATGTGGCCACATCACCCATATTGCCACCCTTCAGCAAATAGAACAAGCGACTTAAAAATCATTGCATTTACTCCATCATCACACTGCATTACTATGCTAACCCCTCGCAACATTGTTCTCATCCCCGGCAATACTCAGGTACTTGCTGCTTCCATCAACAGCCTCGACATCTGCCATGGAACCTGGCCTTCTTGACTCTCCCACTGCCCTTCTATTGGTAACTGCAGTGAGTCAAGAAGGCCACGGCCTACCCTGCTCTGGACTGCAGCCCAGAACACCTGACACCCTCTTTAGGAAGGCACTCAAAACCAAAGGTAGTCTCCACCCTATTCTGGACCATCGTCCGTTTGAGTACGTAGCTCTTCCATATCATCTGTCTTGTTTCATCTTTCACAATTGCGTGTGTGTGTGTGTGTGTGTGCATACACACCATTCTTTCCACATTTCCCTCTCTTCCCTTTCCTCTCAGTGAATTTATTTACTAACAAAAGTGCTGCCATACTTGACACTGGGAGCTGTAAATGAGGGGCCATTGTACTTTTTTCAACAATTGCACATGCTTCATTAGCCAACATCCCCCTCTACTGTTCCACTTACCACTCTCTCCATTGCCGTGCCTCCCTTCACCGAGTACTTAAATTTGTCCATCAAAAACTGCCCATGTCATTCATAACAAGGTGCTGTGACATGTGTCACATAATTAGTAATTTGTACAGTCTGACACTACATTTACATGTGAACTTGTGCTATAGAGAAAAACAAACCGAATCAAATCAAATTATTTACGACACCATTGTTCCATTCATTTTCAGCACCCTACAGAGTGTCTGTCCAGTTGCATTGTCTGTCATTCCAACAGATGGCCCATCACAAACATTTCTACTAATAAAAAGCATAGCATTTGTCATTTCCACAGATGCCGCATCATAAACATTTGTAGTCATACATTTTAATACTTCAAATGTCTGTGATGTGCCACTTGCTATAATGATAAGTGCTATGCATTTTATTACTACATGCTTTGCAAAATACATTCTAATAGATTTCAACTCGTCATAGAAGGGTAGCACATTTAGTTCTATTATAAAGTAGCAAGGAGGCACGGCCTAACAGTATTGGGTGTATACACATTGACACTTTTATATTAAACAAACCTAACCTAACCTAACATGCATGTGTTTAGGATGTGGAAAAAACCAAGCACCCATGGAAAAACACAAGGAGAACTCCACATATCTCTCTCTCTTCTTATATAATACGCTACTGTGGCTGTTCTTTTGTCTGTCCACAATTTTAAATCACCTGTAGCTCGCAAACCGTTTCACCTATTGGCTTGAAATTTGGTACATATACCCTATGTGACATCTACTATCCGCTTTCGGGGTGATGATTTTTATTACTCTTTTCATTTTTATTTTATTTTATTGTAGAATCAACTCTCGGCAGCGCACAGCAGGCGCATGGGCGCCGTTCTCATTCCCTACCACATTCGAAATCATTCTTGAGGCAGATTGAAGACTTAAGGCCAGCTTAAGTGAAAAATTAAAGAAAACTTACTAAGTAATTGCAAAACAAAAACTAACTTAATCAGTTTAAATGCAAAAAGATGCCGACGAAAGAAGAGAAGCAGCGGGCCACTAGGGTGGAGAAAAGAAGAGCTGCTCAGGAAGCAGCAAGCGCATTAACCTCTGAGCAAATGAATGCTAAATGTACAGAGAAAGAGGATGAAAACTATGAATGCTCAAGTCAAATGTATTCACTGCACATCATCGTGCAGTACGCCGTTACTGGTATATATATAATCCAACATCTGTCTGTATGTCTGTCCGCTTTTCACGAGAGAACTACTTAACGATTGATTTTTTTTTATAATTTACTTGAACATTTCGGTTGGCTTTCCGACTTCTCTCATCATGCTAAGTATTATAGTTCGCTTGCAGCACCAATTTATTTGCGAAAATCTGAGAGACAGGCTGCGGGCCGATGGGAGGGGGAGGAGGGACCTCAGGAGTGGGAGCCGGGCGGGGCCATCCTCACTCACGCGCCAGCTTCCATTCGAGTCACAGCTACATTCTCACCTCTGATAACAAAACCAAAAATGTTTTATAGAAAGAGGCCCAATATTAATTAATATTATCAATATTAATTCTTCTTAATACAAATTATTACATTTTTATTTTTTATTGATTTTTAAAGTTTGTCCTGTTTCACTACTACGTGGGCAGAGCCGCAGGGGACAGCTAGTACATAATAACTGATTGCAAGATCTTAGATGTGTTGCTCAATAACACTGAACCCAGCATCATTTACAATAAAAGTATGGAGTCAAACAACATTCATTTCACCAAAGCGACACTTGCAAAAGAGCCAAACCTGAAACCATAACTTGTCACATGTTGCACGAGAAGATGTCAAGAACTTGAAAGGTCAAAATGTCAAGTTACTAACCCCCCTCGATGACTTGTCATCTACACACCCTCTAGTTCTGCAGACCACTGGACAAATGTATCCAGCAGTTCATAACTCGATATTACTTCATACCGTACATAATATTCTCAGACTTGCTAAATCCAAGTTGGGGGTCATGAAGCCCATTGTGACAGCACTGACTAGAAGGCCAGTCGATCTCAGGCACACACCCAGTCCTCGAAATTTAGAATCACAAATTAACTTAAATTGTACTAATTTGGGGATGTGAGTAGAAAACTCATGCAGACACGGACAACAACTGGAATTAGAACCCAGGACTACTAGATACATTAGACTGCAACACTTGTGCCACCCGAATTATTTCTCTCCTTACTGTAATTACACATCAAAATTGGTGCCAACCGATGAAAGTGGGATACTCCACCCCCTCCCCCCCCCCCCCTTTCATAGGTTGTTGGCTTTTTGAATATTCAATCTTCTCTGCAATGAGCTTGTATTTTTTTTTCCTGGAGAGAGACCGAAAGAAACCCTTAATCATTGTTTTCATCTACGCATTTAGGAAAGTTGGAAAATACAACAATCCAGATGCTATTGATCCTTTCTGGCCCTCCTACAGAATCACCTTTGAAGAGAAAGCTGGAAACAGTTTATCACTCTTTCTGTCTACCAGCTGCCAAGCCTATAAAGATCTAAGCACCACTTTGAACCACTGCAACTACTTTTCCTTTGTCCTTCTCAACAATTGGTTATAACTCCACCGTGCCAAAGTGGGTTGTTATTCTTAAGTTTTCTCCAGAGTTAAACTTGGCACCCTCAAGCTATTAACACCTATTTTTCATCTCAAGGGTCCAAGGTTCCTCAGCAGCTCAGCTGAGACTGATTAAATATCATTTGTTTCAGAAGATGATGTTGGGATAAATACATATATATATTATACATATATATTTATATCACAAATGCTAACAACGTCAAGGCAACTGATAAATAATAGAATAAATCGTGTGAGTGAGTGAGCCCTGCAATGGCCAGGTGCCTGGTGCTGCTGAGATAGGCCCTGGCTCCCACAGCCATGAACTGGAGAAGCAGGTTAGAAAATAGATGGATGCAAGGAAAAGCAAAGTTTGAGATTACCTTACTGTTAGGCACTAAGAGACAATATTACAGTTGTTATGATTTAATGTACAGTTATTTGGATTGAGCTTTATTTATTTTAAAAACTATTACAATTTTTACCTCTATTAATCACCTTGGCTTCTCACCAGCTCACATTTTTCTCACTCTATTTCATTTTCTGACAAGGATAAACATAATTTGACACTTTTATGTTAAAGAGATATGCTCCCATAACGTTTTTAGAGAGGGAGGACAACAGACATATTTTGTGCAATAAATCTAAAACTTCTGAGGTGGCAAGGCGGTGCAGCGATTAGTGAGGCTGCCTCACAGTTCCAGGAAATTGCGTCCAGAATCCGGGCCTGTTCAAGATGCTACGTCCAAGGCTTTGTGGGTTTGCCATCAGTTTCTCAAAGATGGCACAGGTTTAGTTGAATGCGGAGTCTAATCTGCCCTATTGTTAGTGGTTCTGTGTATGAGTGTGCCCTGCAATGGACTGACATCTGATGGTAACTGACTTGCGGTTGATGCTGAGGGGATAAGCTCCAGCTCTGATGAGCTTGTGTGTACATTGAAGAACTGAAGGAATAAATAACTTTCCATATACTGTCATCATGTGCTTATGAGTACGTAGAGCTGTTATCATCATCATCTTTATTTTCATTTGACTTCTCCTGGTGAGAGTCATCATATTTGGACTGACTAGAACGTTCTATGTCCAGCAACGTCCTCTAGCACTTCTTGGGGAATACTCAGACACCCCCAAGACAGTTAAGAGACATGATTCTCCCAGGTTGTCCTGGGTCTGCCCCTTGGTTTTCTTCTAATGAGCCATGTTTTATCCACCTCATGTAGAAGGTATCCAGAGGGTATCCTGTCTAAATCTCCATACCAACTCTCAATCTGGAGAAGCTGTGGTTTTAATCCAAGATCCTCCTGTATTGTCAAGCTTCTCTTCCTCACACAGAGAGCAAGCCAAGCAAACCTGCACTTGAGGGTTCCAGCGGCTGTGGGGCACCTGTTGGTGAGGAAAGATTCATGGATCTTGACTTTGCTGACGATGCTGTGATCTTCACGGAGTCAATGGAAGCTCTGATCGGGGCTCTCGAGAGACTGAGCGAGGAGTCTGAGTGTCTGGGCTTGTGAGTGGCCTAGGAAGAAACCAAGATCCAGGCCTTTAATGACCTCTTGGGCACAGCCATCAGCAGTGTGTCTGTTTGCAGAGAGAGTGTCGATCTTGTCAAGAGGTTCACTTACCTTGGCAGCAACATTCATGTCTCTGGTGACTCTTCCTATGAAGTCAGTAGACAGATTGAGAGACCATGGAGGGTCATGAGGTCACTGGAAAGGGGTGTGTGGTGCTCCCGATATCTATGCAAAAGGACGAAGGTCCAAGTCTTTAGAGTCCTGGTGTTTCCTGTCTTGCTATATGGTTGCGAGACATGGACGCTATCCAGTGACCTGAGATGAAGACTGGACTCCTTTGGTACTGTGTCCCTCCGGAAAATCCTTGGGTACCATTGGTTTGGCTTTGTGTCGAATGAGCGGTTGCTCATGGAGTCCCGAATGGGGTACATTACATGCATTGTGAGGGAGCGTTAGTTACGTCACTACGGCCATGTGGCATGTTTCCCTGAGGGTGATCCAGCTCGTAGGATCCTCATTGTTGGGGACCCGAGTGGCTGGACCAGGCCAAGGGGTCGCCCATGTAACACCTGGCTGCGGCAGATAGAGGGTCATTTCTGGAGGGTTGGACTGGATCATGGTTCTGCCTGGGGGGGTTGCCAACTGGGATCACGAGTTGTTTTGTCATGTGGTGGGTGCAGCAACGCACTGTACCAATGCATACTCCCCAACTTGACTTGACTTGTACTGATAACCTCCTAGAGCTTGGTTACTACCTAGAGCTTGTGGTCAAGGGTGAGAAGGAGGATGTGGACTGACCAGTAAACTGGTAGCTTTGTCCTAAGACTTAATGCTTATGCCACCATTACAATTTGATTGAATGCTTGTAAAGCTACTGCTGCACCATCCATCCGTCTTCCTAACCCACTTATCCCGGGCAGGGTCGCTGGAGCCTCTCTTAGTAAGTATCAGGTGCAAGGCAGGAACAACTCCTGGACAGGGAACCAGTCTATCACAGGGCAAACACATTAAGAAACAATTTAGCACCACCAATTCACATAACCTGCATGTCCTTGGACAGTGGGAGGAAACCCACGTAGATATGGGGAGAACATGCAAAATCTACATACAGAACACCCAAGATGTCCCCATGGTATGAGTCAGCAGCATTACCAGTGTGCCACCATGTCACCCACCGCTGCACCAATGTGCTGTTAATATCATGACCACTTGCAGTCTCAATTTTGAGTAAGACCCCCCAAAATCCAACTTAGGGTATCTGCTCACAGTGTACTGGAACAGATCAATCAATCAACACTTTTCTGACAAGGAACCCATAACCTCAAATTTGGGGATGCAAATTCTCATCCCAACCACATCACACCAAACCGAAAGAATGCACATCAGAGATCACAGTCTGCCGGGGCCAACAGGGCAGCACCATCTGCAAAGAGCACAGGCCCTTAGGTTGCCAAACTCGATACCCACCAAACCTCTCTTGTACACTGATAGACTGTCAATGAAAAATGATGAATATGTTAGCAAAAATAAATAAATAAATAAGTGCAGTAGAAAGCAGAAAAAAAAAACATTTCATGTTGGCAGAGTTTAGCACTGCTGGCTGATGGCTCCAGGTTTCTACGTCACACTTCTTGTTAAACTGGACTCTGACTTTTGTCATTAAAAACTGCCTGTAGTCTAAAACAATTTAATTTAGGCTTAATTCCATTAAGGCTGCTTACAGTACTAATTCATTAATTAAATATATTTATAATTATAATCTTTCTTTTACTTTTTTAAAGCTGTTTGAGCTACACATTATGTATGGAAATGTGCTACTCAGCCACCATCTGTGTGGAGCCTGTATTCAGGTGTGATGGACGACACCCATGGGAGGACAAGAGGCCAGCCCTTCACAGGCACCAGATGGATAGTGAAGATAGTATTGCCTCAGCCAGGAGACAGGCAGAAGATGCCAGTGCAGCAATGGGTACACTGGCATCCTGACAGCATTGGAACAAGGAACAATATACGGCCGGGAGGCCAGTGTGATGGAAGAACAGGGGGAGATAACTTGGCAGGACTACATGCTTTCCTAACACGCTAGATGGCGGCCTTCCTGGGTGATGCTACCTGTGCAGACACCCTCAAAGCATGCTGGGAACTGTGGTCTCATAGACGTGCCTTGTTGGGTTCAATAAGCGGGCCACCAGGGGTGCTACAGGGTCTTCCATTTCATGCAGAAGTAATTCCAATGAGCTATACCTCAGTGCGTGAAGTACTCCTGGGTCTAAGATGAATGGAGCCAGCTTGACCACATCCAGGGGAGTTGGAGTCAGGTAGAAGATGGATAAAGCTCGCCTGGAGGAGTGGAAGGAGAGGAAAAAAGAGGAGGAGGATGAGAAGAAGAAATGAAGAAGAAGTGATGTGTTTATATTATTTTCAAAGCCTTTTCTAAGGTATTTTGGTTCATAAACCTTTTATGTGAACCCAGGACTTGTGTCATGGTGGTTCTGTCTGGGGTTTGGGCTGCTGCTGCAATACTCCTTACTGGTCACACAGTTTAGTTTTTGTAAAGTGTGCTTCACTGAGGACAGGCTCAGATTGCTATAACAAGTTCATAGCTTAAAAGTAACTACAAGCTTGGAAACGTCCTACTCTGTTCTCTGTGTAAGAATGCAAACGGCTCCCAGTGACTCCGAATCACAAAGGAATATGAAAAAGCACAGAGGGGAAGAGGGAGATACAGAGGAAGAAAGCAAATCATTTCAAATAAGATGATACTGTCAGTGACAGATGCTGTTATCATCTACAGCCTGAGTGTGCTAGAAATCCAATTTCAGTCACTGCACTGTAGTTGGGATCATTAGAACTTTATAGCATGATAGGCAGGATGATGCTAGAGCTATCTGCATTTCTCTACTATATGGTAAGCTAGACCACCTTCATGCGTTTGTGTCCTTGATGTTTGTAAGGCACTTTAAGCAGAATTTACTGTAACATAGTTTTCATCTCTCCTTACTGTATATGTAGAAGTGGTCCACATTAATAACAGGTTGGACTGGTCTTGGAACACAGAGGAACTATAAAGGGAATGGCAGAGCAGGCTCTTTTACCTTAGGAGACTGCATTCCTTTACTGTTGGTAGTGACATCCTTCACATCTCTTATAAATAAGTTACAGTACAATGCAATCTTTTTTTTTTTTTTTTCTTTTATAGTTAGAATACAGGTGGATATTTAACAAATCAGCAATGAGATGTGCGCCTACAGCCCTTTCCTTTCACATTCCGACTCACCCAGATGATTCATTAGTAATGTCTAAGCAAATTTAACTTTCACTTCAGGGAGTCTTCATCGGGTATTTTGTATCGGTGGAAGCGTCCTTCATAGTGAATAGGGGTAAGCTGAAAGGCCACATGGTTAACAAATGTAACAGAACCTAGTGATAGATCAGAAGAAGAAGAGTTGCGTCCTGATTAACACCTAGAAACAGGTGTGGGTTTAGGGTCAACTGGACCAAACATATAACCTGACTGATCTCAGCTCAGAAATACCAGTTTGAAGGGATTCAGCCCAGCAGAGTGCTGTGTGGGGTATTAAACACTATTAAAATAGGCGATAGATTTTGTCTCTTTGTGGAGAAGCCAAGATCTGCAGTAGACACAAGGTGCTAGGATATGATCAGAGTGGAGCTTATGATACTATGTATCTTGACTTTCAGAAAGCATCTGATAAGGTGGCACATGAGAGGTTGGGCATCAAACTAAAAGAAGTGGGAGTTCAGGGTGATGTTTGTAGATGGGTACAGAATTGGCTCAGACACAGGAAGCAGAGGGTGATGATAATATAAGAACTGGCAGATGTTAAGAGTGGTGTTCCACAGATGTCAGTGCTGGGGTTGCTGCTATTTTTAATATATATAAATGATTTAGATAAGAATATAAGTAACAAGCTGGTTAAGTTTGCAGATGATACCAAGACAGGTGGATTAGCAGATAATTTGGAATCCGTTATATCATCACAGAAGGACTTGGACAGCATACAGGCTTGGAAAGATTTAATGAAATTTAATGTCAATAAAGGTAAAGTATTACACATAGGAAGTAAAAATGTTAGGTTTGAATACACAATGGGAGGTTGGAAAATCGACAGTACACCTTATGAGAAGGATTTAGGAGTCATAGTGGACTCTAAGCTATCGACTTCCTGACAGTGTTCAGAAGCCATTAAGAAGGCTAACAGAATGTTAGGTTATATAGCATGATGTGTGGAGTACAAGTCCAAGGAGGTTCTGCTCAACCTTTATAATGCACTGGTGAGGCCTCATCTTGAGTACTGTGTGCAGTTTTGGTCTCCAGGCTGCAGAAAGGACATAGCAGCGCTAGAAAAGGTCAAGAGAAGAGCGACTAGGCTGTTTCCAGGGACACAGGGGTTGAGTTTTATGAATAAAGATTAAAATAGCTGAGCCTTTTCAGTTTACGCAAAAGAAGATTAAGAGGGGACATATTTGAAGTGTTTAAAATTATGAAGGGAATTAGCACAGTGGATCGAGACAGTTATTTTAAAATGAGTTCATCAAGAACACAGTTAGAAACTTGTTAAGGGTAAAGTAGACACCATTTCTGCAATATATAAAATTATTTTACAGTCCCTCCCTTTCAAAGATCCAAGAGGACAATGGGAAAAAGATCTCTTAATATATCAGAGAAGGAGAGGAAGGTAGCAATGTGGAGAATTCACTCGAGCTCCATATGCGCAAAGCATACAATTATTCAACTCAAAATTATATAATCGAGCACATCTGTCTCACTTAAAATTGTCCAAAATGTTTCCAGGGCAAGATTCAACCTGTGAACGCTGCAATCAAGTCCCAGCCTCACAGAGTCACATGTTTTCGGCCTGCACCAAATTAACATCATTTTGGACCAAAATTGTTATGTGCCTTTCAAACACAATCCCTCCTAACCCATTAACAGCTGTGTTTGGTGTTCTTTCAGATGGGTTTAAAGTGGAGAAGGACAAACAAACTGTGATTGCATTCACTACACTTTTGGCATGCAGACTTATTTAGCTAAATTGGAAGAATCCTAATGTCGGGCTCCAAACCGGACTAAGACTTGGGTTAATTCCCCAGCAGCCAAGGCGCTCACACTGGGACTCAACACCTAAAACCAGCCCAAAGCCTCCTCGACTCCCGCTCCTTTCGACAGTCAGTCGTCTCCTCTACAGGTCACGCCAGCTCCATAATCACTCAGCTGGAGCGACCTCTTTCTTCAGCCACACCGAGTGTCGGCCAAACACTTCCCTCGTGGGCTCACCTCCCAGCTGCCTGCTTTCACTCATTCGTGCCTGCTCTTGCTTGCTCGCTTGCTCTCCTTCTCCCTCACACTGGCACCCTCTCTCCATGCTGCTTCCTGCCTTCTCTCGCAACCTCCCGCTCTCTTCTTTCTTTCTCTTTACTTCCTTCCTCTTAGCCGACTCACGCTTCTATTTATCAAAAGGGCATGGCAGCTGTGGCAAATCAGCGGCCCCAGGAACAATCATGGACACGGACAGTTTCTCACCTGTGCACTTAGGTGAGAAATGCCCACATTACGAATCGCCCCGAGAACAACCACCCAGCCACACAACCACCACGCCCCCCTCACCAAGCTGCGAGCGCGGTGATTATTTATTTAAAAGTGGCCCTTTTACATGAGCTGTGGACCAACTACACCACAGAATGGCACTGGCAAACACGAGCAACTCTAAACCTGAGCCTATCCTTCACTCCATGAAAAGAGTGGATTGCTCCTTACAGGTGAACTGGTTAACAACTTTTCTCAGTAGAGGAGCCGAAATAGTTTGACAACAATTAAAAATGACTCTGGCCAATAGACTTGTGAAGTAGTGATCGCAACTACAGTGCCCTGCAGAATGTTTAAGACAAAGACACATTTTCTTTGATTTACTCCTTTGTTCCACAGTTTAAAATAACATGCACATTGTATACTTTAAGGGCATTTGTATTTTGGTCACACCTTGTGAAATGACCCTATTTCAGGGCACCATAATGTTTGGGACACAGCTATGGCAGGAATTTTTAGTACTTTGTTGCATATCCCTTGCATGCAATGACTGCTTGAAGTCTGCGATTCAAAGAGAGCAGCAGGTGCTGAGGATCTTCTCTGGTGATGCTCTGCCAAGGCTCTAATGCAGCCATCTTCAGCTCCTGCTCGTTTTCTCTTCGGCATATGGAAGACCTGCTCAATTTGATTTAAATTGGGTGATTGGCTTGGCAATTCAAGAATTTTCAATTTTTTAGCTTTGAAAAGCCCCTGTGTTGTCTTAGAAACATGTTTGGGATCATTATCTTGTTGTAGGAAGAGGTGCCAACCAAGGAGGCATTTACTGGAACTTGAGCAGATAAAAGCACCTTTGGCAGCCATGCATGCCCAAGCCAAAACTCCCCCAGCACTATTAGTATGCTTCGAATCCTGGGAAGTTCTTTTTTGTCTCCACACTATGCTCTTGCAGGTTCATCTTTGTCTTGTCTGTCCACAAAACTTTTTTTCCAGAATTCTGCAGACTAAAGTACTTTTTTTCAAACTGTAATCAGGCCGTTCTGTTTGTTGCAGTGTTGCCTCTGTATTTCTGTTCTTAAACTCTCCTGTGGATAGTCATCTCTGACACAAACACATCTACCTCCTGAAGACTGTTTCTGATCTGTTGGACAGTCATTTGGGCTGTTTTCTTTAACATAGAGAGCATCAGCAGTCGAGGTCTTCCTTGAGCTACAGGTCCCTTTGCGATTACCAAGTTCACCTGTACATTCTTTCTTCTTAATGATATTCCAGACAGTTGATTTAAGTACACCTAAGGTTTTACATATGTCTCTAATGGTTTTATTCTTGTTTTCTGTCTGATAATGCCTTCTTTGACTTTGGCACAGTGTTTGTCCTCATGTTGACCAATGACTACAGACTCCAAATGGTAGAAGGAAGACAAGATATTTTATGCCTGTACTGATGAAACAATAAAACACACCTGATGAATTACAAACACCTGTGACGCCGACTGTCCCAAACATTATGGTGCCCCGAAATGGACGGGCCGTATATAAAAAGTGTCATTTCTACATGGTGAAACTGAAATGTTTGAAAATATCCTTAAATTAAAGTCTGCAGTGTGCACTTTAATCATGTCTGACTTGTTTGATTTGTAATTTTAAAACTGTGGAAGAGAGGGGTAAGTCATGGGGAAATGCATCATCGCCCTAAATATTACAGAGGGCACCGTATGTGTTTTGAGGCAGAGATCCTAGACATCCAAGGCATTTCTATATGTGTAAACTGTGTGCAGCTACGTATTGTGTGTTTCCTTAAGGATTTTCGTAATTTCAAAACTTTTTCTTTTCTCTTGCTGCTGAGTCTATAGTCTGTGTTACCTTGCTGTAGGCTTTACTTTTGACAGTTCTGTATCGATGGGAATCTAATTTACATTTCTGTATTTGACTTTCTGTACAGCAGCATTAGCCTGATGTATGTAGAGAGTGCTATAAAAATAACCACATCAGCATGATCTCCAATGGCTTGATCTGAAGCTAATGGTCACAATAATGCTAAACAACTAATAAAAATGATGAAGTTAGACAGCAACAAAGCCAAGTTAAGACTCAGTTCACGACAGTGTGCTAGCTCAAAACCAGGCCTGCAGAGACACAGCTGTTCACTCAAAAGGACCTCAACTCACTTGTCCCTGTAGTGGTGGATCGTGAAAACAGCACCTAAAGCATCACCACCATGCTACCCCTTCACTGTTGTTTCTTTGCTCAATAGAAATTTAAAGCAAGTGAAGATTTGCTCAATTAAACTTCTTTAAAATTTACTGTTCTAATTAAACAATGCTGCTGGACTAGATATTAAGATACCACAGGTATACTTGCTTCTCATTTACTATGTTTTCAATGTAGATTGTTTTCACATTCATATTAAAATGATATGAAACAGGAGGTAATTAGAAGGTGTAAAAGAAATGTCTATGTGGTTTATTTGTAGGGTGCAGACCTCTCATTTATGAGAAACTGCAATGGTAATAAACAAAAAAATCCAGGCCTTTTTTTTTAAATATTCATGTGACTAATATTGGCCATATTTAAATAAGACAATATGTTATGGACTTCAAGTAAGAGTTTTAATTTGCATCAATGAAGCTACAAAAGTACAGAGCAAATAACTGCCATCTAGTGGTGGGCACATTCTCTTTTTCCATGCTTTAAAAGGTACAATGAGGGTCATTCATGACCATCTGTCTCCGGCTGGCAAAAGACCCTTCCTGAATAAGTGCCTGCAATAGGCTCAAAGCAGAATTGTTATCTGGATGAGTACAGCTGAGAAAAACATAACATGAAGCTCTTTTTTTGTTTTTTTGAGGAAATATCAAAGCATGTGTGAATAATACAAATATTACTTTGTTAATGTTAAGAGGTTGAAAAGGTGACAACATAATTAATCTTAACTGACATTTTAAATAAAATAAACAGATTTTAAGTTGTGTTAGAATAAAAAGAATACCAATGTAGCTATGAGAATTAAAGAAAATCACTTTTCTTTTAACATTTTTCTAACAAACTACAATTAAATATCACCAATCACCAAACTTTCTTTCCTTTTCTGAAAAGCTTGTATTTTATTAATTTTTCATTAAAAAATAGTTGCATTCTTAAAAGTGACTTAAAGTTAAAATTATAGAACAGTAATATAAACTTTAAAACCTGCAACAGACTGGTGTTATTTGTCCAGAGTTGGCTCCTGCCTTCCACCCGACGCTGCTAAAATAGTCTCCGTTATCTTACAGCTCTGAATGGGATTAACGTTGTAAAGATACAAATTAATGTAATCAGAAAAACTGATTTTTTTCAAAATACATATATTTGTAGCATTCATGGTTTCTGCTTAAAACATCAGTGCCTTTCAACACCTGCTTACATAACAAACACTTCTGAAAACTTCTGAAATAATTTTGTGGTTTTTTTTTTTTTAACTTCACAATATACAGTAACATTAGAAGTTAGTGTATGGCTGCATCTGCGTACATCTGCAAAGTAAAAATAATTTCCATGCTGAAAAGGGAAGGAGTTAAAAGATACAACAATTAAGCAAAACAATTTCTGGTTGTAAAGATTATTTCCACACTGAAAAGTAAAGAAGTTCAAAGGAACAATGTTTCGGCAAAACAATTTCTGGCAGCACACTTGATGGTGGCTATACAGCCGACAGGTTGCATCTCTTACCACTTTCCTTTTCGGTGTGGCAATAACCTTTAACCATTACAATAACTTTGTTAAACTTTGTCCTGAATGGCTAAAACCCATTAACATACAATCAGTTTATAAGGAATTCTCAATTTTACTTTCTACAGTGTATGTACGTAATAAAATATTACCAAACATTTGTATCAATATAGTGAACTAACAGCCACTTTTAAAATACACATATCCCAACGTTTCAGGCTGCTTTGTTTGTAAAAGACATTTACACTTTTGTTGTAAATGTTATACAGGTAAAGCTGACACTACCATTACAGTTACAGTAATCACCCAGATGACCATTTAGGACTCAAAAGAGGCAGCACTGCTCTGGAGGCTAAAAATAAAGCATACCCAGATATATGAATCAGGCAATAAACCCGACATTAGGGGACGAATGTTATTTCTATACTAATTACTCATTTTTGTAACAATTGTAAAAATATGGAATAAGTTTCATGTGTTAAAAAAGCAAAACTAAACATAGAATGGAAGAAATAAGTGGTTGCACGGTGGCTAATGTTGCTGCCTAAAAGATTCATCTTTCTGGGTTCAAAACCAATGCAGAGTCGCTATCTATCTGGAATTTACACATTTGCTGTCTGTGAGAATTTTCCTCCCACCTCCTGAAAAGATATGCAGGTTCGTTTAGCTGGCAAATTAAAATGACCCCAATTTGAATGAATGTGGCTCTGTACCCTTGTTCTGTGCCATTCCCTACCTTCTGCCACATTTGAAGGGATATGCTCCACCACCCTGAAATGGATTAAGTGGTTTTGAGAACAGATGTGTGCATTGTATGTATTACTAATAAAAAACCTTTGGACATATCCTTATTGATCCTAATTGCCCTGCATAAGAATTGATGTTTATTTTACTGCAATGTGTACTTGTGTTTGCAACGGTAAAACCTGACAAGCATATGATATTATGAAGTATATAATATGTGATAGAATAAAAGCATACTTACATGTTTATATTATAGCAGTAAAATTGTGTCATACTGCATTAGAGAGAGACTAAACAAATGAAAAATGTTAAAAAAAATGTCATAACTCTTCAGTCAGTGTATGGTTTAATTTCAGCAACGTTACTAAAGTGACTGACTGAAGTTTATTCTCTGCAGTGCTAAAAACCAAATTAAGACATTCCTGGTGGACTCCTGTTTGGCACATTGAAATAAACTGCAAATCTCTGGATGTAGATCAAAGAAAACCACCATTTGGTTCTAATTTATTTTTCCAGACATCATTTATGCCTCATTTTATAAACAGGGAACTTAAAAAAAAAAAAAAAAACCATCTAAAAAACAAAAGATGATTAACAATAAATGCCAGTATGATGATAATGAATCCCACAACACACACTAATCTTTCAATAAACACAGCATTACAGTGTTACTCTGAACTGTACAACGTGCAAAACTCATGCATGTCAGCCATCCACAAGACAATCCATGGAACATGTGACTGTTAATTGCTTTTAAATTACAACCCCACATTCTTACAAAGTTAAATTCAGCAGACCACCCCTACTTTTTCAATACATTAACTTATAGCACAAATAAGAAACAAAAGCATTTAAGAATTAATCTGAAATCCATGTATTAAAACATAATATAAAATGCCAACTAAACCAATTTCTACAAAAAAGAAAAAAAATATCACAATAAACAAAAAGGAATATCATTTACTTTTATTAGAAAACCAAAGGTTGCAATTTTTACACAACTTAAAATATATGAAATATTGACATGTGTACTTGGCACTTTGAAAAAACTGTAACAGTAGCAGCAGTGTCCAAGACAATGGTGTTTTAATTTTATGTTTTTCAACACACAAACATAGAACTGTCATACTGACAGAATTTCTTTAACTCATATTTTGCCTTCTACTAAGATTATTTTTAGCTACATTGCTTTATACATGTGGAATCAGAGACTTTCACCCGCCTAAACAATAAACTTGAAGAATCGTCATGTATAAAAGCCAGCAGCAACAGAGAGGCAATTATTTTTACTGGCAAAGTAGATTGTTAAAACTGGCAGACAGCCCAAAGTAAACATTAGAAATAGTACATTTTCAATAACAAGGTTGCTCCGCCAAGTTATGACTACGAAGGATGCTGAGAAATGACTTACCTTTGTACAACCTGACATTTTAAAGAATCAGCATAGAAAGTAAACTTGGCAGTGCTTGTTCTGGGTATTTCAAAAGTAAAAACAACTCATTTTGTAAAATATGGAAATAAGACAACCTGTATTTCTAGCAGTCATAATTTAAGTTTTTTAGTAAATGTATTTTATCAAGTGGAAAATATTTTTCCTCTGTGTTCATAATTATAATTTTCATAGTATTATTATCATGTTGTGTTCTTTTCTGAAAGATGTGAAACCTGCCAATTACTTTTTTATAACTATTTCACAAATAATTAGGAATAGACAACCAAACATTTCATCTGAAAAACAGAGTTTAGTTTTGAAGTTTGACAAGTTTTTCATTTCAGCTTATTGAAAACAAATAACATTTTTTTTAACACAAAACTTTTACATTTGCTTCAGTTCACCATATGAAAGCAGAGCATGGTCCCATCCCACAGCCAATCCAACATTAAGAACATGTCCTCCAAGACAGAATATGTGCACATTTTCAGTCTCACTGGTCAACACCAGACTGACAGCAATGATAAATTACAAATCTGGTCTTTTAGTAAATCAGTAAAACCTAGAATAGGAATACTGAAAGTTACTTTTTCTGAAAGAATCCCATAATTGATGCTTGCTTGGATCCCTTATTAGAAGATGCTGGTGATTTTTTATGACCCTTTTTCTCATCGTCTTTTTTTCCGGTTACTGTTTTGACCGAGGCCATTGACTTGGTAGGCTGTGTTTTGCTTGACTTTGAAAAGTCATCTTCACTCTCTGAATAAGATTCACTTTCATAGACCTTCTCAGTCACTGAAATAATCAAAAGAAAATTGTCATAAGAAAGATTACAGTGCACATGTAATATTTCCAAATGAACATTACCAAGACAAAGGTGATGATATTGTATTTTCAGCATGCAAGGGAGCCCCTGAGATCAGTCACCATAAAGGGGGATAAAGTGCAAGAACTGCAGACCTAATGACACCTGGTCTACAAAAGTATAATAATATCAGGTGTCAAACCTTTTCATTAATGTGACAAGCTGCTGATCCAGGAGTTTAAAGTAAAAAGTGCACTATTGTGGCCCACCTGAGAGGTCAAAAGTTTATAAACTAACTAGAAAGGCCATATTGTAAGACCAACACTGGACTTACTGAAGGCAACGGCAGAAAATAGGATGGAGGCATTATTAGTTGCCCATGCTCTCCATGACACAGTATCCTGAATGACCTTTTGCCACCTACTAATTTTATTGTGATGCATGAAAAAGTAGTATAGGGGTTATAATCTATTCATAGCCATCAGAATGCAGTTTATTGCCTCTTGCTATCATGCTCATCATCACCCTGGCCACTTATAAACAAATTGACAAAAGGGACAATATTTCTTTAGGGACATTATACACTAAATGTATATAGGGTATAATGAGTACACAGTTCTGGGTCATATATATTGTATATTCAGTTCTTCCACTGACCTGCCGCCTCATTGTCTGTATTGCTGATTTAAATATTTGGCTGGATGCTAATTTTGTTAAACTCAATACTAATGAGACTGAAGTATTATCAGTTGCCCCAAGTCGGTTGCCTCTGAGACTTCAGACTTCAGTCCTAACATAGATGGTGTACTGATTCACCCTATTTGTCTTTTTCAATTCACCACTTACCTTTGTGCGTCATATAAGTTCACTTACCAAAAATGCTTATTATCAACAAGGCTGATTCTACATAGTGTATACAACTCTAAATTAACAGATGAAAAGACAAAACAACAGTGAAGTTTTGTTTAGAACAATATCCTACTTGATTAATACTATCTATTTGTCATAACTTCACCTTGGGGGTATATTTTGCTACACTGTTTTAAAATGGTTTATTAGACATTTAATTAAAGAATCACTAATTATACACAATTTTCTTTTGAATTTCAAATTCATCAATTTTTCTTTGCAATCTGCAAAAAGTTATAAGGGATTGGTCCTAAGTTTGTCAGAATCCATAGTTAACTTGAATGCTAACTTTAACACTGACCTAGCCTATAATTTTCACATTTCAAAAATAAAATGTGCTTGCACCAACTTAAATATAAATAATTTTAAATAATTTACTTATATTTTAATTAGCTAATATTAAAGAAATAGTTAATCGAGTGGCAATACTTCACTGCACCACAGTTAATTCAAAATTCTGTTGTAAGAAACATAAGTTTGACTCTGCTACAGATCTCAAGTTTCTAAATTGATTTTACTTCTAAATTTAGAGCACATCCTCCTTTTGATATTAAAAGTTGAATGAATCTGCTTCCCTAGGGGACGGGAGAGAATACAGGCAGCAGCTGAATAACGATACCTCAGAAATGCAGTCAGACACAGAAAGGGGAAAAGATGGCTGTATATCAAAAACACTTAATGTATTACCCAGCTTTAAATAACAAGTAATGCGAGAGGGTAAATAGTTTGGGGACATCAGGATATAAAGGCTGCTGCAAGCCGATTACTCACATTCAGGATAGTGGACATTAATGACAGTTATTAACATGATATGTGAAAGATGGCTTGCAATGGTGCTCCAAGGTATGACATATGTTGGCTGCCTGGGTCATTACAGTGCACCTTTACGTAACATATCATTTTCTATATTAAAGATGGACTGGTCACTGAACACAAAATTCCTAAACATTTTAGCCTGACACATGAAAAGCAACTCCACATCAATGACTGATTCTTCACAAGGAAAACAAAATCAGTTAAAGGAAAGTATTAGTGCCTCAAGGCAATAGGCACTGGGCCAAAAACTAACACTGCTAACAGTTGTACTACATGGAAAAAAATATTTCTGAACAGAAAATGTACAGTGCCACAAGCATAGCTTGCTTGATCCTGATGAGTACTGTTCCCATTTCTTGGTTTGCTTTCATTGGCTGTTTGACCACAGGTTTCTTTACTCTGTAGTGGTGAACTCGCATTACATCTTCTTCCACGTTCTTAGCATAGTTTCTGCTGATTGTCCTGGGTCTCCTTTTGAAAGCTACTTATTCTTTCAAAGTTTTGAAGGAAGGTGGAAGAGACAATAAACGCTCAGATGTAGGCAGTGGGCCTCTAGTAAAGACATTCCTCACTTAACGACCAAGTTCCATTCCTACGAAAAGGTTGCTAAGCGAATTGGTTGCTAAGCGAGGAGCTGTCCCTTACCAATATTTCAAGCATATTGTACTGGTAGTGAGTTTATTTCAACCATCTTCAGATGTTGTTTTAATGTCACCTTTGCCCCATTTATAACATTTTTAGTATATTTACAAATTTTTATAAAGTAGTGTACTGTAATAAAGAGAATAGAGGTGATCAGCTCTGCATATTCTGATGAAATTGTTGAAACCATACGTGGCTTGCCGTAAATGTTCCCATCAATTCTTCAATTTAATGTACCTTCAGATTAAAACTGAATTATTAAAAAGCTCATCGGAATTCTTTTTCTGGTCGTCACACCAGATCGCCAGTAATTTCTCTATTTCACGAATGAGGCCTTTCCGCTGGCTAGTGATTATAGCTTTAAATACTGTCGATGATTTCACTGTCTCTTTCACTCTATCTTTATCCTTTAAGATCATCAAAATGGTTGAATGAGTGCTGTCACTTTAGCTTTCTTACCAACTTCACAGTTGTTTATGATCTTAATTTTCATCACAAGATCAATAGCCTTCCTTTGTTTCTTGGTGCTTCCTCCAGGTAAAGTCATGGTCTTCCTTTTCGTCAACATCCTGTACGATGGGGTGCACAATGAACTACAAATTTATAGACAAAATATGTAGTCTTGGAGATTGCAAATGCTAGTGTACTGAATACTGATTAACTGAACGAACGAGATCAAGGCTGAGAAAGGGTGATGCAAGATGAGATAGTTGATGCTGAGAGGCCACACTGTCGTTTCACAACCAAAGTTCTCATACAGCGCACACTAACGACTGGTCAGATAGCTGGTCTTAAGTCTGCACGGTCTATAACCAGGTAGGTCATTAGATAAAGAGTGTCTGTCTTTCTTTACTGACAAAAGTGGTATGTAGTAAAACTGGATACATATTTACAGCATAAAATTTTGTGAGATCAGTTTCATCTTAATAGTGCCACGCTTCTGTTCCATAGACCTCCTTCTACAACAAATCCTTATCTATAATCAACTTTAAATTAGGTAAGGGCTACATAACTAAATTTAGAGGAGCAGCAGAAAAAGCACAGTAATAAAAGCATTTGTTAAATGAAAGGTGTTCAGGAATCAGCAGAACATTTTGAAAAAGGAGAGAGAGCGAGAGGGAGAGAGATGCTCCAGGATATGTCTCTGTCCTAAGCAATAATTTACATTGCTGTTCAATTAATGTTTAGTTGATACAGGCTGGAAAGAAATTCAGGTTTACTAAATTAAAATTAATTTTTCACAATTTTAAGGTAAAACAATGAAAACACATTGAATAAATAGAATTTCCTCAAGGGCACAATACTGGATGTTTACTCTTATGGAACGCAATAACAATTCCTGCTCCCCTGAGTGGTACTGCCACATAGCACAACTGTACATATAATTTACACATAGAAATCAACTGAAAAATACATGAAAACAGCAAAACATAAGCAAGTAAATATGTAATGACAGATAAATGTACATACAAACAACTTACATATCATATGCAGCTTAGATTTGATTTCAGCTGTTGCCAAGGAAATGATGCTGGCAAAAAAAGATCCTTTCTTCTGTTTGTTGCCTAACAAAAGTATTTACAGTGCTACCATCGCTTTAAAAGGTTCTTGCATTGATTTTATATCGAAATACTAAGAAACTGCGAACAATAAATCCCTCTGAAGAAATATACCATTTACACAGCCACAACATTCAAACTGACATGGAATACCCTGGCACTGTGTTAACAGTTTCCCAAAAGTCTTGCTTACATTTGGATGGAGGTAAATAAAAACAGTACTCCATGTCTTGACTGGCTTATAAACATCATTAAGATAGAAAACAAGTCTCAGAATGGCCGATACTGACATTTATTTATTTATTTTTATAAAGCACTTTAAAAACAACAAAAAGGCTGACCAAAGTGCTGTACAATAAAAACAAAAAACAAAAGAAGGCCCAACATATCAGACACACAAAACCAAATGGTAAATGAAACAGAAACACATACGAACTGAAGAGATCTATACTAAGAAAAGGTGACTGACTGACTGACTCACTCACTCACGCACTAATTCTCCAACTTCCCGTGCAGCAATACTCATAACAGTGACAAAACATTTACATTGACAATCATGTTACATTATTTTTAAAATGTTTCCTTTTCTTTTTCATAACTTCTTTAACACTCTAGTTCTCCGCTGCGAAGCGCGGGTATTTTGCTAGTTCTTAATAAAAAATATACAGATAGCCAACATATCATACTGGGTTAAAAGCCAGAGAGTAAAAATGTGTTTTTAAGTAGGATTTAAAAGGCAGCTAGAGAAGGAGTCTGCCTAATGTGCAACGGCAAATCGTTCCAGAGTTTTGGGGCTGCAACTGAAAAAGCTTGATCACCTCGGAGTTTGCATCATGCCTTGGGAACATGTAAAAGCATCTGGTCTGCTGACCTGAGAGAGCGAGACTACGCAAGGGTGCAGCAGTTCCGACAAATAAAGAGGGGCACAACCATTAAAAGATTTAAAAACAAATACAAGGATCTTAAAAAGGATTTGAAAATGAATTGGAAGCCAGTGAAGGGAAGCCAAAATCGGGATAACATGCTAATGCTTTCTTGTGCCAGTTAAAAATCGAGCAGCAGCATTTTGCACCAGCTGTAGGCTAGCAATGGAGGCCTGGCTAATTCCAAAAAGAAGCACATTGCAGTAATCTAGACGAGATGTTATAAAAGCATGTATCACTGTTTCAAGGTTGCACTTAGATATCAATCAACATGCAAATTCTCTGGTAACATTTGTAAGCCACATCAACAATGTGCCAACGTTTGCAGGCACCCGATGAACACATACACACACGTCATATGTTTGAAAATTTAGAATGATTTTTCATCAAATTTGAGTTATCTTTATATATTAAGCAGATCTATAATAAAAAAAGTTGGTAAAAAGTGTGTTGGCAGGTATATAGGGACAGTGACATCAACATATGTCCCCAAAATATTGCTCGTTTGGAATTTGCATGTTTCCCCATGTCTGTACGAGTTTTCTTCCATGTACTGAATTAAGCACACATTGAGAATAATATGTAATTTTATGCAAATTCAGTAATTTTCTTTTTGAGTAATTTTCCACTGGAAACTTTAAGTTTCTGTAACTAATCATTCTATGTATTAAATATTTTGTGCCTTTCAGGAAATCAGGATCCTTTATGACAAACATTTCTTAGTAGGAGTAAGTACTAGTAGTAACTGACTTTACATACATTAGACAAATATGTAACTCATACAACACTGACTGCAACATATTTCTATCATCATTTTAAACTGTATACCAGAGAAAACAAAAACAAAAAAGTCAGTTTTATTCTCCCTCACCCCCTACTTACCAATGCATCCCTCTTCATCCAAAAAGGTTTGAGATTTCAGAACTTTTCTCTTCTTTCTTCTTCTGACATTTGATGTATTCTAGACAAATGAGCAAGTGTTAATTAAGACTCAGACTGTAGTAGTAATCTAGAAATACAGAATAAAAGATAGGCAAAAGTTAACAATGAGTAGAAATAAAATAAATGTATTATTCTCTTTGGAGGTAGACTTCAACAAATATTATTTACAGAGAATCTCTCTTTAGAATTAGAATTTACAAATATATGTATTAATGTCTTGTTTGAAGGACCAGACAGGTCTTCATTTACAGGAAAGACAATAAAAATGTATGCAAAGCTAAAAACTAAAAATATTGATAATATTCAAGAAATCAAAACATGCATACAGTATAATCTGTATGGCCTTATACCTCAGTACTGTTTGCAGGCTCTTTTTTAACTTCTTTATGTGGAGATGCTAATGATGTTTTTGCACTGGATGAAGGAGGTGAATCAGGAATAACTGAGGGGAAAAAAACAACAACAAAACATTCAGCAAAATAAAAATAATTTAGTCATCTATCTATTTAGATATACATATGTGTTAGATATATTAAGAAGAAAGAAAAAAAAACAAAACTACTGGATATACTGTATACTATAAGCTAAATAATTCCTATAACTCATTCCAAGAATAACTGTTGACATTTAGCAGCATCCCTGTAAATTTAGCTACACAAGGTACTTTATGTTCAGGTAATTCTCTCACTGTAGTTCTCCTTGGTCTTGCCAGCAAGCACTTGGTTATTAACTATAATGACAACATATTATATTCATAATAAATGCTCACACCATCTATAAACAATAAGAAAGTGAAACCAAAAGAACAGAATGTCAGATTTGTTTTTCCTGAGGATGTACAGTATATACATAGTTATGAATAACATGTGTGAAGGTTACATGGTGTCTAAATATTCAGTGCTACTGCCTCATGCCTCTTTAGTTCTAAGACTGAATCCTGGCCAATGAACTACCTGCGTGAAGTTAGAATGTTATTCCCATATCTGTGTGTCTTATTCTCTAGGATTTCATGTTCCATCAATTAGATGTGTGGATGTTTGTTGATTAGCTACTCTAAATTGATCTGATGACAGTGATTTATGTTTTGTGTATGTTTAAATGATAAAGGATATATCTTACACAATTTTGATATACATTGTCCCAGGATTTATGTTCATCTGAGGAAAGGACAACAGCAGCCATTCTTCAAGAATGTTAAAAAGATAAACTGTTCTTATTTCCTTACATTTCTTTAATAAAAGGGCCA
The DNA here is from genome assembly GCA_026402145.1 of Polypterus bichir lapradei. Taxonomy (NCBI): domain Eukaryota; kingdom Metazoa; phylum Chordata; class Cladistia; order Polypteriformes; family Polypteridae; genus Polypterus; species Polypterus bichir. The sequence goes on from JANRMT010062834.1 coordinate 20,222,549, forward strand.
TCTAGTCTTTGAAACTTAAAGTATGAAAGTAATAGAACTGTAAATTGTACAACTTTCCCTAAGATGAACAGAGGCAAATTAAAGAAGATACTAGCAATCAGACATTATGTAATCTGAACTGCTTGTTAACCTAACCTACATGTCTTTGGAGTGGAGATTCTGCAAACTCCAAGCTGATAACAACCAAGCACAAGCTTCCAAAGCAGGACAATGGACCAAATAATAATTCATTACATTTATATAGCGCTTTTCTCAGTACTCAAAGCACTATCCACACAGGGAGGAACCAGGAAGCGAACCCACAATCTTCCACAGTCTCCTTACTGCAAAGCAGCAGCACTACCACTGCGCCACCTGTGAGGAATGAGGCAGCAATACTACCCATTTCCTCATCATGCCATCTCCAGTCTTTTAAGCATTTTATACAATATGCACATTTAAGTGCATATTTAAAAAGTATAAAGTGAATGTTCAATTAATAATATTCAATGTCCATTAAAAAAGCAAAACAGAGGACTATTTTAATCTATTCAATATTAACCTGAACTATACAAAAAAAGAAACCAACTGTGCATAACAAAACACATAACAAAAGAGAAACAAGTGAAAAGAATGGCTGTAAAAACACTTCACTGAATATGTAATTTAAATTTAGTGCAATTAGGCATATTCCAGTAAGCACAACTAAAAAACAGCTCTGAAATGATTAGATATGTGGACAGTACTCTATATAAAACAATAATGTTCAATTGGTATGGATCCAATTCTCTCAACAAACAGTTCAATTGTTTACATCACAGTTATGGTGTATTGCAATTATATTAAAATTGTCTTTTAAAATATTCAACACCAAACTGGTTATGCACATTCAGAAATGAACACTGCATTCTTAAATTTCTTAAATCATTCATAACAGGTTTATGCTCCCTTCTCCTTACTTCTCTTTTAGAGCTTAATCTGAAGCTGCAACTTTTCTCAATCCACCAAGGTTGGTCTATAAATCATAGGAAGTAGTAAGTCTACTAAAAGTAGCAAAAGATGAATTATATCTTATAAGAATAATAAAAAAATGTTTTTTTATTTAAAGAAGCATTAATATACTTTTTGAACAGTCATGTTTAGTTCCAACGCCTTTTTTCTATTTTTGGATTTCGGTACTGTCACCCCACAATGGCTGTGGCCAACAACTTTAACAGCTATCAGACATTAAGTGCACAAGTTGTATAATGAAGAAGGCAACACATTAGTGAGATAGCAATGCATACTTCCAGTGGCGTTTGCAAGTGATAGTGGAAGAATATAAAGTTTGATTTTTCCAGACAGTGCTGCATCTTAACTGCAACTATGGAAACTACAATGTTTTTTCTCAATATTTTTCTATAAGACTTTTATTAGAGAAAACTACTTCTTGTGAAAAGAATTCTTGAAAAAGAATTACATTGATAATGACTATAGACTGCCCCTTACAATTACTTTGACATTTCTATTAAGATAAAAGATATTAAAGCCTGGTGTACCTATCTGTGTCTAACAAAGATTCTGCCTAGCATATTAAGTAATTCCTGCCTTTGCAAAAACTAGACACTGTGTTAGACTGCTCTTTCTAAACAGATCTAGTTGCAAAAAGCTAATCAAAGCATAAGTGATACATGTCCACTAGGCACTGTGAAATATACATGAAGCAAACTTTCTATGGATCAGCAACTCACAGAAAAGAACTTGTGTATTCAGGCAAGAAGTGTTTTCTCAGAGAGGCCATTCAGTACTAATGGCAATAATGTCACAAACTGGAAGCCATCCATCAAAGTAGACAGAATCAGGAGAGTGATCCTCTTGGTGAAGATTTTTTTTAACTTAATTTATTGTAGGTTACCTTACTTTTATTAGATTTTTTTAATGGAGTGATGGAAATAGCTAACATTTCTTTAACATTTTTTATTCTAACCATTTGCTCAGAATTTTAGACTAGACTACTGTCAGATGGATATTGGCTTTGTAAGACATTATTTTTGTTAATACTGCATTCATCCATCAATCGTCCTAACTTTTCTTATTTAAAGCAGGGTGTTGGAGAAGCTGGAGATTATCCCAGGAATCACTGGATGCAAGGCAGGAGCAACACCTGAACAGGACAACAACCCATCACAGGGTGAACACACAAATTAACACACGAGTGAAATCAGCATTGCCAAGTCACCTAACTTGTAGGTTTCTGGACTGTGGGAGGACATCTTAGCTTCTAGGGGAAACCCAAGCAGATACAGGGAACATGCAAACATGATTTCACACCATATTGTCAGTCTGATCTCAAGAAGAAAAAGTATTTACATCAAATCCAGCCCGCTCAGTTCTTTAAACATGATGTGCTGTAGAGGCCATGTAAGCACTAAAGGCTCACAAAGTTCTGCCTGTCCCAGTCCAGTTGTAGTCTTTTTATTACAAACAGAATGCTATTTCCTTCTGTTAGCACCCTTGATCATAACTTACAACACAAACCTAATAATTAGCATGCATGGTTCGGCTGCTCACCCATAAAGGTTTTAATATAAACTGTACTACTGATACTAGGTACAAACATTACATATAAAATGAGTCCTTCCATCCGACCATGAAGAAACAGATGACATAATGCTTTATTTTTAATTTGCTTTTTATTTACCATTTGATGTATTTATGTCTTCACTGACCTTTATTTCTTGCAGTTTCTGGTATGATAATAAACAAACTGGCCTCTTACACTTATCACTTTGGTTGTATAGAGTATTTGCTCTGCTTCAGACATACTAACATGACTTTTAAGGGAATTTGTGAAATGCTTATATCAGCCCAACTACATAACATAATGTACTTGTGTCTGCATTTCAGGGCTCAATGACAAAACAGCAATAATAAAAATAAGATTAAATTATTTTAACTTTTACAGTAGAAAACATGGTTATTAAGCATAAAATCTGTTCAAAATTATGTAAAATGAGATTTTATACATATCAATTACTATGTATAAATAAATATTTGAACAACTTGAAATAAATATACACACACAAAACTGCATAAACATACTATTGCATCTTCTCACCTGTAAACTTTTCACAAATTAACACAGTTACACTATACATTTTTAGCTGATATAAAAAGTACACTGCATTCCATGTTGCCACCTAGTGTCAGAAATATGTAAGTAGTAATAGACTAGAAATGCACAAATTAATTTTGGACAAGCTCACTTGAGTTGTATGAGAATATTGAAAACAATACCCAATAAAAAAGAAGGGCTTAAAAACAAACAAAAAACAAAAAATTCTACCTTCTTCATCACTACTTTCAGGCTGTGGTTTCTTTATTCTTCTCCTTTTCTTTTTCTGAGATTCTGATTTCTCATTCTCACTGTCAGAATGTTCTAGTCGCTTTGTCTTGCTAATTAATGGAAAAAATGAAAAACAAATCTTATATATTACTATATGTAACTGCATACATGTGTATTGAGTTCATACATAAATATGTTATCTCTATACTGTATATCTACTGCCACCATTTTGTAAGACATGCAAATGTGTGACATACAGGTAGTACTGTGCATCACATAGTAATTTATTTAATGTTTACTCAGTATTGTAATAATTCCAATTTTACTTTTGTTAGAGTTTCAAAAGCTAGGTCTTTACTATTATTTAAAAGAACACAATTTCTCTACCTGGTTACCCTACTGAAGACAATTTTGAGGGTTCGAAAGAAAGAAGTGAATAATGCCTAATTATGCCGATGGCTATGAAATCGTTACATTTGCAAGGCTCCCAGGTAATACGTGAATGTATGAACAATGGCCTTCGGGCTTAGTTCCAGGAAAGCTAGGAGAAATAAATGGGTGTAAACTAGGGAAATCCAATCATCTTGTTACAAACTTCACTTTTTTTGGATTAGTAAATGAGAAGCTATCAAGTCCTCAGAATTTTAAGCAACTAACATCGTGAAATAGCAATGGTTCGCTAAATGTTATGATACCAAAGAAAATCATTGTGCAGTTTGCAGAGAAATAAAACTAAGAGTTAAGTACTCCAATAATATACCTAATAAAATGTTACTTGAATAAAAAGAACTGGCTTCTATACAATAAATTGTATATAAATGTATTAAATATGTTTAAGCAAAGTGTAGCACGGCTTCTAAAACTATGCAACACAAGACAATGGTTACAAATCAAGAGACGATAAAGAGAAGTACAATGTCTTTGCCAGGCAGAAAATAGTAGTTTTATCTAATACTTGAAATCTAAAACATGTATAAAAAGATACATCTAATTTCTTGTTAAATACGAAGGATATCCAGAAAAAAAGGTTACAACAGCTGTTAAAAATCGAAAAATGAATATATTTCAACCAAATTTACAGGGTATGTTCCAAAATATGTGTTTATTTCTCAACATAATCGCCGTCAACTTCGATGCACTTCTTCAGCCTGGGCACCAGCTTTTTTATACCCTCGTCGAATACGCTCCGCTCCACCTCCGAAAGCCACTTCTCCACTGTCTCCTTCACCTCCTCATCGTTGGAAAAACGTTTCCCACCCAAGAATTCTTTCAGTTTGGTGAAAAGGTGAAAATCTGAGGGCGCAAGGTCCGGGGAATAGGGTGGGTGGGTAACAATATCTCATCCAAAGGACACAAGCAGGTCCTGAGTCACACGAGCGGTATGGGGTCTGGCGTTGTCGTGAAGGAGGGACACACCACGAGTCAGCATTCCCCTCCTTTTGTCTTTAATCTTTTTTTTCAATTTTTTTAGGGTCTCAATATGTTTCAGCATTGATGGTGGTCCCTTTGGCCATGAAATCCACCAACAAAACCCCTTTTCTGTCCCAAAAGAGAGATGCCATAATCTTCCGCTCTGAAAACTGAACTTTGAATTTTTTGGCTGATGGGAAATGGGTATGGCGCCATTGTTGGGACTGCCTTTTGGACTCAGGAGTATAGTGACATACCCAAGTTTCGTCTCCAGTCACAATAGCGATGCAAAGTGAGGAACTTGATGACCGAATGAATATCGCATCGGCGGTAGGTGGAGCAAACGGCCTCAGCAGAGGTTGACGAACTCGCTTGCTGTGATGACATTTCACAACTGACTGACGCGGTCCAGGGCTTATTTTGACCGTTAGGACCCCCCTACACACAGGTATGTGAACCTTCGAAAAAAAAAAATTCCCTGCACCCTCCAGGGCACTTGTAACCTTTTTTTCTGGATATCCCTCGTACACAGAAAAGGTTTGTTAAACTGCAATTCTTTCTTATATTTTGGAACCTTAGTGAATGTGGAAGATAAGTGACAGCAAGACCCACTGTGGTCAAGGCATGCCATAGACTGGAATATGACCAGAAAGTTAGAATTGAGTTTTATGGAACCCTTTGTTTTCTAAATTTTAATACGTTGCTAAACAGAAAACAAAAACAGCGTCTCAGAAAGTAAGCTAAAAGACATATAAAAACTATTGTGAACACTATGTCTGAATAAGTAAAATAAGTTTAAAAAAAAAAAAAAAAAAAAATATTCAAAAAAAATTAAAGGAACACTTTGAAAACACATCAGATCTCAATGGGGGAAAAAAATCATCCTGGATATCTATATTGATATGGACTGGGTAGTGTGTTAGGAATGAAAGCATGCAACATTGTTTGCTGGAAATTAAACTGATCAACCTACAGAGGGCTAAATTCAAAGACACCCCGAAAATCAAAGTGAAAAAATAATGCAGCAGGCTAGTTAATTTTGCCAAAATTTCACTGCAGTAACTCCAAATCATACTCAGTAGTTTGTATGGCCCCCACGTGCTTGTATGCATGCCTGACAATGTCGGGGCATGCTCCTAATGAGACGACGGGTGGTGTCCTGGGGGATCTCCTCCCAGATCTGGACCAGGGCATCACTGAGCTCCTGGACAGTCTGAGGTGCAACCTGGCGGATTCGGATGGACTGAAACATAATATCCGAGAGGTGTTCTATTGGATTTAGGTCAGGCGGGTGTGGGGACCAGTCAATGGTATCAATTCTTTCATCCTCCAGGGACTCCCTGCATACTCACGCCACATGAGGCCGGCATTGTCATGCACCAGGAGGAACCCAGGACCCACTGCACCAGCATAGCATCTAACAATGGGTCCAAGGATTTCATCCCGATACCTAATGGCAGTCAAGAGGCTGTTGTGTAACCTGTAGAGGTCTGTGCGTTCCTCCATGGATATGCCTCCAAGACCATCACTTACCCACCACCAAACTGTTCATACTGAACGATGTTACAGGCAGCATAACATTCTCCATGGCTTCTCCAGACCCTTTCACGTCTGTTACATGTGCTCAGGGTGAACCTGCTCTCATCTGTGAAAAGCACAGGGCACCAGTGGTGGGCCTGATAATTCTGTATATATAATTTGTATGTGACAAATAAAATATTATTTTATTTGAAACAATTACGAGGTCATATACTAAAAGACAAAATTGGTGAACACACATTAAAAATTTTAATACTACATACGTTTTATTTTCCTTAGGTTTTTTGGGTGGCACTTCAGCATTCTTCGGTATTTCTTCTTTGATATCAGCTGCTGGCTTAACAACTGAACTAGAACTTCGCTTTTCCACTTCCTTTGATAATGAAGCTTGAGAGTTAGTCTCTTCTTTTATTAGCTTCCCTTCATCCTTGGCAGATGATTTAGATTTACCTGTCAATTTGACATGGGTTATATTTGGAAATTAATTTTCATTTAAATATATGCAGAGTGCAAAGAAATGTATATATCATAAGGAAACTCCAAAAAAATGACATATTGTATTGATTAACAAAGAAACTTACTTGTTGCTGCTTTTCCAAAAAAGTTATTAGGAACTTTAGTTTTATTTACTGGCTTATCAGCAACCTCTGTCTAAGAAAACAAATACAATGTTAACCATTTTGTGTAATTACGGCATTTACAATCAACTTATAGACTTAAATGTGCAGTAAAATGAATGACTTTAATATACTAAAGACAAAAAATCCACTTTAGTAATATTTATAATTAATTACAATATATTAGTACTAATCTATTAAAAGAGTATAAATTTGGCTCCTAACTGGACAGATAACCCTAACAGAATTACATCAATGTTAGACTGAAAATTTGCCTAATTTGGCAAAGATATGATAGAACTTTATACAATTTCAGATAACTTACAGTGGCTGAGTCTGCTTTTGACTCCGTTTTCACCTCTTTGCTGGTCTCTTTGGACTTTGATGTGGTTTTCGATGCAAACATTCCCATAATACCCTTTGCTTGTTGGGACACTGGCTTTGTAGCAGACATGTCTCCATTTATGGAAGGTTTGCTAGTCACTGCTTGCCCATCTGATACTGGAGTCGCCACACGAGCAAGACTCTGAAGGCGAGATATTTCTTCTGAAGTTCTAGGTGTAGCAATAGCACATCGTATTGCACTGTACCTAAAAAAGTAAAAGTAAACTAGTAAATAATTTAAATAAATACAATTTTAAAGGGCAAGTATTTAATATGTAACTAGCTCATATAAAATATGGTAAGATTCTTTAATGCTAACCTTAAATTTAAGGTGCATGCTCCCAACCTTAAGTAATTTAAAATTCTTGTCCCCAAAGATCAAGCCATTCTGACTGAAATAGTTAGAAGACTTAAAGATCTATAATAACCTATTTATAGTACTTGCCCTATTTATAGGAAACACAGCAATACTACTGTAAGAGATTTACAATCATAAATAAATAAGTGCACCTCTACCTTTTTTTTAATACACTCAACACTTTTTTTTCCCCCAAACACTACAACACTATCAAATGACTTAATGCTAGAAGTTCAAAGGCTAAAACTTGCTATGGAAACTGGAATAATTTTTGTATTGTTAAGATCTTAGGAAATACGAAATACAGCACAAGGCCTTGGTTAATAATAAAATAATTATAAACATTAGTTTAAAACATCAAAGGTCTCTATTCTGTGTAAAATACCTGTGCAATGAATACGAAAACCTTAGATGCATTCATTATTGTTTGCTGCCCTACCTTTAAGCTTCCTCTAAAGAATTATCAAAAGAGAAGTTATCACAAAAAAAACCTTGTACTTAAAATGTTGTTTCTGCCAAATTTTTTAGCAAATAATGTATGTCAAATTCTGTGATAGTGATATTTATGCCTTTCCTTTTTGTTTTTTTGGTTTGTTTGTTAAGTACTTTTGCAGTCAGATTAATTTGTGAAGGGTTATGCCTACACCCTTCCCTTTAAGAAATGTGCACAATTTGGTATAAGAATGTAAAGCTAAAAGGTGCATCAGGTTTTTAGATGAAATGAAATGATTAGTTACTTCTTTATACAGCAATATTTGCTTGTATTGCAAGGACATTTCGTAGTTATGGCCTCTGACAAACAATCTAGTATACAATGAATGATTTGAATAATGCTGATGTCACATTACATGACTTATAGTTGTGGGATATGTCACACTTGCCGACCACAGTTGCTGATCTCATCGCAGGGTCTTATGAATTTAAACAACTGAAATTCGCTGGCCAGCTGATGGAGTGCGGACCTTCCAGCACAGTTGTGCTTGCCTCTTCTTTTGTGACAGTCAATAACATGCTTCCTGATGGAGCCGGCGCTGAACAAAGGGGTTAACAGGTACAATAAGTTCAGCCATAGTCTCTACCCTTTTTTCTTTTCCTATTCTGTTGTGATACATAAAACATGAGACAGCAGACAGATGTGCTTCTCTTCTGTTTGTGAAGTCCAAAACACCCACATTTGTTCCCTCCTCACTGCATTATATGAACTGTAATTCTGGATGAGCCTTAATTGGTTGTCAGCTCTCATACAAACAGAGCACGCCCCTGTGACTGAAGACAAAATTAACACTGTTTGATTTTATCTTACTAGTTGGAGTGCATTGCTGGGTATGTCACACTATGCAACTGGCTTCAGGGGAGCATGCTGCTTTGTGTCTCCAACTTGCTAAGATTATGTAAATAAAGATTATGACTGAAAGTTACTAGGAAATTTATCTAATGTGACATTGCCTTGTGACAGCTTAGTTCTAAGAAATAATCACTGCGAACTCACGTCCTTAGCAATAATTTATCACTATCACCTACTTTGTATGTAACACAACAGAGCAGAAAGCTTAAACAAAAAAAATATCATAAGAATATATACAGAAAATCATAAAATCATCTACATTTCAGAACACATGTCACATGCTTGAATTAAGCATTGTAAGTGAAGGTGCCACACACATTGACCATAGTAGAATTCAATAAAAAATTTAATATCACCATTATTCACTGGAGATTTGCTGTGGAGAGGAGAAGAATGAAGGTCAGTAGTTACAAGACAGAACACTTTGTGTAAATGCAAGGAACAGAGCTGGCGAAGGTGGATGAGTTTAAATACTTGGGACCAACAGTACAGAGTAATAGGGATTGTGGAAGAGAGGTGAAAAAGAGAATGCAGGCAGGGTGGAATGGGGGAAGAAGAGTGTCAGGAGTGATTTGTGACAGACAGGTATCAGTAAGAGTGAAAGGGAAGGTCTACAGGATGGTAGTGAGACCAGCTATGTTATATGGGTTGAAGACGGTGGCACTGACCAGAAAGCAGGAGACAGAGCTAGAGGTAGCAGAGTTAAAGATGCTAAGATTTGCACTGGGTGTGACGAGGATGGATAGGATTACACACGAGTATGTTAGAGGGTCAGATCAAATTGGACGGTTGGGAGACAGTCAGAGAGGCGAATTTGCGTTGGTTTGGACATGTGCAGAGGAAAGATTCCGAATATATTGGGAGAAGGATGTTAAGGATAGAGCTGCCAGTTAAAGAGGTAATTAGGAAGGCCTAAGAGGAGGTTTATGGATGAGAGAGGACATGCAGGTGATGGGTGTAACAGAACAAGATGCAGAGGACAGAAAGATATGGAAAAAGAAGAACCCCTAACGGGAGAAGCCAAAAAACAAGAAGGTGGTGTGCATTTCCACCACTCCTTGTACAACAATGCGCTACATGACTCTTTTCCCTACAGTTTTTGCTGCACGAAAAGATATTTGCTAGACAAGGAAGACATTATCAATTATTCGCCTTGGACCTGTGTTCTAGCCATAGCAAAACACTCTATAATTCCAGCTAAAAAGTTAGTTTGCTTGATGTGGCCCATCAGCGAAATGTAGACTCAAGCCTTATTTGATAAGACAATCAAAGACAAAGAAACACTCTGGGAAATCGCTCAGAAATAGAGCTGAATACCCAAGTTTAAACAAATGCCATAACTCAAAGATTGAGAACCTTGAGGGAGAGAACTTTGCTCCAATTTAAAAGGATGTGCTTATGTGCACTAAAGAAACCAATGGCAAGACCTCTATTCTTTCCTTTAAAAACCTTTATAAGACCCTTTTTTGTCCAGTTAAGGGATGTAGGTAGCCAGAGCCAGAGATCAGGTGCATGTAGACACATTTCCAAAACACCTGTCAGGATGTATTGTTTCTTTTATTGAGATTCAATGAATTCCATGAAGATGATCACTCATTATATGATATTTAAATACCAAGTAATTGTTTACCCTTCCCTGAACTGGCCTCCAGGCCATAATTGTATATTTGTTTATTTCTCTTTGTACAGCAGCCCGAAATTGCCAGAGAGAACCACTTTCCTCAACATATTAGGGTCTTTTACATTTACATTACTTTCTTCTAAATTCTGCTTGTGTCAGTTTTGACTGTTTTTTCCTTTTATATCACGAAATCTCAAGATAAATGTCAATTGAGGAAAAAAAACAATATATATTTACTACATTATGCATTCAGCAACATAGCAACAAGAAGATTCAGCCTCTCACAAGCTTAGAAATTACTGCAATCCAATAAAAAAAAAAGGGAAACTTTTAATTACTAACAGAATAAATAAGAACTAAGTAGGATTTAAATATTCTTTTTTTTGTTGTTATGAATAGTGCTCTATCAGGTAAATTTTTATTTCCATAGTGTTGTGCACTGTTTAAAAATGCCTTTTCATAAAATAAATGACATACCACATGCATGCATTGGCCAACATACATTTCCCCTCAGTTATCTGTGCCAGTTTCTTTACTATTTCATTAATGGTTGACTTAAACACTTTCTGCTCAAAATAAACAAAAATCTACCTTTGGACACAGAACTGCTTTGTGTAATATTTGGACTCCCTTATTCCAAACAGTAACGTTTTCCTTGAATACATTTTTAAGGAAGATTATTACTTCTAATGAGGAGAGGGCACATGGAGAGGGCACATGGAAAGGACAAAATACCTTATCTAGTATATATGAAAACAAAAATGGTAAGAGGCTGGTAAGTGTAAGTTGGACGCCATTTTCACTTCACTGTTGAGTTGTCTGCAAGCATGTGTCTACTGGTAAGAATAATTAAAATTATAGTTTATAAATGAATGAAATACCCAAGACAATATATGCTGGATGCTATTAACATTGTGCCATAAAAATATGTACAGTGATTTCTGGAATTAATTTCTGTGTTTGCAACCACAATGCTTTTAACTGTTTGTTCACCCAACAAGATGGAAGATCATGCTCAACTCTCACATGTGCACTGACACAATGCAATGCAGAAAAGCAACTAACTCTCTTAAAATGAAATTTTGTCCATTCACATTGGTAACTGTGAAAATGAACAAAAGTACCAGAGTTTGGAGGAACAAAAAAAAAAAAAAATAAAAAAAAAAAAAAATATAAAAAATTCTGTAAAACAAACTTTAAAAAAAATAGTAGATTTATGAGCCATGTGTTCCACATACACATTCATATAAATAAATTATGACAAAAGCCACACACTAATCTACTCTGTACAGAGAGGAAATTAATGATATTAGCAATTAATTACTGTTCGAAGAAACTAAACAGTTTAACTAAATAATCTTATTGATTATATCATTAATTTCAATTTGCACTTGAATATCTTACTGCTTTCCCACATTTTAGCACCTTACAACAGATTTGCTTTGATGTACTGTATGTTGTTGATTAAAATAGTTCATTTAAATAGACACACGAGGGCAGTATTTTTGCCACATTTTTCAGTGTATCTAGAGGAGGAATAGATAGATGCATTCAGCAAAAAAGAAGCATTCTGGTCACGGCTTGGTTTGAAAGCATTTTCATCAAAGCATTGGCAACATTTGCAGCAAACTGTGTAATATTGTGCAGAAATACAAAAACAACACTTTTATGCTGCATTACAATACTATAAAACAAGCAGGCTAATTCCGAGGTTGGACTGCAGTAACCTATCATATAACAAACAAAAAACTGTAACAACCGTCAGGAAATCACAAACAGGATCAGTACAATGATATAAGGTGAACAAAGATGTTGTGAATCAGTGTGATTGGTGGTAAAGGCATTCACCAGCTAATAAGCTTTCTTAAATCATGGTACCACTTCTAGAGGCACTTTCAGCAGCTATACAGAAAAAATAGTTTACCAAGAAGACCCAGAGCTGAAATCTAGCTAGCCACAACCAGCATCGCCACTTTATATAAGAAGACTGGCAGATGAAATCTGTAGTACTACAGAAATAAAACCAATAGCTTTGCCAAGAAGCTAACTGATGTCATACAGAGATAGGGACTCACAAGCAAAGTGGTTGCATACATAACGATAAAACTTAAAACACTGTGGCTGCCGAGCCCGTCAATGTGCTTCTACCCCTAAACAAAAATATATAAATATTTAATAGTAAAGAGACAGTCTGTAACACATTTTCAGTTGCATTATTTTTTGTTTTAACAAACAGCAGTTATTAATTGATCAAAGTGATGGATTATCTATACTAATAAAAGGCAAAGCCCTCACTCACTCACTCATCACTAATTCTCCAACTTCAGTGTGGGTGGAAGGCTGAAATTTGACAGGCTCATTCCTTACAGCTTACTTACAAAAGCTGGGCAGGTTTCATTTCGAAATTCTACGCCTAATGGTCATAACTGGAACCTATTTTTCTCCATATAATGTAATGGAGTTGAGCTTGATGGCCGTGGGGGGCGGAGTTTCATGTGACATCATCACGCCTCCCACGTAATCACGTGAACTGACTGTCAACGCAATACGTAGAAAACAAGGAAGAGCTCCACAAAGCGCTGAAGAAAACATGCATTATACAATTGAGAAGGCAGCGAAACAATAAGAAGCGAGCGAGTCACACATACAACCATATTCAT
>JANRMT010062834.1:20245786-20335709 GCA_026402145.1 Polypterus bichir lapradei
TTCTAGCATTTAGTTTCTAACCAGGATTAAATACAACACAGATTTTGCAGCATTTACAAAAAAAAAAAAAAAAACACAATACATATTTACTTATTTACCAGCTTGTTACTATTTTTGGACTAATTTCCTATAATGCTTCTTTGCTATACAATCTCTGATGATATAGGCATAATGGAGCAGGATCATGCCTTGTCTGCCAAAGGTTTCATTGTTGTATGTTCTTTTGTTTTTTTGTTATAGTTTGTTGATTTGTTTGAGGTTTATGTGGACAGGTTTATAGGTGATGACTCTAGGAGTGATACCTAGTATTTGTACTTCAAACTGAGGAAAGGAGCAGCAGCTTGATCGAGACGTATTTTCATTATTTTATTCCTTTATTGTTTTCAGCATCTCATGTTCACTTTTCTAAACCTTGAACAGGAGTTTGGTGTGCTATGCTTGCACACTTAGTACCCTAGAAGAAAATTCAATAGAAAGACCCTGACTGAGGTTACTCTTTCTTTTGAAAAATAAAAAGTTAGGGATTTTTATACATAGTAGTTATTTAAGATTTTACTCAGATGTTTCAATTACATTTGCCTCTCTTTTACACCGTAGGTCTATCCTTATCCAGCTTAATTTCTTTAAACATTATACATTTGAAAGGTTTATTGTTAGGATTTCTTTCCCCTCTCTTTGGTTTTTTTTTTTTTTTAATAATTTTGATCCACTTACTGTATCTTACTTAACAATTACCATCTAAAGAAAATTTTCACATAATTTGTACATGAGATTTGATTGCTCTATGGTCTTTTTGTAAAACTACAAAACTTATTTTGAAATGTGTTTTTCAAAAGCATTTAGAACCTACATTGACACAAACTTATAATGCTATACTAAAATTATTTTAAGTTAAAGGATTTGGTATGTTCATGATACTGGGTTTATTTTTTATGTTGAAAGTTTTATTGAGTTCACAAATTACAAACTGTCAAAAAAATACTCCTGTTTTTTGTGAGGAGGGATGAATATAAAAATAATGAAAAATAAGAAAGGAACCACACAACCAGTGTACTTATTAGAGTCATACGCATCACTGGGTAAAAAAAAAAAAAAATGGCTGAACAGAAACAAACTGGATATGTTAGGATTTTAAAACACAAACTTAGAAAATGTGAAAGACAATGCATAGAATAGTGAAAATATAATTTTATTTAGTAATGCAGTCTTCACATACTTCACAACTTAAAAACATCTGAACACATACTTATTAGCTTTGCAAACAAGCTTATGTTTAACTGATCCTTCCTGTCATATCAGATGGATTCAGATGTCCAATTTTGTGCCACCTTCTATCCAGACCTCCATAGTTAACAGACTGCTCAGAAGGGAAAATTGACTGAAAAAAAACAACTATTTTACATTAGGGAAATGTTTAATGAGGTTATTCTAGATCTCTCCATCAGTTAAAAGTATTTAATCATGTTGTTTATACACTCATTTGCATTTCCCACATCCCTCCTCTGGCTGAGAAATGATGAAGTCAAATGAATTAACGCAAAAATCGTCGATCGGTTATGTGGCAAATTGGTTAAATGCGTATCAATAGACTATGCTGAAACAGTTGGTGGTGATGGTGCTTGAAGATGAAAACATTAACTTACAATATCCCTTAGAATATCTACAACCATTAACACTGTCTGGTCTTCCACTGGCCGAATTACTGTGAAAGAAGGATGTATCGTAATGTTATTGCGTAATGTATGTCTGAGTGATGGGCTATGCAATAGGACAAGATTAGTTGCATTCAAAATTGTTTGAACAATTCTGACATGTCAAATTTTAACAGGCAACAAGAAAGGTAATGTAGTACATCTTCTGTGGATAACATTAGACACCAAACGAGATCTTGATATGCCATTTGTATTAAAACGTTTACAGTTTCCCGTTAGAATAACTTTTGCTAAGACAATTAACAAATCACAGGGACAAACAACTTTATCTATTAGAGAGAAGGAAACGATATTCATTCACAGGCAGTTATACGTTGCTTTGTCACGATGCAAGTCCAAACACGGAATTAAAATTCAATGCGATGTTGACGAAAAGTTAATTCCAAATATTATTTTCACTTAAGTTTTACAGTAAAGGTGTAAGTTAAAAAAGTATTTCCGTGTCAATTTCAAAGCCAAACAGAACGTAAATGTATAACGCAATGAATACCTCTAACGCAACATGAATCATAATTTTCTTTCAATTTATTACATTGTACTATTTTTTACTATGTTTAATTACTCGTTGTAATGTAAAATAGTTAGTTATATTGTGCATATGTAACAATTCCCAAGAAAATAACAATCTGTTTAAATTGTACATCCATTTCCCCATACACGAGTGGCAGAGCCGCAAAGAGGCTAGCATAGCATCCGCTAGGGGGTTGGCGAGTGAAGTGAGCAGGGGGCAGAGCACCCTAGTGTATAAAGGTCTATATATATATATATATATTCACAATTGAAAACAAAAAACCATATCTGCATGACTCCTGACATATTGGTATTTTAAAATGGACAAAACACAATCCAATATTCCTTACAGCAGATATTTGAATCAATGCATAAAAATGTTTGTGTGCCAACTTAACATCCAAATAGGACATGGTTTGAATTGCTTTATTTATGATTAATAAATCAGGCTCTGTTCCCTGCTTATGATCTACAGTAATCCCTCCTCGATCGCGGGGGTTGTGTTCCAGAACCCCCCGCAATAGGTGAAAATCCGCGAAGTACAAACCATATGTTTGTATGGTTATTTTTATATATTTTAAGCCCTTAGAAACTCTCCCACACTGTTTATAAATATTCTCCGCACAGTTATACAGTAAACCCTCGTTTATCGCAGTTAATCCGTTCCAGACTCTACCGCGATAAATTTCCACAAAGTAGGATTCTTTATTTATAAATCTAATATTTTCACAGTTAGAGCATAGAAAACCTGTTTACGACCTTCTAAATACATTTTTTAACATTATTAGAGCCCTCTAGACAAGAAATAACACCCTTTAGTCAAAAGTTTAAACTGTGCTCCATGACAAGACAGAGATGACAGTTCTTTCTCACAATTAAAAGAATGCAAACATATCTTCCTCTTCAAAGGAGTCTGTCAGGAGCAGAGAATGTCGGAGAGAGAGAGAGAGAAAAGTAAACAATCAAAAATCAATACGTGCTGTTAGAGCTTTTAAGTGTGCGAAGCACTGCGATAAAGTGGCCGCAATGAAGGGATCAATGTGAAGGTAGTCTTTCAGCATTTTTTTCGAGGAGCGTCCGTATCTTCTAAGCAAACAGCCTCTGTGCAAACAGCTCTTCTGCTCACACCCCCTCCGTCAGGAGCAGAGAATGTCAGAGAGAGTGAGAGAGAGAGAAAAAGCAAACAATCAAAAATCAATATGTGCTGTTAGAGCTTTTCAGTGTGCGAAGCACCGCGCGGGAAGCATATCGTATATCATTGAGGAGTTTTATTTAATACGTAATACGTGCTCTGATTGGGTAGCTTCTCAGCCATCCGACAATAGCGTCCCTTGTATGAAATCACCTGGGAAAACAAACTGAGGAAGCATGTACCATAAATTAAAAGACCCATTGTCCGCAGAAATCCGCGAACCAGCGAAAAATCTGTAATATATATTTAGATATGCTTACATTTAAAATCCGCAATGGAGTGAAGCCGCGAAAGTCAAAGCGCGATATAGCGAGGGATCACTGTATATTTATCTTTTAAAAATAATGAGTTGTTCTGTAAACAATTCAGACTTTAAAAGAAACCAGTTATTTTCATTACCTAATAGCTGTAAAATACTTGTATGTGAATATGTGTCAATGCTGCATGTTGTAGTAAATTAATTATTTCAAACTTACAACAAATCTTTTCAGAATTTCACCCTCTGAAAGGGAATTCAGCACTGGGAGAAATGTGGTCACATGCCACATGACAGCACTAAAACCAGAAACCGTAAATAGAATGGTGTTTCTAGCAAATAACTTGTGAAGAACATGCAGAGAAAAAAATTGAGAAAGAAATAAGAAGCTGCAGTTTTTAGTGGCAATTTAGAACTGACAATTCTGCATTCATTATAATTATCAACACTATTTTAAAAAAGATCTTTTGCAATTTTTGTAATCAAAAAAAAAAATTGTAGCTATAATTATTTAGATTTGTACAGGACCCCAGTACCAGTGTCTTACTATTTGTATTTCTATAATCTTATTAACTTTGAAAGGCTTACTTATTTATTTTTGACCTCACAATGCAGTACCTGTATTGTCAGGACTGTGGAAAAATATCATGATCTCAGTTTGTGGTGCACCCTCCCCTTAATAGAAACGTTTCTATTATTTATGTTTTGCTTACTGTATTGCCATTCTGCTGAAATTTTCCAGATACTAGGTAAGTGGCATGGAGCTGAGAAGCAGAGCACTCCTTACGTTTTTTCTCCAAATAATGATAAAGCATCCTAGAAATAAAAGAGAATGAAATGGAATGATACATTATCATGTTAAAGGAACAGAGACTTAAATTTGACAATGCAAGAACCTTTTCATGCAATAACAAAAACATTGTAAACTGTTCACTTTTGCAACACCAAATACATTAAATGAAAGCTGACATGAAACAGCTTTAATAGAATGACATAAAGCTGGAAGAAACAGGGAGAAAATATATTGTAGAAAAATGTAACTATAATCTTATGGCACCAATAAATACCTCTTTTTGAACATACTAACTAGCAAAGAGAAGGAAACTTGTCGTTTTCAACTCTTTCTTACAACAGCAGTTTTTGATCTTTATTCAATAAAGACATGCCAGGATAGGCTTCATGCTCTTAATTTTCTATTTATCACACTATTTACCATAACTTCTTCACTGCTAGCTTTTGCAAACGTCTTTCTTTACTCTGCATTAGCCTGGCTAATGATTTCATTTTTGGTAATTTCAGAACTCTTGCCAACTGTTTTTCTGTTCTGTTTGGGGTTTTGTCTCATGACTTTGGACTTTCACAGTCTATTACGTCTCCTACTCATACTATTATGGATCACTTTATCTCCAGAAATACTAATCCAACGCATGTATTCATCCATCACTAAAGTAACATATGATTATTTCCTCATATCTTATCTTTCTCTAACATCCCCCCAAAATCATCTTGAGCTACTTTTGCTTACTAGCATAAGCAGTATTCACACATCCATATTTTTTCAACTTGATTCCATCTTCCCCATTCCCAATATCTCTTCTACCAGCACCGAAGGATGCTGTACATATTTGAAACTCACTTCTGATGCAGATCACTAACTTGATCAACCCTGTTCAAATAAAACTTCCCAATAAAAATCTGGTACACTAATGAACTTTGAAAATTCAAGATGTGGACTGCAGCAATGATATAGACCTGGGGCCTCATGTAAAACGCCTTGCAAAGAACTGAGACTAAAACATTGCATACGGACAAAACTAGAAATGTGCATATGCACAAAAAAAATCAGATGCATCAAACTGTGCATAAGCAAAGTTCTACGCACTTTCCCTTTATAAATCCCAAACACCTACAGCCCCACCCCAACTTCTCCTAGAATTTTGCCTATTTAAATATGCAAATCAATATAAATATCCCCTGCCATTCAGTGTTTTGTTAAACGACAATGGCAGAAGCATGTATAAAAAAAAAAATAAAAAAAAAGAAGAATTTCAGTGAATGCAAAATGGAGGTCATGCTAAGGGAAGTGGAGGCAAAGAAAAACTTACTATTTGGTCGCTTAAGCAGTGGTATTAAGCAACAAAATAACTGATGGAGTGGCACGGCATGGCAAAGGCACTCAAGGGCTCAAGTTCAGAAAGTTGCACAGTGCCCGAAATTAAAAAAGAAGTGGTCAGATATCAAAGTCGATGTAAAAACGCAAGTCACAGCCCACCGTGCGAGTGTCATACGGAAGCATATTAAGGCCACAGAGAAGAAAAAATAGGGATGCTGTGAAGGAAAAAAAAGGGTCTATGTCGAAATTAAAATGTTAACTTTAATCATTTTGTTTATTTTGTCATTACAGTAGAACATCAAACTTCTTCTTAAAATCAATGTTTCATTTACTAGAGTTTTTCAAACCCCATCATAACTAAAGTAGCCTGTTAAATGCTTTGTATTCTAAGTGTTCCCCAACCCAGTCTTTAATCGTTACGTGCTTCTTAAACGGGCTTACTCTTATGCCAACAGGAGCGTGCAGGCAGCAATCACCACACAGAATACATTATATTTATGAACACTTACTCTGTGAATATTGTAGAATACTAAGATATATATTTGATATCATTTTCATGATGAAATACATTAAAGCATGTATTAATCATGTGGGGGCACGGTGGCACAGCAGTAGCATGCTGCTTCGCATTAAGGGGGTCATGTCCCAGGTGTACCCTGCCTGGAGTTTATATTTTTTCCTGGTGGATTTTTGCGGCGGGCCTCAGTTTCCTTCCAAAATCATGCGGGTTGGGGGATTTGGTGATGCTACTGGTGTATGTGTGTGCTCAGATTTACCTTGTGATGAGCTGGTGCCCCATCCAGGGATTGTTCCTGCCTACTGCATTAGGTGTGCTGGAATTGGTGCTTAATGAGAAGCCAATTATTACTGATAAACCACTTATTGCTCAAGTTTCATTTCTCTGTTTCATTTTAGTTGTCTCGCTTGTTAAGAGTTCAAACCCTTATTTGTATATTATATACTCTTACACGGCTGCATTTACTGTTTTTAACAGCTTCTTAGTAGCAATAAGATCCAAATGATAAAATGAACTAGTAGTTCTCTATCTAAATTGCTTTAATTTACACCTGTGTATTTTCACTGTGCACTATTTGGATTAATAAAATACTAAGAAGGAAACTGAAGGAATGAAAATTGCTCATCCATTTTAGACTTCAAATCATTTGATAAGAATGACCCGACGTGGCACAGTTAAAACAATAACAAGCCATGAAATTAAATGAGAGCTATTATTGGCAAGAGTTGTTATCTAATTAAGCAACTGGGTTTGAACAAAAACCTACAGCCACTGTGGCCCTCCAGGACCAATACTGCTTCTCCCATGAAGTAGAAGATGAGGTTCAGAATTGCACATGCAAACCAAAAACTAATTTAATGTCCACAAAGTTAGCCTGGTTATGCTCACTCCCAAAAATCTCTTTATCCTGTTTTAATTCTTATGAACATCTTTAAAGTTCACACCCATTCTACATAATGCCTTTTCCCATGTGTTCTTTGACCTGACTTTTGGTCTTGTAGCTTCCACTTTCAAATCATTACCCCGCATAATCCAGTCATTCTACAGCCTTCACCACACATTTTCAAAAAGCTTTAAGTTGTTCTTATTAAGCATGGCCCTTAACATCCCTATCCCAAAATTTTCTGAAAACAACTTTTGTCTTTCTAAACATTAAAGAATGTAACTGATACTCACCTTTGCCCTTTCTAAACTGGAACACTACACTGTATTCATTGATGCAAATTATACACAAGCTGTGTAAACTTCTCTGGCAGATGCCAGAATGATTTCTTTTGAAACAAAATTGTGAAGAAACTTTTGCATGAACATCTTCCCCCTTGCTATCACCCCCAAATCTGCATCAACATTCAACATGTCACCCAAGTTTTCCCAAAACAACTCCACTGAGCAGGACCTCCATTTCCCATTCACTTTAAACTTAATAAATAAGTATCCATTATAATTTTTGCAGCATATAACAAAGTTCATGCTTGCAACCTACAAAAGTACACATTCTGTTAAATCACCTCCAACAAGCTGAATACTAAACACAACCTTTACTGCACACACCAGTACTAGTCTCCTCAAAATGCTTTTCCAAGCATCACCTTCAGTTCTTGATCCTGCATTAACCTTCAGGAGCTTTGCCTCAGTCCAACATTATATTTCAGCATCTTTCCATGGTTAATTTTAGGTGTAATCTTATTTCACGTGTACAAGTGAAGCAAAAAGAATAAGTGGAAAATTTAGTGTAGGATATCCTGATGTAAGGGCAATTAATCAAGATAATTTTATTGGACAGAACCAAATTTGCAAAAAATAAGATATACATAAAGGTGACTTTATTTTTACAAGAACAAATACATAAAAATATATTTTACATATATGATCGATGAAATCTTGACCAGTCACATTTAACTCTCCACAGGCACTAGATGCAAAAAGAAGCGCTTATCCAAATAATAAGACAAATGTACACAGCTGAAACGTTTATAGAGTTTTAGCCTTGATAATTTAAGGACACCAAATTAAATTAAAAAAAACTTTCCGAATAAATGAGTTCAATTCCTTGTACAAAATAAAACAGCGTCTTTTTTTTTTTTAATAACAAGTGGTAGCCCTTGAACATAGCAGTAGATTTAAATGTATGCAATACTTGAAGCTGCCTAGAATAAACGTCATAAACTTAATTTGTCAAAGTTTTTCAAAATCAACAGAGGAAAAAAAATTAATGTTATGGTTTTACTTACTGCTTAGCTTGATTAACATGAACCCCAAGAGTCAGGCTCAGCCATTTATATGTCACCTGTGAAGAAGTATAAAGAAAATTGATGAGGAAATTCTTTTACATTATGACTCAATGTCATGCTTGTTATGTTCAATCACAAATAAAAAAAACTCCAGTGTGACTTTCTCCTGTCCCAGTACTACCCAGATAGGTCCTGGCTGCGGCCATTACTGGATAAGCGATAAGAAAGTTGATGCATAAGGTGGATTTATATGGAATGCTAACCGAAAAAATAAAAATGGGTCTGTGAATCGGGTTGTAAGAACCAACACATATACCAAACTGTAATGTTCAGGAAAATTTTGTTATACAACAACCACTGTGTGGAGCTTTAAACTTAACTCAAATATACATTCTTGGCATCTTTTAATGAATAGATATTAGCTACATTATGCTAATTTTTCTGCCAGAAATGAATCATTTGGGTTTAACTTATTTCAAAGTCCTCACTGCTATCGTTATTGCATGCTTATAATTACAAAAATGTGCAATATATATATATATATTTAGTATTCTTAGTAATAATTTTGTCATCAAATTAAGCACACTTTTACGTTTTAAATCACAAGTGAAAATGTGAGAAACACAACAATTATTATGAAGTAACTTAATATAACAAAAAAGGATATACTTAAAAATCGGGTATTTCACACCCGGAAACCATTTTACAAAACGTGCAAGCTGATACGCAGTTTTGTACATTTAAAACAACAACAACAGCATTAGCCGCAGTGAGTCTTCACGGTCACTTATCACCATGCAATTATTTCCTAATTATATTTCCATTTTGAGCACTAACACTCGCATGTTCTTTAAAATGTAAGACTTACAATTTTGTTTTGATCGTAAACAAACTCATCAATATTTTCGATGTATAAATCATCCATATCGCCAATTGTTTCGTCTGGATTTACTGCACTTTTCTGTCAAGTTCGCCCCACCATCAACTCCCTCCAAGGCTGATTATTTTTCAGGCGGGAACCCTTCTAGTTCAGAATTCTTCTATGGTCTCCAGTCAGGTCTCGAGTTGAAAGGTTACGAGACTGTTTCCTTGGTGATAATAAACACATGCCTTTACGGAGCCTCATGAGGATCAAAATTAATAGTTTTTTTTTTAAACGGCTTAGCCTCGAATTGCTCCCCTGGCGGATAATTCCGATAGTTCGGGTAAAAGAAAGCTCTTTAGAGTTTTAATATAATTTGCAGAGTTATTTTTAAAGAAATTATACCATTTGATGTCAATTTACTCTTAATATGTGTTTACAAAGTATTTGCAGATCCGCAAAGGCATATATGTTTAATATTTCACGGACCCACATAAAAAGTAACACTGTGATTAAAGGGTGAATTCTCATTTTTGTTGTTCTCATTGTAACAGTTTCTAGAGCTTCTGTACATGCTGCAAATGTTTTTATATCTGTTGCTTGAAAAAAAAACGTGAATTCTCTTAATTAACAAACTATTCGACAGGCCTCATGAATGCAAACATCTCCATCCTTGTTTCAGCAGTTTTGATCATAATGCATTTCAAGTACTTCAAAATGTGTTGCTTAAATAAACTATACCCTGTAAGTTAAAACAGATTCAGTAATGGATGGATGGACAGATGTCATCAGCATTTGATGTACCATTAATAGCTTAGTAAATCAGAAATATTTTCAGCATTTTAGATAATTTCAACAATTTATGCTTTGTGGAAAAACAGAAATTGTTTTACTGTCCAAAGTCCCTGACAAGTTTTAAAAAGAATTTCTGCTTGAGCTTTTTTTTTTCTTTAATTAAAATGATAAACTACTGACTATTTCAAAATAGGGCCTTTGCCTTTAACATACTTTTATTGTGAAATTGATTTTACAGCTGATGGCTAGGTTTATATATTAATTGATAGGTTTTTAGGATCATTAATATGATGCCATGTGTAGTAGGTATGACTACTGTAATAAAAGACAAAGACACAGAAAGAGGTTTGGGTTACCAAAATGGTATGCCCGGATGAAATATAAATGCAATAAAGTACAAACAGAGGATGCGACCATGTAGATCTTTTCAAGCCACCAATTGAATGCTTTTCTTGCACTGAGGTGTTCACCATGGGGGCATGGGGAGTTTGTGCTGAAGGGGTAATGATTACCCAGGGCCCACACAGGCCTCGAAGCCCGGGATGAAAACCTTACCTTGAAATTTGTATCTTACTTAATCATATGAATATCAGACCATGTTTGTCTGTCCACTGTATATATGGGCTAGTATGGGGCCTGGATATTTACCTATTCCAAGCAGCCATAATGACTGAAGAAAAAACAGACTTACTGACAGATGTAAACAGAATGCCTACACGTACTAGTATTCCATAACTAAAACAAAACAAAAACTAAGCTAAATTGCAGATACTGTATTAATTACCATATAATTTAATTTTGTCCTGAACTGCTTTATCATTTAAATAGATGTTCAAGATGATCCAAGTTATAGTAGCCTCTGCTCCTGCAAAGATGGCACAACTTTCACACACATACACAAACAAATACTAGCATATGGGTGTAAACAAATAGAGCACATCTACAAACAGTAGGCTCCAACTGAATACATTCTTAGTTTTTTTATGTAGTAACTCACTTTACCAGAGGGTTCCTGTCACTTTTTACTTGTGCATTGCAGAAGGTCCACTGCTTTGCACCTTAGGCTGTTGCACTCATTAAATGCTTTATTCTTCAGGTAAACATAAAGCTTTTCTTCCTGCTTAAGAGCAGAGCTATTCCCTTTTTACATGTCTGCACACTATTAGCATCCAAAAAAGAGAAGCCAGGCTGCCTCTCCATTGGAGTAGCATAGGAACCTAATCAAGGACTTTGTTAAATGGTGTGACTCAAACCACCTACAACTGAACACCAGCAAAACCAAGGAGCTGGTGCTGAATTTTAGGAGGCCCAGGCCCCTCATGGATCCCGTGATCATCAGAGGTGACTGTGTGCAGACGGTGCAGACCTATAAATAACTTGGGAGTGCAGGTGGAGGATAAATTGGACTGGACTGACAACACTGATGCTCTGTACAAGAGAGGACAGAGCCAACTATACTTCCTTAGAAGGCTGGTGTCCTTTAACATCTGTAATAAGATGGTGTGCTGGGGAAGCAGCATAAAGAAGAGGGATGCCTCACGCCTGGACAAGCTGGTGGGAAAGGCAGGCTCTATTGTAGGCATGGAGCTGGATAGTTTGACATCCGTGGCAGAGCGATGGGCTCCTGTCAATCATGGAGAATCCACTGCATCCACTGAACAGGATCATCTCCAGACAGAGGAGCAGCTTCAGCGACAGACTGCTGTCACTGTCCTGCTCCACTGACAGACTGAGAAGATCGTACCTCCCCCACACTATGCGACTCTTCAATTCCACCCGGGGGGGTAAACATTAACACTACACAAGATTATTGACTGTTATACCTGCCTCGCACTCTCCACCTTGCATTTTTTAACTTGCACTGCTTTTTTTTTATTGCTCTTTAATTAATATTGTTTTTATCAGTATGCTGCTGCTGGAGTATGTGAATTTCCTCTTGGGGATTAATAAAGTATCTATCTATCTATCTGGAGAGTTCTTCTCTTTTATTAATATCATTTTTGAATATGCATTTGCAGTATATAATATTACATGGCAGTGACAAAATTACTCCTTTACCGTCCTGTTACGTTCGTTTCCCAGAAACAGCAATGAGGGCATGATTAATTATCCAAAAGTATCAGAATCCAAAAAATCCCAATAAATATTGTTTATATCTCATTATTAACTCCATTTCTAACCATTTCAATCACTATTTAGTGCAGTGGTGTTCTTAACCTCTCACAGATCATGGTTCAATGAGGATAATTCACTACTTTTTCATAAAAAAATGCATTTTAAAACCTTTTTAAATGTACATTGGAAAGAACTACATATAACATACAATAGTTTAACATTACATTGAATATTTTTTACTTTATTTTACATTTTTTTTGCTTTTTATGGAGTTATGTTGCTAAATTAGCACAAGAAACTTCTTCTGTTCAGGGTCAAATTGACCCGCTGACTTAAAATCAAAACAAATGAGTCATGAGAATTTGTATTGAAAGTAAACTTTATTTAAGCGCTGTTTTTGAACCAGAAATGAACAAAATAGCGAAACAACAAAATAAGAGATTAGCAATGCAAATGCGGTGCGTGTGTATGTGTGTCTGTGAGTCTCCACAGCATACAAGTAACATGTCATCATGTTGTGATAGTAAGCACTATGCAATGTTTGGAACCAAAAATACACAAAAATTAATAGGTGGAAATGAACAAGGTGTATGTGTGTGCATCTACACAGCACATGAGGGACATGTCATCACAGTGTGCTTTGTGCAAATGAATTTTGCACATTTTACACAGGTCATGCTCATCTTGACTTTATCAGACAACTTGCAGACCTGGCACCTCTTCCTTTTCCTTTTTCCCCCAGCAGCAACCTAGAAAGAAGAAGATGACGATTACTGTTTTTTTGCTGATCCCAAGACACACACAACATGCTCACACACCTACATGCACACCCACACACATACACACTTACTTACCTCACACACTGGTGTACTAGATGAAGTCCTCTTTTGATCTCCCTCACTGTATCTGCAACAGCTGGGGTCCATGGCATGTGCTGCCTCTGTTGTATATGCAGTACCATAAGTGCCTTCCCCAGCTCCTCAAGGAAGATGTGCCTCTTTGTACAGCTTTGACACATTCCACTCAGGAAAGATCTCCGTCCAAATGACAAAGGCTGAAACATCAATCATGTTGTAAAAGGTGACCAGCAGCCAGCACACAGTCATTAGCTTGGTGCTATAGGACTCCATGACTTTTTTTTCCAAGTTGTCTGCCCCCCACTTTGGTGGCATTGTAGTCTAGGATCATAGTTGGTTTCTAGTCCTCTTGGGTGCTAATTTCAGCATTTTTGTGCAAAGTGCTCATGAGCACAACATTTTCCTATTTTTGGGGCAGTAAGTCACTAGGGCTGTGGTGTCTGTGAAGGCAAACATGGAAGACTGAGGGTCCCTGTTCTTGGTTACCAAGCAGCTCAGCAGGGAGTTCAGCCCTGTTCTTTCGGACCATTCTGACCATCGTGAGCTTTCTGTTTAGAAGCTCCTGACCCAGGTTGTAGCTTGTGAAAAAATTGTCACAGGTTAAGTTGTGCCCCCTGAGACCTTGTGCTATATCAAGCATGACCCTTGTACCCTGATTCTTCTCTGGGGCTCCTCCAACTGGCTTTCCAGTGTAAACCTGCATGTTCAATGCATAGTTGGTGTTTGCATCACATGCTGACCGGATTTATATGCCATATTTAGCTGGTTTGGAAGGCATACGGTATATTGCCTAAATAGGCAGCAACCTCTGAATGCCACTAGCCTTCCATCTACTGTGACATTAGGGCCTGGGTTATAGAGTAGTGGAAGTTGCTCTAGCCACTTCTCCCACGCTGTCCTAATAGTTGCCAGCTTGTCTCTCTCCCATCTGACAGCCCTTGTCTCTCAATAATCAAATCAGATTATTTTGGAAACAATATGAAAAGTCTTCAGAGACATTGCCCTGCCAGTCTCTACATTCCACACATTGGCTGTTGATTCATTCTTTGACTTATAGATCTCAGCAAGAATGAGAACCCCCAAATATGCATGTAAATGCATTTTATCCAGCTCCTTCCACTTCTCCCCCAAAACATGCCTTCCTTCTAGATTATTAATTTCGAGAATGATTTTCTGTATTGAGTTGGGCATGATCAGTTCAAAAACCGACTTGATGTCTGTCACATGAGTCACTGTTATCCTAGTGGGCCCTGGCACTGTCTTTATTATGTTTTCTGCAGACAGTTTTGTCTGACATATATTTGGGGATGAAGACCACTGTACTTCACCATTTTCTGATGTGAATGTCTTGCTTGGAAGAATATGAATAGCAGTTTCCTCATCTGGTTCATAATCAGAATCATCAGACTCAGAATTGACCTCAAGATAGTCTTCACCTTCAGACACATCCTCCTCTGTTTCACTGTCATGATCAAAGATGAGTTCCAGAGCCCCCAGGGCTGTCAACTATTTACTTCTGCTGCTCAATTTGCAAAGCTCTGACAGAGAGGATATCATATGTAGCTGCAGAGTGTAATGTTGGTAGGACTTCCTTGCAGAGAATCTTTATATGTTTTGCTCCTCCCCTGCTGAGTGTCCACTCAATGTGATGGAGTTTGCCCACAGGAACAGAAAAGGTTCCCATGAAAAGTCATAACAACACCTGCATTCTCACACTTTATAGGTGAGGTCAATAGAATAGGGAGAGTGTGTGTGTGTGTGTGCGTGTGTGACTGGAGTGAAATGTGTCTCACAGTTGCAAAGAAACAAATAGTATTTGACACTTTAACCTCCACTTTGACTGCCAGGTCAAATTGACCCAAACAGCATCTATGTAATATAAACATGCATCGATTGGGTTTGGGTGGGAGCTGCAAATATGTGAAATGAACCATTTTCACTTTATATGTTGATTACACTTACTAAGCCAAGCATAAGGACTGAAAAAATACTTTTAACTATTTTTTTTAGATTTTTTAACTTTAAAAAGGGTCAATTTGACCCACAACATAACAGGAGGATTAAATATAAGATAGGTATCACTACAGAGTTTCTGAAGTTGCTGTACGAATGAGGTGTGTGATATTCGTATTGTAAATTTGGCTTTATCTTTATCTAAGGTAACTTAAAAGTTCAGGAAATTTTACAACTTTTTCAGGTATTTCTACAATGAGACCACAAGCCGATTTGACATTTGTTAAGGGTTACACAGCAAGACCAATGCAGGAATTAAAATGGCAGCATTGTGATTGATGTACAGTGCCTTAACCATTACATTACAATGCCTTCATTATTTTTATCAACTGTTTCAATATCACTTTTAGTACTTAAAACATTTTATCTTAACTTTTAATATTATGAAAGAAAACTTGAATTATTTCAGTACATTACTTTAGCCTGATAGTTTACAACAAAGAAATTTTATTAAGTTGTTATGCTTTGTACAAATTGTTTAAAAATAGCTGTAAGAAATCTGTCCTGTGTGCTTAGACAGAAGAAAAGAATGTGTGGTCAGTAGAAAAAGGAAATACATGGTAATTTAAACTTCATAATAATCCTGCATTGTGAATTATGGAAGAAGATCAGCCATCAAACATACAGGACAAGAATTCTTTCAAAATGAATACATATTTTAAATAATTGTACATTAAATGTAATAAAAAGTCTTTTTCTCAAGAAAATACTATATTTTCTAATCGTACTCCCAACAATTGCTTGCTTATGGTTTCTGAAGAAGTGTAATATGATTGGAAATTAATCTCCATATTTAAAGTTTCAAACTGAACATTAACATTAAAATCCCACTCATAATTATTACAGTGTATATTTGCATAACATAACATTCTCAGACCAATTACTGGTAAGTTAATCCAATTTAGCATCATGAGTGGCTGGAGCCTTTCAGTAACACTGAGTTCAAGGCAGGAACCAACACTGGATGGTGCATCATACACACATCCATAATCATGCACACAATCATATTCACAGGTAGCCAATTCAGAATTGCAAAATAAGCTAACAAGTACATTTTTGTGTTATTTTAGGAAGGAAAACATATTTCAAACACACTTTATTTAAAACATCCATACGTTACTTCACATTAGATATGAGGAATACACTGATGGATGATTGGTAATATTTAATACTTAATAGAGTAAAGTCAGTCCAAGTGAACTTTATTATCACCTTGTCCTTCATAACTATAGTACATAGTGGAAAGAAACTGCAATACTCCTAAACCTTGATGCTACATACAAGACAGAGGCTGTGTGTCCAAGTAGTACAGGTACTGTATAAAAGCATAGCAGTTCATGAATAGAATACAGTATATTGACTGCATATAGTGTAATCAGAAAGTAAATACAATAGATACACAAGAACATCTTCTGACAAATAATGCACAAAAATGGTACAAATTCTTTTATATATATATATATATATATATATATTATGCATAGCCATTTTATAAATTTCTAATTTTTGTTTCAGGGTAAGAAGAAAGTGAGCACTCTTGAAAAGGCATATGTTCACTAGTAATAGTGGAAGACAGAAGGTTTCCTGGGTGTAGATATATCCCTTTACTTTTTTAATTCAAAGGGAGAATTTTACACAACACCTGAAAAGTAAAGAAAAGGAAATTACACATTCATCATTGCTTATAATAATTTTAAATCAGAACTGAATTATTTTTGCAATATAATTCATCTAATTATTTCCCTAAATATATGTTCACAAGCATCTATAGAGAACTGTTTTAAAGGACGTAACACAGATATACAGAAATTACTTAATAGCAAATTCTGCTTTCCTGCACACAGCATGAAACTTCATAATTCTTTGGAAATCCTTCCTTCTGAGGTACTAGCTTCCAGGAAATTACTGTATATTGCACATTTGTACTTAATGTTGAAAGTTATCCATTTTTATCATTAAATAGTAAATATTAATGTGTTATTCTAATAAATTGACTGTATATTTGTGAGCTGAGCAGTTTGAAGAACTACACCTTTAAATGCTTTCTGTTGTTTTTTTACCTAAATACTGTAAAGTAGGGGTTTTACTTCTCTAATGGTTTTGCCTCCTGCATTTCACTTTGCATTACATCTTTCATGATGAAAACAGTACAGTACTTCCAAAGCACAATTCAAGATCTATATTAGTACATGATACAGTAAAGTGCATATGAAGAACATCTGAAGTTACATTCTTGTAATTTTAAGTCCAGGTTCCTAGCCACTACAGTACACTGTCTGCCTGTATGGGTGTGTGAGTTGACTTACACAGATCCTTTAGTACATCCAAGTGGCCCAAAAGGAATTTCATGTGGAAGACAAAGAATACGACAGGTCCCATCATAGTTAGAACAGCCCCACGGTAGACTTGTATCAGCTTCAGCTTCATCTGGAAATACAATGACATATAAAATGAATTTGATTTAACTCTTTATTCTTTGTTTTTTGTGGTAGAAATGTTGAGGCTAAATAACATTTTCTGAGCCTACTTTTTCTCCAACACAAGGTCAGAGAGAAAGTGCAAAACATTCAGAATGAAAGTATTAGTAATTTTCTGAACCTGTTTTCCCCAATTCAAGATCAGGGAGAAACAATAAAACAAACAGAAGCAAAGAATAGATAAAGTGTGTACAATTGTGGCATATAACCTTAGAAATAGCAGTTCTATAATGACATTTTACTGGGCTATGGTTCTTTGTTGAACCATTGCTTCACAAAAATCCATTACAATCTGGGAAGGTTTTTTTTTTGCATTAGAAATTGGTTCTTTGAGCTTTGAAAATGTTCATAATCTGAGGACAAAATATAAATCTTTAACATATAGTAGACTACCTATCAGGATAGAAGAGATCAAGAAAAACTGAACTTAGCTCATGTTATTATATGTAGGAAAAGTCTGTTTAAACTCAGGAACCCATTGGCATTTTTTTGATCAGTCTGGCACTGCTGAAGAACCACTCTGATGACCTTTATTTTAAGTGTACTTCAAATAACCACATACTTTATTATGTTATTTCCAAATTCAGGATTATTTTATGCAAAGGTATTCAATAAGCAGATAAAAGCAAGTTTAGTTGCTCAAGCTACAGAATGATTTACAGATTAGCTGTGTAAGAGATTTCTGTATTTGATCTGAGATGGAACTGTTAATACATCAACAAAGGTCAAACTGTAGGAGCAGCAATAAGTCATTTAAGCATTGGGCATTTAAGGTAAGCCAGGTTTCAGTTATAACATGTTTAAAAAGTTTGCACTATCTTTTTTATACAAGTCTTACAGCACGAGTCACTTAGAAAAATTATGAAAGCATGATTCTGATCATATTCAAAGACTAAAGGCCATTTCAAAGATAGACAAGTGAGACTGGCACCTGCCACTTAATAGGAATGTATCACTTTATTTTATAAAGGCTATGAGACTAACAAACCTGAAATTTGTAGATGGGACAGAAGAATGACCATGACATTCTATACTGTATTTTGCATACAGTCAATCCTCCGCACAATTCTAACTGGCCACAGAGCAGGGATGTAGCTCCTCCAAAATCTTGAATCTCCACAGGTGTAGTTTGGAAAGAATTTTTGTAATGTAAAATTTACCATCTATGTCAACTGATTTTGGAGCATAAATTAAATTCTACTATATATATAAGAATGAATAATAAAATATTAAAAACAAAACAATAAAACCTTACCTCTTATGTAAAATGCCAACAAAGCCAGAAGGATCAATTGCTGAAAGTTCATGTCTGCTAAATATGACTTCTACTGACAAAAAAAGTAAGTTTAAAAGTCACAAACTGTTTAATATACTCGAATCTGCACACACACAAAACCCTGGTAATTTAATAAAAGGAAGAAAACGTTTAAATTAAATCAAGAAATTCAACAAGTGTTTTCCAGTTTAATAATATGAATAATAAGACATTGTTTCTGCTAAGAAAAAAGTTTGTGTCATGAGACCAGACATATAGCATTTTTTCTTAATATGTTTCACTTGATTTTAAAGGATCACATGCCATCCAGCAATTGTTAATTAACTTATTAACAAAATAATGTCTGGTTCTTTTTTTTCTTTACCCATTTAAGACAAATCTTTCATTCATTCACTCATGAATAGAGTTAAGTGAGTCTCTTCTAGCAGCATCATGTGCAAGGCTGGTACCGTCCATGGATGTGAAGCCAGGCCATCACGGGACAACTTGAAGTGCTTCCATTAAACCATTCATTCATGTCTTAGTCGGGCATCAATGGGCACTGGTTTCTGTCAAAAAAAAAATTTAATTTAGTGTCCCATAATTCTGACCTAGCATCCGTACAGCACTGCGTGACCAGACGTTCAGGTTTCACTGGGGCAGCCTCAATCTTTTCTGAGAGGCAACTTAACAATATATCCCAGTTTTAATAGACTTTCCATGTAAAATCGTTTTATTGTGCAGCAAACATAACTCAGCTGTTACATACATCAAACCAGCAATGGCAAGAAAGACAAGAAAATCAGTGGTCCATCGACCCCCATCTTCAATTTAATGCATAATGAATACCCGAAACCCCCTCCGTCTTCTAAATAACATACAAATAAGAGCGCGCCCAATACTCCGAGGACCAGACTCGATTATAAAGTTGTGTATACAAGGTAAGGGGGACCAAAAAGCCGAAAAAAAACATAGAGAGTGCTGGCAATTTCCAGTTTAAGCAATGTGCAGCATATGCGTTTATTTATGAAGATGGTTTTTCTCCCGCCCTGATCCTTCTCTGACGATGAGACAAAGTAAGCATTAAATAAACGCGGATGGGCATTATGCGTCGGCATGAGTTAACATACATGCATACAGATTTAGGACTTAAAAAAGTCTGGACGCCCTGCCACCTCGCATGGACAGTTAACCATCACACTGGGTGTAAAAACACGTAGATACGGGGAGAATGTTCAAAATCCATACGTGCAGTGCCTGCTACTCAGAAAAACAAATGGACCTATGAGACATCCGAGCTTTGCGCGCGTCACAGAACTGAGTGTTCTATTTGACATGTGACGGACATTGTTAATAAAGTTCTAGATTGAAAATTACGGTCACGTGAAACAATAAACATGGCGGCTCCACCAAGGCTTGCATGGTATAATTTGAACTCTGTAGTAGTCAAATCAGTGATAAAATAGTTAAGGGGATTGTTGACCAGAGTCCCTAATCGACCAGTTACTGTAAAACAAATTCTTTAGACGTTCGACATTACGCAGAAATAACGTTTGTGTTTGTAAGTGGTTAGAATAAATATACTCTACCGATATTAATTGAAGGCAGAATGTATTCAGTTCTGTACGTCGGTTATCTTCCATAACCGTTATTCACAATACAGTTAAATACACATTGTTTTGTCTTTCTCGTTTTACTGGTGATTAATATTACTTTACTAAATTACACGATTTATCCACTTTTAAAATCTGCTTCCTGCAGTAGTTATTCTTAACAGCGATGATGCAGCTATCCAAGGTGTGTTTATTTTGTTGAGACGTTTAAGTGCATTTTGTACATTTTAAAATATGGCATACTCAAAATCTTTAATTCAGATTGTAAACCTTGGACGAATTTCTTACGGACATGCCTTGCAAGTCCAGCAGAAATACATTCGTCACCACTTGGATAACTTGAATGTACAACATCGTCCAATAATAAACACATTGATTTTATGTGAACATCCTCCGGTTTACACCATTGGTATCAGAAATGCCCCTTACCCTATAGAAGAGGAAGAAAGACTGAAAAGTTTCGGGGCCGAGTTTTTCCGTACAAATAGAGGTGGACTTATAACGTTTCATGGCCCGGGACAGTTAGTTTGCTATCCTATTCTGAATCTCGCTTGCTTCAAGAAGAGCATCCGTTGGTATGTTTGTCAGCTGGAAAAGACTTTAATAAACCTATGTGGCAAGTTTGGACTGAAGGCTTCTACCTCATCTGATACCGGCGTGTGGGTTGACAATAAGAAAATATGTGCAATTGGTAAGCACAGCAGGTCTTATCAGTGATTTTTATAGCTTATTTAATTTGTATTAAAATGGCAACTGAAGAGTGAGGAATGGGTCACAAATCTTTAAAGAACAGTGGTTACTTGAGCACTTGAAATGCTTCTTCTGTGTAATTTTATAATAAAGTAAGAATCAGATAATCATAAAGTCAGATTTTAAGTTATGGTGCTATTTTAATAAAATAAGAATCAAATAATTAAATCAAATTTTAATGTAACGTTTTATAAAATTACATTCACACTATGAATAGGACTTTGTAATGGCCCTCCTAATAATTCTTGATTTTACTATTCTTTCAACATATATTCAGTTTATTTATAAAATAATCAGGGCAAGTGATACCTTAAATTCAGCCATGAAAACCAACCATATACTGTATGTGCCACTTCACTAAAATCTAAGGTATTTAATACAGAATAAATGAGGACCTTCAGACACTTTGTACATTGGTAATTGTTTTTGCATCTTTGGAGCAACCCTGATCTTTGTGCAACTTTTCACAAGACATTTTTCTCAAAATATGCTATTCTTCTTTGTTTTCATCTTTTCACACTTTTATGTGGGGTTGGTGTGCCTGATCAACCTTCTCCAAATAGCTTAGTCCTTCATCTCCTCCCTGGTCAGACCCTTTTCTTTCAGATCTTCTTTTACTGTAGCCATCCACCTCCGTTTTTGTCTCCCTCACCTTCTTCCGCTGTACTTCCATTCCCATTACTTTTTGCCCACATATATTTATTGCCTCTGCTCATCACATGTCCGTGCAACTTCAACCTTCTTTCATATATGTTCTTAGTTATGTGTCTCACTTTTATTTTACCTCTGATTGTCTCATTTCTTATTCTGCCCTTTTTTGTAGCTCCACACTTCCATCTCAACATTGTTATTTCAGCCACATGTAACTTCTTTTCCTGTGCTTCCTTTACTGCCCAAGTCTTAGCTCCATACATCATTGCTGGTTTAGGACTGTCTTTAAAACCTTACCTTTAACCTTCACCTCAATTCTTCAATCACAGAGTACACCTGATACCTTCTTCCCAGTCTTCCATCCACACTGCACTTGATGGGTTATCTTTACATTTATTTATTTTTTTTTCTTGGGCTATCACTGATCCTAGAGATATACAATTTAATTTTTCAGACAAAGACTAACAAGCAGGTGGCGCAGTGGGTAGCGCTGCTGCCTTGCAGTTAAGACACCCGGGTTCACTTCCCAGGTCCTCCGTGCGTGGAGTTTGCATGTTCTCCCCGTGTCTGCGTGGGTTTCCAAAGACAAGCAGGTTAGATGCATTGGTGATTCTAAATTGTCCCTAGTGTGTGCTTGTTGTGTGTGTGTGTGTGCGCCCTGCCCGGGGTTTGTTTCCTGCCTTATGCCTTGTGTTGGCTGGGATTGGCTCCAGCAGACCCCTGTGACCCTGTAGTTAGGATATAGCGGGTTGGATAATGAATGGAAGATTAACAAGCAATCTTTAAACCTCATGTTTATACCTCCAAGTTCAGACTTCGCAAAAAGTATATATATTGAATTCCAGTCCAGTCCACTCTTGTACAGTTTTAGCCATTCATCATGTTTGCTGATGTTAAAGTTGCAAGATTTTACTTTATTGCTGAGAGAGAGAACTAGGTTTGTTATTAACATATTGCTTGCTTTTTGTCAACTCCTTGAGAGGGTGTTTCAATTTGAAGGGCACATTAACGTGTAATTTCCCCATTTGTCATTTTGATTAATATTAATGTATGAAAAACATCAATGCTTGACTTCAGTCAGATGTATAAAATGTGTATGTTAGGCATATAACAGCATTTCAAAAAGTAAGGCAAGAAGACCTTTTGGACTTGTACACATATTAAGGCTAGTGTGTTTATTAGCAAAGACTTAGTTAAGTACTGTACTACTGTTCCTCTTAACACTTAAATTATTTGTGGCATGTGTTCAATTAAGATATCCCCCACCACCCTAAATAAATCCATGTCAAGGCACTTCAGTCAGGTTGTTATAGTTCTTCTGAAATATAATTAAGCTTAATTTGTCTTTTTTTATTGACCATGGAATTCAACACAATGTATTCTAGCAAAGAAGTGCTTGGGTTCCATATTATACCTTTTTATGACATGTCTGCTGGACTGTACTCCTGTACCAGTTGGCGATTAATTTCAGAAAGTATTGTGCTATTGACATGTAGAAATCAGAGGACACTGTGCACTCATGTGGTTATGGCTCAGTAACTCGGGCTTGTTAACCTTACATTTTGTAATACCCTTGTAATTTAATTTGTCCTATTGTCATAATGTATGGGTCTAAAGTAGACATTGATTAAACAAGGTTTATTTGTTAATTATACAGATATAATTGTGAGTTTCTCAGAAAGTAACTCCATATATTGTAATGTATTTTTTAAATATAATAATGATACAATGTTGTCATTTTAGGTATCCACTGTGGCAGATATATTACTTCACATGGTTTGGCATTGAACTGTAACACAGATATGATGTGGTTTAAGCACATTGTACCATGTGGAATTGTTAATAAAGGAGTCACCTCATTGTCCCAGGAACTGAAGAGAGACGTTACTGTCGTAGAAGCCATACCACCATTTCTTGATGCTTTTCTGGAGGAGTTTAACTGTACTTTATCTTTTTCAGAGGAAGTGAAATTGAAAGGACTGGAAGAGTCAACCAAAAGAATTAACAATCAGTAATCATCGCTTGATAATTTTACAGTGCCTTGTAGCATCACCTAGTGGTTAAAAGGAATAAAGGGATGTAGTGTCAAGAATATTGTACAATTATATGCAATTTGCAGTAGACAAGTTTATCCTTATAATGTACAATAGGGGTTTTCATTGGTAAACATAACTTTCCATAAAGTATGTTATAAGCAGTAGATGCTTATTGTTATACCTTGCAAACCTATAAATGATGTACATTTTAAAACAAAAAGATACTAAAATGTTCATTACTCATATCAACTGATAACACTTTGTGCCATAATGTTGTCACTTAATATTTGGTTTTCCAGTCTTGTAAGAGGGTTTGAAAATGTTACGTTATGTTATTTTGTTTCCCATATCTGTGAACAAAGCAATGAAACAGAGTATATGTTTCTTTTTTTAATTAATGCTGTTTTAACCTTCTCTTTTACTACTTTATATACCACCATATACAGCATACATATACATAAAATTTTAATGCCATGTACAGTTTATGCATACAGCATCAAACATGTCATGCTGTTAGTTTTAGGGTGTGAAAACTTAAAGAAGAACTTTTATCTGGAAGGTTGCTGGTTCAAATTCTATCCTGTTACTGCCAGAAGGGATCCTGTTCCGTTAGGCCCTGGAGCAAGGCCCTTAACCTGAAAATTCACATTACTGAGAATATAAGAAAATGAAGTTAATTAATGTACAGTTTCCTCATAATGTTTATGATTTTTGTTTTTCACAGATTATAGTGAACATCTGCTCAATTTGTGCAAATAAGAATCAATTATGAAATAATATGAAAAGTATACCTTTGATTTAAATGATTGTATTTTTTTTTAAGTGTTTGTCTTAACAATACTTTCCTATGGTATCTGTCTATAACAGATTAGTGTTTTTGCTTATGATATTTTATGAATTGATTATTTTGTGTGATTGTTAAAATAAAACCTCCAATTTTTCTTTTTCATTTGTTGTCTTTTAGGTGAATGCAGCGAAAACATTAAAATTAAGAGAACATGTCTTACTGAATATTTAGTTGATGACTTTCCTTTAAAACAGGGTTGTCAAACTCAGGGCTTGGAGGGTCTTAGTGGCTGCAGGTTTTTGTTCCAGCCACTTTCTTAATTAGGAATGAGTTTTTACTCCTGCTAATTTAACATATTTCTTTTGCCATAACTATAATTGACTTACTTAATTGTTTTATTTGCACCTTAACCAGCAACTAAAAAATATAAAGAGATTTAAAACAAGCCATTAGATAACCAGCTAATCAGGGGTCTCAAACAGTCCTGGAGTCAAATTTACTAAATGCAAATTTCAGGCCTCTTTTTGTGTGTGCGCAAGTTTTATAATTATGACCTCTGGACTGTTTGAATCCATTGAGTTAGCTGGTCATCCTTTGGCTTGTTTCAGATCTCTTTAAATTCCCATGCAGAAGTTGGGATTTATTAAAAAAGTGAAGGGAGAATGTACATATAGTTATAACAACTGTGACCTGTCAATGTGCAACATTTCATGTTAACTGGGAAATGATGACAACCTTGAACAAGTATAGAAATTCAGCCAAACAATCTAAATGATAACTCGTATATAGTAATTCATATCACTGAACCATTGGTATAATGTGCATTGAAGTGACAATGATAATAAACCTTAAAAGTGATGAACACGATGTGCAGAATCTATTTTACTTCCCTTTTAAGAAGACCAATTCTGTGTATTTGCACTGAAGAACTTTTTGGTTTTTCATCATTTTATATCGGCTGTATGTTGTCACTTCTCGAGGAACTTGCTGACAAGTCAGGAATATCTCGGCCAGGTTTCAGTCAATCAGGCCTGCTGTGCTGGAAGCCATTAACCAACCAAGCTAGTACATTTTGCTTGGTGTGGGTGCACATACTGTAACATGATTTTGCCAACATGAAAAATCAATTTGCAGTAGTGTCCGGTTCTCCTGACTTAATCAGAGCACTTTACTACACTCATTGCAGTAATGGCACTTGGAAGGAAG
This sequence comes from Polypterus bichir lapradei, assembly GCA_026402145.1. Lineage (NCBI taxonomy): Eukaryota > Metazoa > Chordata > Cladistia > Polypteriformes > Polypteridae > Polypterus > Polypterus bichir. Next base: position 20,271,735 of record JANRMT010062834.1, read on the forward strand.
AAAGCCACTTTTGTTAACTATAAACAGTTACATTCCATTAACACACAAGTCATCTGACATTGTGGCTCTTTTGCCCAGGTCATCCCATTATTCTTTTATTTTGAGGCAAAATAGCATTGGCAGACATGGTGATGATGGACGTGGTGGCTGTTATGTTACTAAAGTGGCTGGCTGAACTCTCAGTTTTCCAGGATTTTAAATCACCTGTAGCTCGCAAACCGTTTGACCTATTGACCTGAAATTTAGTACACATATACTACATGATGTTTGCTATATGCTTTCAGGGTGATGACTGTCTCCAAGGTTATTCCTGTTTTTATTTTTATTTTATTTTATTGTAGAATCAACTCTCAACAGTGCCAGCAGGGCGGTCTTGCGGCACATGCGTACGGGTGCCATTCTCATCCCTACCACCTTCTCTGCCACTTCCTCTACCTCTTCATATCTTAAATCATTCTTGAGACAGATTGAGCACTTAAGTTCCAGCTTAAGTTAAAAATTAAAGAAAACTAAGTAATTGCAACACAAATACTGACTTAAATTTTAACGCAGAAAGATGCAGACAAAAGAAAGAGAAGAAGCGGGCTGCTAGAGTGGAGAAAAGAAGAGCTGCTCAGGAAGCAGCAAGCATCAACCTCTGAGCAAACCAATGCTAAACGTACAGAGAAAGAGTATGAAAACTGTGAATGCTCAAGTAAAGTGTATTCACGTCACGTTATTGTGCAGTGTGCTGTTACTGGTTTATTATGTCAGAAATCATGTCATTACATGTGCCAGAACATGTCTTTGTACCCACTCTGATACTGCCACCTTATGCAGAGGAGGGGCAATACAATATCACACATGCTGTTGCACACTCAGTTGCGGAGTGCAGCACAGAACTCAGTGAGTCAGGAGAGAGGCTGCGCCAAACCACCAATGAAGTTCTGCAGCATCGGTATTGAATATGTATCAGGTTGTTTAGCATAGTCCATATATGGTTGTTTCAGGGAGGCGCCCGGGCAGGGTTTGAGGCATATTCACGTATACACATTTACAAGATAATTGTAATATATAAAGGTAAATTGTGTAGAAATGTGTGTACGGCAAGTTTTGTAAATCCTATTTTTTTAGTGTACGCACATTTTAGAACATTAGAACACTCTAGATGAGAACAGGCCATTCAGACCAACAAAGCTCTCCAGTCCTATCCACTTATTTCTTCCAAAAAAACATCAAGTCAAGTTTTGAAAGTCCCTAAAGTCACACTGTCTACCACACTACTTGGTAGCTTATTCCAAGTGTCTATCGTTCTTTGTGTAAAGAAAAACTTCCTAATGTTTGTGCGAAATTTACCCTTAACAAGTTTCCTACTGTGTCCCCATGTTCTTGATGAACTAATTTTAAAATAACAGTCTTGATCCACTGTACTGATTCCCTTCATAATTTTAAACACTTCAGTAATGTCACCTCTTAATCTTCTTTTGCTTAAACTGCTCTTCTCTTGATCTTTTCTAACGCTGCTATGTCCTTTTTGTAGCCTGGAGACCAAAACTGCACACAGTACTCCAGATGAGGCCTCGCCAGTGCATTATAAAGGTTGAGCATAACCTCCTTGGACTTGTACTCCACACATCAAGACGCCATATAACCTAACATTCTGTTAGCCTACTTTAGCACTTGAGTCTAAGCAAAGTTTAATAAATGAGACCCATTGTTTATTCTATGGCTTGTGTTTTCATTCTGCCACACCAGTAATTTTCAAAACCGACTTTTTTTTCTCTGTATTTTTCATCCAGATGCTTTGCTGTCCATGACTATTTTTTGAAAAAGAAAGGTATCTAATTTAGCTGGCCACATGTTGGCTAGCTTTATATTTCATTATAATTTGTCTGCTTGGTAAATAAAAGGAAAATAATTTAAAATTCAGGTCAATTAAAATTGTGCCAACATAGTAATTTTATATTAGCATTAGTAATTGGTGAATAACTAAGAAAGTAGTTGGTGTGCTTTATAGGTTTCTTCTTCCAATTACAATTATTTTAGATTATTTTTAATCATCTGCTTATATATTTCAAGAAGTTCTTTTCTTTTTGCATTTGAAAATCAGAAGTTAAACCTGTATTTAATCAAATACTAGTACTTATTTTTTTAAATTCAGATAGATAGATAGATAAACTTTTTTGCCCCCAAAGGGAAAATTAAAACTTTACAGAAGCTCGGGAGAGAGAGAAAATATTTAAAAAAAATAAATCTAAATATATTTTGCATCAATTAATATTTTTGGAAAATGTATTGTTACGTTGTTGTATACATGCATATATTTTTATTTCTGAATGTATATACCTTGTCATAATTTAAATGAAATCCACATTTTTTTCATTTGCATCACTGAATATTTTATATGATTATTTCTTGTCAATTATACATAAATATGGTCTTTGTCATGTTTTTTCATTTACAGATACAGAATAGATATAATGTTTTATAAAATAAACGATTTTATACAAAAATAGTATTTAACAAGATAATGGGGCAGCTATTTAAAAAAAAACGAAAAATAAGAAGAATACATTCAAAATACAGAAAGCATAATGGAAATTTATCCAACAAACTACTATGCTAATACTATTATAAAATAATGTTAACTTTTTTTTAATAAAATGTCCCACGACAAAAAGGAGGCAGAAACAAAGTTTCGAGTGCATAAATACCTGTAGAGTGCCGTTACCAATTGAGATGAACCAATAAAGCCACCATGTGTTTGTTAATAAAGTTTCTGAATTCAAAAATAAAATCAGAATGGCGGAGCTAACGAATTACATGCTGTCTTGGTATACAAGTTATTTTCCTTATATTAAGTTGCTGTGTGTGTACTAAACCATAAGTATTATCGAGTCCAGCATAACTGCAGTGGAAAAATAATGCAGCAATCTGACCTTTCTTCATTTCTGACTTATGTTCGGGTACAGGAATAAGTGCGTGTTTCTTTCCAGGTTCAATGGAAAATGCGAGTTTCACTATTTGCCTATGGTACAATAAGGAGTTTTTTTTTTTACCTCGAATTTTGTGAGTTGCGACGAAAACAGTAATTTGTTACCTGATTTAATTTTATACGTAGAAAAATACATTTGATTCTGATGTAGCGTTGCATTATAACCGATAAGATATTCAATAAAATGGGGTTCCTTGTTGATTTTGTCACGAGAAAAATTCTAATTTTATTATCAATTTGCAGGAGGTCAAACGCCGTCGCTTCTTTCTCTTAAAATTCCGACTGAGGATGTCGCGTCGTCACAAATCTGAAAATGTCACTCGACCGCTCCTTAAAGACGAGCCCAGTTTCGAGCACACGCAGTCCAGCTCGCTTTGAGCTCAGCGCGCAGCAGTGCCAGTTCAGTGCAAAGGCAGGGGTTCACCCTGAACAGGTTGGCTGTATTACAATAACGGTCCGACGAGGGGTTTATTTAAAGTAACCAGTTAAGCTAACACAATAGTGCTTGAAGATCTGGGAAGGAAAAAAAATGTAGACATGAGAAGAAACATGCAAACTCCACACAGGAAACAGAAAGCGAATTCCGGTCAGTGAAACCGTGTGCACCTTATTAATATTAAGTTTATTTAAATTAAATAATGTACAGTCCAAAGACATACAGTACAGGCAAATTGGCAATGCTTAGGCCTTAGTGTGTGTGTCTGTATGTATGTTCACTCTGCAATGGACTCTCTCCAGGGCTTGTTCCTTCCTTACACCTGATGCCTGCTAGGATAGGCTCCATCTTTTCCAACCACAATCTGGATAAGCAGGTTTGGAAAATGAGTGCAGTGATTATCATTTTATTATTTTTAAGCAGGGAAAAAATCTTAAATGCCTGTGACCATTTTTAAAGTGTGTACATTCTGTTGTGTTACACAGTCATTGACAGTAGCATAAGCATATATTGCAGTATATAGTGAATCAGTATATTGCTATGGAGAGACAAAAACAAAATACAGTGACAACACAATGTAATGTCAACAGAGCAAAATACAGTTTGTTTTTATACGTAACATTCCAACTGCTTAATCCAGTTTAGTAGCAGAGTCTGTCCTAGCAGCATCAGCCATGAGACTATCGCACGTCCCACATGCACCCACACCCACGCACACATTGGGCTAATTTGAAATCACCAGCACATCGTTTGGGACGTGGAAGAAAAACTGAATTACTCAAGACGAAAACCTGTGCAGACACAGAGAGACAGGACAGCAAACCTACTAAAACCCACTGTGAAACCGAAGCCTGGAGAAGAGGGTGGGTTTGGTGTTTCTTTGAACACTTGGTGAAGCAGAGCAGCCTTCTCAACTTCTGCACTGTGTGTGCTTTGAAGCAGAAAGGGAATAGTTAATGGCTTTCTTTGCCTCTTGCCTGATTGACTGCCACTAACACCAGAGCAAATCAATTTGATGAAGGCATTTAATCAATGTGGAAAAAATTAACTCTCAATGCCCAAAACAGTTGTGCGTATGATCTTGCCAGCACTGACTTTATTGTGAATTTCTTTGGTGTTGTAGAGTAACCGTGATTCCTGTTTTCTGATTGTTCTTTACACTTATGGTGCTCTTAGTCATAGTGATGTATCCATAGTTTTGAAACACTCTTTAAATTTCACCCAGCTAGAATGCATTAGCTTGTGGTTCTTCATAGTCTATTGGGTGCTTCATTTCAGGAGTCAACATTCTGGGCACCCAGAATGCCCTTACCTTTCTCATGCTTCATCGTTTGTTAATAACAGATTCAAAATGCCCCCTTTAATGTAATCTGTCATCATTGTGGAAGACTAGGCAGACCTGGCGTCATCTGTGTCGATGAAATTCTATGGCTCATGTTTTGATTGTGGCATATACAAGAGACTGGTCCTGGTTCATTGACTAGATGACAGTACATTTTCATATTGTGTCTAGTGTTAGAAATTCAGTGATATCACAACACTTACTCTTTGTCATTCTTGGCATAGTGCAACCATCTTATCAGGCAAGTGTAATCAAGTTCAGGCTTGGATGCAACTTGCTAACTGCCCACAGTGACTAATGTGGTAATGAACCTTCCGTCTTAGGCTCCCAAACCCTGTAACCCTGTTTACTTGTGATTGTCTGCTTTGTTCATCCATAAACTCTTTTTAAAATATTATGTCAACAATTGCCACAAAGTCCGATATTGTAAGTCATTATGAGTAAGCCATTATACTACCAAAGCCATGATGGCTCATCAGTTTGCAAGTACTTAAACAAAGAAGGGTCTAGCAGTCTATGAAAGAAATCCACCCCTCATCCCAGCCAGGCTACAAACATACATAGTTATCTTATAATGTAGACACTGATCACTTTTATCCATCCACCACATCCAATTCATGCAATTGTGATTTTTTCATATAATTTGCATCTTAATTATACATGGGCCTTCTGTGTTGGGGCCTGTGCACAGAAATCTCTTAACTAATATTAAAGGTCAGCAGATTATATTAACACATTCTATCTGACTTTAGTTCATTTGTATCTGAGGCTCAGGAACAGGAGGATGGATCAGAAATAATATGTAATACATAAATAATGATATATTAACACTAAAGGCCTTTGGGATGGTTTGACTCACATGGTAATGTCTTGTTATGTGGAACATTTATAATATTTATATTTACACTATTGACCCGTAGACTTATCTTGCTCAACTGGAAGAATCATAACTCTTTTAAGTCAGTGGATAACTGATGTTATATATTACCTAAAACTGAAAAAAAATCAAATTCTCACTTAAAGGATCTGTACAAAACTTTTTCAAAACCTGGCAGGATCTGATAAATAACATTTTAGAATAAAAATTTTAATTTGAATAAGTGGATTCTCTTTTCTCTTTTTCTATTCCATCTATTTTTATTTATTTATTTATTTACATATTTATACTATTATATAAGTGCTACTCTGCTCTCTTTCTCATGGGTGGGGGTTGATTTGTTTCAAACAAGTTTTGTTAAACTTGACTTGCATGTATGGAATGTTTTTTGACTTTAATAAAATAAAATATACAAAAAAAATGTACAGAATAGATATATGATCCACTGGTAGGCAGCAAAAACAGAGATGTGGGCAACTTGTGCGGATGCTTAAATGCAATCTGTCTTTAATTAGGAGAGTACAGTGCTACTTGAAGGGGATAAATATAACTAAAAACTTAGAGCCTGGTTTGACTGCATGCCATGTATGTTATAATATGAAGAGTTGATCAGCTAATCATTTACATTTTCATGTTGTGCTCGTGTGCTGTAAATGTTTCAAAGGTTCATATTTTCTTTTAGCCTTATGCCTTGTATTGCCTTATTTTTCAGATTGTTACAATGGCAGAGGTGGATGGATTACTAGTGTTTACCAATGTGTTTGGTGCTGCATTATTTCTACTCATCGTCTTCTATCATTGGCTTACCCTGCCAGATCCAGAACAAAAAAATATTGAAAAAGTATTCGATGCCAGGCCAAGGCGTAAACTTGAAAACCGGGGAAGAAGGCATGTCTTCACAAGAGTGTCTGAATCTGAATGAACTAACTAGTTTAATGCCTATATTAAGAATTAGCAGTTTTCAGTGTAATTTACTAATACAACAATACAAACATTTTAAAAGGGTTGAAATAAGTGCAAGTATTTTGAATACTTAAATCCCTTGTTTGAGCCATGCAGATTTTTCATTAGGAATATTACTCAGTAATTAGTCTGAGTTCCATAGTGAAGCGTGATTAGCACCAATTACTCTTCCTAAGAAGAGACAAAGCACAACTCAAAATGTGTGACTCAAGATGGAATGCATTGAATGTGATAAAAACTTGTGACTCACACGGATTTACTTTCACTACTGGGGTTACATTATTTTCTGTCCTAGTTACCTGATGATGAAATAGACATTATGTTCTTTATGTCTTATATTCCTCTGAATAGGAATACACAATGTTATTGTTTAACTGAATGACTATATTAGTACAACAGGAAAAAAAGAAACTTTCCAAATAAGATATGAAACTAATTTAAAAGAGTGCCCTAGCCAGATGCAAAAACACAACACATGATTTGCACTTGCAGAACAAAATAGAATTGATGATTTAATTTTCTAAATTACAATTTAGTTTTTACTTAACAGTACATATACAGTAGGAAAATTGAACAGTACTCTCACTGCCTAGGCTTGTGCACCCATTTCTTGTGATTTTTACCACATGCTTTAGTGTAAAATGTTGCTTTTTCTTAAACTTGATATATTCAGTTTCACTAAAAATATCTGACATGTAATAAAGATAGTGATATATGAATGAGCTACTTCTGTATACATAATGCTCCTGAATACTAAATGAAAAGGAAAAAAACTAAAAAATAGTTCCAAATAACCCCAGAATTATAGCGGTTAACAATGCATTCTGGAAAGATCTTTTGAAATGGAAACTTAAGTATATGTATTTATATTTAGTTAATGCACAGTTTAACTAAATTTCATATCTATACTCATTTTTGTTTAACAAGTTAGATAACTTTCCATATCTTAATAAAATGGAGTGCAACAAATTGTTCTGCTTTGATTTTTAAAAGCCTTTTTAGATTAGTGGATATAAATACACCGGTATATTTGCAAATCCTTAAATTAGGCCGGGAGGTTCAAAGGCTATCATTAAGATATTTTTAGTAATGTACTGTACTGTACACACCTACACACGAACAAAGTAGATGCTTTTAGCTTTGTTCATGGGGGTCAAAATGGTTTCTACACAGTTTAAATTGAGCCTCTAATTACATTAGATTAGTACCAATTGCTTTAATTTTTTATAACAGATCTTTGAAAAAAAATACTGTTTACAAAGTGCAGTAACATAAGATAGCATTATAGCTTTGCAGTGGTGATTTTGTATTAAACTGCTTTTATTACATTCTACTTTTAAATTATAGTGAAAGTGCAATACATGTTTATTAGGCCGCCTTTTACAGGACCAATAGCCACCTTTGAAAAGGATACAGTCAGCTCTTTATGCCGTGGTGCTATATTATTTCTAAGTACATCTAAAGTTTTTTGTGGGATTAAAATATCCAAAAAATTGACTTTGCTTCAAATCTGAATATCGTTCTAAAAAATATTCACTTTCTGTCAATGGCAAGTGAAGTAATATACCACTCTCTTTTTTCCAATCAATTTTATTTGAAGGAAAAAACATTCCATATGATCAAGTCTAACTTATACAGTAAAGAAAATAACATTACATACAATCATGTCAAATTTAACAATCCAGAATTCAACCAGCACCTGAGAGAAATATAGGAGAGCCAACAGCAAGAGCAGATATTTAAGGGAGAGTGTCATTTTCCCTGATATAAATGCTTATTCTAATTTTTTTTAATTAAATCTTGTCATATATTAAAAAAATTTGAACAGATCCGCTTAGTGAGAATTTGCTTTTTTCAATTTCAAATAGTATAGGACATCAGATACCTACTGACTTATAGTAGGTGGGCTGGGAGTCTTCCAATTGAGCATGATAGGTCTATGTGCTATTAGTATGGTATAAGCAATTACAATCAATTTGTCCTTCACCACTGTAAGCCCTTCCGGGAGTCTACCAAACACAGCTGTTGATGGGTTAGGAGTGATTGTGTCACTAAGGCTGTCTGACAGGCGTTCAAAGATTTTTGTCCAGAATGATGTTAATTTGGAGCACTCCCAAAACATGTGGCCCAGTGAGGCTGGAGCTTAATTGCAATGTTTACAGATTGAATCTTGCCCTGGAAACATTTTGGATAGTTTTCATCGAGTAAATGCGCTTGAATGGTTGAATGTTTTGCACATATGGAGCTAGAGAGTATTCGGTGCATTGCTGCCTTCCACTCCTTTTTAGATATCTTTAAAAGGAAAATTATTATTATTGAGATGCTGTCTGATCAGTATTTCTTCTGGAATAGAAATGGGTGGGAGATGAGGATAACATACCACTCTCAAACTAGCCTAATCAATATCTTTAGCAAAGGAGGGGCAGAATCATTCCTGGCAACATTAGGTGCAAGACAGAAATGAATTCCGGACCAATTAGAGTGCTCTCCATAATGTTTGAAACAAAGACACATTTTCCTTGATTTCCTGATCAATGTACACATGATTAAAGTGTACATTGCAGACTTTAATTTAAGGGGATTTGCATACATTTTGGTCACACCATGTAGAAATGACAACACTTTTAATACATGTTCCCCCAATTACAGAGCACAATAATGTTTGGGACAATTAGCATCACAGGTATTTGTGATAAGTCAGGTATGTTTCATTGCTTCACAAGAAACCTTGGCTTGCTTCTACCCTTTGTATTTGCCATTGTTCAACATGAGGAATAAAAGTCAAAGAAGCCATTATGAGACAGAAAACAAGAATAAAGCCATTTGAGACATCAGTAAAACCTTAGGATTACTTAAATCAATTGTCTGGAATATCATTAAGAATAAAGAGCGCACTGGTGAGTTCAGTAATTGCACAGGGACTGGCAGGCCAAGGAAGACCTGCACTGCTGATGAAAGAAGAATCCGCACTATGGTAAAGAAAAAGTCCTAAACACCTGAAACACATCAGAAACAGTCTTCAGGTGGCATATGTGTATGTGTCAGAGACTACTATCTGCAGAAGACTTTATGGACAGTAAAACAGAGGCCACACTGCAAAATGCAGACCAATAGTTAGCTACAAAACCAGAATGGCCAAATTACATTTTGCGAAAAAGTTCTTAAAAGGGCTTGTGGACAAACGAGATAAAGATGAACCTGTATCACGATGATGGCAGGAGCAAAGTGTGGAGATAAAAAGGAACCGCCCAAGATTCAAAGCATACCAACTCATCCATTAAATATGGTGCTGGGGGAGTTTTGGCTTAGGCACGTACAGTATGACTGCCTCAGGTACTGGCATACTTCTCTTCATTGATGATGTATCTGCTAATGGCAGTCACACAGTGAATTCTGAGGTGTATAGAGACATCTGCTCAAGTTTTAGCAAATGTCTCCAAACTCATTGGACAGTGTTTCGCCCTACAAGATAATGATCCCAAACATACTGCTAAGGTGTCACAGGAGTCTTTCAAAGCTAAAAATTTGAAAATTCTTGAATGGCCAAGCCAGTCGCCTGATTTAAATCCAATTGAGCATGCCTTCCATATGCTGAAAAGAAAACGTAAGGGGACAAGCTCCCAAAACAAGCAAATGCTGAAGGTGGCTGCAATAGAGGCTTGGCAGAGCATCACCAGAGAAGATCCTCAGCACCTTTTGATGTCTATGAATTGCAGATTTCAAGCAAGGTACAACAAATGTGACTGCTTTAAAATACCAACCATGTCATGTCCCAAACATTATGATTCTGTGAAATGGGGGGACCATGTATAAAAATGTCATTTCTACATGGTGTAACTGACATGTATGCAAATACCATTAAATGATACTTCAGAAGAATTAAGTGGGTAGGACTTTCAAGGTTTGTTGGGCTGATCGGCCTGTACTCATCTAGATTGTTCTAATGTACCATTTTAAAATGGTGAATTAATCAGTAATTCAAATGACAGAATTTTTAAGGTACGACTTCAAAAATCTTCCAACGCTTTCAAATTTCAAGCATTTGTACAGCACAATAGTGTCTCAGATAGGTTGATGAAAACTTTCTGTCAGTGACATTTCCTTGAATAAAAAGGCTGCATTTCAATGAAACCAATCAACTGAGAGCTGAATTGTTTCTTTCAGTGAATTTCAGCGGATTTCACTTCCTCTGCCGAAAGAAATCTCACAATTGTGCATTTTTCAACAATGATGGAATCCTGCAACAGAGCATTAATGTTCAGTTGGCCTAGGCTTTAACTAGACTAATGGCAGAGCACTGCGATTTGTTTGTATGAAGTATTAATAATCCATCATAAGCGTGTTGTATTGTGTGCTTCTACTGTATCTATTGCATTCATCACATAATTTTCAAATTGCCTTTACAATTTGATTTACCCTCTTAAAATTGGCCAATGACAAAAGTATCTTAGGAAATGTTTACCGAAAGAACTCGAAATAAATACACACAGCGTTAAATAGACATTCCTCTAATTTTCCCTGTTAAGATTTTTTTAGTTTCAGAGCTGTACAGTGGGTGATGCTTTAGCATCACACCAGTTCTGATCTCCAACAGGCCTGACCCCATTGGCTCTCCGATGGTTTTGACTCTTCTGGGGAGTTCAGAGCACTGTTCCTGGTACAGTGTGTGGCTGCACCCACCACACAACAAAACAGCTCGGGATCCTGGTTGGAAACCCCCCCAGACAGACACGCAGTTCAGTCCCACCACCTGGAAATGACCCTCTATCTGTTGTAGCCAGGAGTTACATGGGCATCCCCTTGACCTGGTTCAGCCACTCGGGTCCTCAACCTTGAGGATTCTGTGATTTGGATCACCCTCAAGGAATCGCACCACATGGCTGTAGTGCCGTAACTGACGTTCCCTCACAATGCAGGTAATGTGCCTCATTCAGGACTCCATGAGCAATCGTTCATTTGACACAAAGTCAAACCAGCGGTACCCAAGGATTCTCCAAAGAGACACAGTACCGAAGGAGTCCAGTCTTCGTCTCAGGTCACTGGATACCGTCCATGTCTCGGAACCATATAGCAAGACAGGAAGCACCAGGACTCTAAAGACTTGGACCTTTGTCCTTTTGCATAGATATCGGGAGTACCACACACCCCTTTCCAGCGACCTCATGACCCCACATACTCTCCCAATCTGCTTACTGACCTGACCTGACCTGTTTCAGAGCACAGCACAGCAAGATTCATCACTGCAGCTGTTTTCTTCATTGACATTAACAAAGCCTGTGGCCATAATGTTTTTTTGAAATAGGTAAAGCTTTATTGCACAATGGCAAGTGTTGCGATTCCTTATTAATTATTAAGGAATTAATTACTGCTAGTGTATAGATACAGAAGGAGGAGAGTGGGGGGAAGGGTGGGAAATAGAGAAAAAGGTCCTCATACTGATAGGTGGCAGCAGGGAGACCTGTTAACCTATAAATAGCTTTAAACTTCACTTCATAGTGGACAAATGACCTGGTCTTGGCATGACCATTTAAAGTTTGCAGGGGAACCTAGGGCTTCTAGAAGGATGTAGTAGAAAGAGGGCCCCTAGGGTTTTCCTAGGCTATTTCTGATCCCATAAGTGATGAATGTGCTTGCCCAAGAAGCTTCTTCCAGACATAAGGTGGCTGGGGTGAAACCTGCAAAGGTGGTCCCAATAGGACTGTCAGGTATATTTGTTTTCCCTTATTGCATCATGTTATTTGATTCTTATACAAAGTTGATCCCTTTTGTGTGTTTAATTATTTTGGTTTCTGGGACCTTGGAAGGTTACCATGTATAAGCCACACTATTTATTTGTCTATCTTTTGATCAGTGCGTCAAAGCACTTGCTCTAGGATCTTGTCACAAATGGTACTGTCTTTAGTCTAAATGAAACATTAGATTAGATAATAAACTGCAAAGTCACTTTGTAATTACTTTAACAGCGGCAAAAAAAGATATGAAGTAATGATAATCGTTTTACCTAAATTGTTGGCTAAAAACCAATTTGTTTGATTTATAATTTTAATATTTTTTTCAGAAAAATTGAATGGTACTTTCTATTGCTTATTAAAACTGGCCTTTGTTACTGGGAAGACTGTTTTGTGTAGAACATCACAATTACAATGCAGTTTTATTGGGCTGTTTTACTCCTTTTCTTTAAGAAATTCATCAAAGTTTTAACTCAATATCCCCCTTTGTTTAAATTGTGATGACGTCTGTGTTTTATTGTAGTTTATGAAGTGGTGATCTTCATCAGCGATTATATTAATTTCCCTTTCAAGATACTGTATAAAATCATTCTTACTAATGGAAACATTTACAGGAACAAGGTGCTGACTACTTTTTTTTCTTAAATAACAATGATAGACTTACTGCATGTTTTGATAGTGGTATCAGCTAACCTTAAGCTCTTATCAACAGCAGCCACGTTACATACAGATTAGCCACAAAACTTCAAAGGTGTAACTCTTTGATTTCCTGCAGGTTTTTTTTTTTTTTAGAACATTAGAACAATCTAGACAAGAACAGGCCATTCAGCCCAATAAAGCTTGCCTGGCCTATTCACTTATTTCTTCCAAAAAAACATCAAGTCGAGTTTTGAAAGTTCCTAAAGTCTTACTGTCTACCACACTATTTGGTAGCTTATTCCAAGTGTCTGTCATTCTTTGTGTAAAGAAAAACCTCGTAATGTTTGTGCAAAATTTACCCTTAACAAGTTTCCAACTGTTTCCCTGTGTTCTTGCTAAACTAATTTAAAAATAACAGTCTCAATCTACTGTACTAATTCCCTTCATAATTTTAAACACTTCAGTCATGTCACCTTTTAATCGTCTTTTGCTTAAACTGTATAGGCTCAGCTCTTTTAATCTTTCCTCATAATTCAACCCCTGTAGCCCTGGAATCAGCCTAGTCGCTCTGCTCTGGACCTTTTCTAGCACTGCTATGTCTTTTTTGTAGCCTGGAGGCCAAAACTGCACACAATACTCCAGATGAGGCCTCACCAGTGCATTATAATAGTTGAGCATAACCTCCTTGGACTTGTACTCTACACATCCTGATATATAACGTAACATTCTGTTTGACTTCTTAATGGCTTCTGAACACTGTCAGGAAGTCGACAGCGTAGAGTCCACTATGACTCTTTAATCCTTCTCATAAGGTGTACTCTCGGTTTTCCGACCGCCCATTGTGTATTCAAACCTAACATTTTTACTTCCTATGTGTAATACTTTTCATTTACTGACATTAAATTTCGTCTGCCACAAATCTGCCCAAGCCTGTATGCTGTCCAAGTCCTTCTGTAATGATATAATGGATTCCAAATTATCTGCTAATCCACCTGTCTTGGTATCATCAGCAAACTTAGCAAGCTTGTTACTTATATTCCTATCTAAATCATTTATATACAGGTATATTAAAAATAGCAGCAGCCCCAGCACTGACCCCTGTCAACACCACTCTTTAACATCAGTCAACTATGATAAGGTTCATCGCACCATCACCCTCTGCTTTCTGCATCTGAGCCAATTCTGCAGCCATCTAAAAAAATCACCCTGAACCCCCACTTCTTTTAGTTTGATGCTCAATCTCTCATGGGGCTCCTTATCAAATGCTTTCTGAAAGTCAAGATAAATAATATCATATGCTCCACTTTGATCATATCCTTTTGTTGCCTCCTCATAGAATTCCAGCATGTTAGTAAAACACAACCTCCCTATTCTGAACCCATGCTGACTGTTCAGAATAACTCCTTTCCTTGCCAAGCGTTGCTCAATTTTATCCTTAATAATTCCTTCCATTAATTTGCCCGTGATGCATGTTAAACTTACTGGCCTATAGATGCTTGGATCTGTCCTATCACCCTTTTTATATAATGGGATGATATTTGCCATATTCCAGTCCTTTGGAATCTCCCAAGTGCGCAGTGACTTCCTAAAAATATGTGCCAAGGTTTTATATATGTACTCACTAGCCTCCTTAAGAACTCGAGAGTAAATATTACCTGGTCCTGGTGGTTTATTTGATTTCAGCCTATTATCTGAGCAGTACTTCTCCCTTTACAATTTCCTAATCCCTCAGTATCTCTTTAGTAGTCCCATTTTCCTCTGAAAGGTTATCCACTTCATCACTTGTGAAGACCCCAGAAAAATGAAAGTTTAGGGTGTCTGCTATTTCATTGTCTGTATCTTTTAATTCCCCTTTACTTTTTCTGATGCACTTCACCTCCTCCTTGACGGTTCTTTTACTATTAAAATTCTGAAGGAATCTCTTTGGGTCTTCTTTCGCCTTATCGGCTAAATTCCTCTCCAACTGTCTTTTAGCCTCCCTGATATCCTTCTTAATGGTTGCCCTCATGTTCTCATACGGTCTAGGTCTTATATATCTTATAAAGCAGTTTTTTTTCCTTTGCAGCTTATTTTTTAAATTTTTATTAATTCACTGCACCGTGCAGTATTTTTTAAAAATATCCTATTAATTCCAAATTTAGGTATGTATCTGTCTTGCACTGCGGTGGGCTGGTGCCCTGCCCGGGGTTTGTTTCCTGCCTTGCGTCCTGTGTTGGCTGGGATTGGCTCCAGCAGACCCCTGTGACCCTGTAGTTAGGATATAGCGGGTTGGATGATGGATGGATGGATGGATCTGTCCTGCATTACACGTAAAACATTTTTAAACCTGTTCCACTGCTCCTCGACTGTCTCCACACTTAAAAGCTTATCCCAGTCTATCCTCCTTAGACTTTGTCGCATCTGCTCAAAATTTGCCCTACCAAAGTTAAACTTAACAATTTTAGTCTTAGTCTCTGCACTCTTACAAAATATTGAGAATTGTATTATATTATGGTCATTTGACCCTAGTGGTTCAATCACCTCTACACCCTCAATTCTATCCTGATTATTACAAAATACTAAATCTAGACAGGCTTCACCCCACATTGCTGCTTTAACATGCTGTTTTAATAATAGTCACTGATTACTTCTAATAACTCCTACTCTTGTGCTCTGCCATTTGCAACATTATCCTAGTTAATATTTGGATAATTAAATTCCCCCATGACTATAATATCTCCCTGTGAAATTGCCTTTTTGATATTACTAAAAAGATGTGTGTTGAAAATACTGTCAGAATTGGGTGGTCTATAACACACTCCTAAAATAAGACCTCTTTACCTAATGTTTTCAGGCGAAGCCACATGTCCTCACTAAGATGGAGCTTATTGTCCAACTGAAGAGGACTTGCATTTAAATTATATTTGACATAAAGAGCAACCCCACCTCCTTTTCTGTTCTGTCTATCCTTCTCAAAAAATGTGTATCCCTCTATTGTTACACTAATCCCCATCTTTGTTATTTAGCCAGGTTTCCATTACTGGTATGTCATAATTATGCTCTGCTACATACAACTCCAACTCACTTACTTTATTTTTGATACTTCTAGCATTAAAGCAATCTATTTTTAATGTGTTACTCCTTCTACATTTATATGTTGGGTTAGAATTTACATTACTACGCATTTTTATTTCTACACCGTTGTTTGTTCCTGTATAGGTCTAAACCTGGCCTGTCCTAGACTCCCTGCCCCTTCCATTCCCTAGTTTAAACAATCCTCAACTAACCTACTCATACGCCTCCCCAATACATTGGTGCCCCTTCAGTTCAGATTTCCTGGAAACACATACTACGTTTTTAGAGTAGGGTATATATGAATTCAAATATGTAACAGATTTATGTTTAAAAATGATTAATAGGAGAAAAAATCATTCATTCATCCATTTTCTGAAACTGCTTTGTCCCTTTTAAATGTCACAGGGGAGTAAGAGCTCTGTAGTCGCAGAAACTTGTGTGCCATAATGAGTCTGTGGGTTCAGATCCTGCTACTGCCACTGTGACCATCAGCAAGTCACTTCACCTGTCTGTCCTCCAATCAGAAAAACAAAACATCTCAAATGTTGTAAGTCACTTTGGATAAAGATGCCAACCTAATAAGTAAATAATCAATAAAATAGAATGTCTGTATATTCTTTATACAATCATACACCCT
The DNA here is from genome assembly GCA_026402145.1 of Polypterus bichir lapradei. Lineage (NCBI taxonomy): Eukaryota > Metazoa > Chordata > Cladistia > Polypteriformes > Polypteridae > Polypterus > Polypterus bichir. The sequence continues at coordinate 20,288,386 of JANRMT010062834.1, forward strand.
TTGACTGATATAAACCAAATTTTGTATAATTACTCTTTAGGACCATATGGACAAGATAGACTACTTTGGAACCCAAAATTTTGACCCTAGGGTTCCTGTGTGTGTGTGTGTGTGTGTGTGTGTGTGTGTGTGTGTATGTGTAACACATTTTTTTCCTGTGTGCTGCAGTTTTCATACCAGTGCCACCTGCTGGCTCAGAGCAAATGAAACATCTGAAAAGACTGAAGCCAGACTAGCAGGCAAAATGACCAGGGTTTAACATTACTTGCCTCGGCAATGCCACATGCTGCTGCCAACTACTGTACTATAACACGGATTTTGTACGCTTTTGCAAGGGTTTGTTGGGTCAGGCTTGATCAAGAGTGAAATAAGAGTACGAATCAGACATGACAGCGTTCATGGTTACAACCCAGCAAGGAGTTATATCATTTCTGCAATCTAGTAGGACCCAAAAAAACAAAGTATTGGCTCACAAGAACAGAGACATTGAAAATGAGACCGTGGATAACAGGGTCACAATTTTATATAAATACACAAACCTTTGCTTTCGTTCCTTAACACATTCTACAGAAATAACCCTGGTAATGCTGGGTACTTCTGTTAATTATAAATAAAACTAACCCCAGATGAAATGCTAGTCCATCACTGTTTAATTAAAACATTCTAACAGTTTATTGGAGTTCTCCTTTTTTTTTTAATTTATGATATTTTTACTTGAATGTTTCATCAGGCCACAATTCCTAATACAGTATAAAGAACTCAGAGAGGTACAGCCAAAAGCAAGAGGTATAAGAACTCAACACAGCAGCAACAAAAGTGCAGCCAGGAGACCTCTTATATACAAGAGTCCCAAGTGGCTGCCCCAAGAGTCACACAACTGAGTAATCAGGGGTCTTGCTCAGTTAGCAGGGGGGCAATTAATGAACAACAAGGGAACTAATAGTAAGCAATTAGGAAAACTGAAACCAAGCGCAGATGGAGAAAACAATTAAGAAAAGACTTAACAGGATTGGGGCCTCGGCGTAACAATGACATGAAGAACAATTAAAAGTGAGAAATTTGTAAATCTAGTTAAAGGCAGTTTTAAGATGCATAAGGATTATCAGCCTACTGCGGAGTGCACATCTGCCAGCTCTGCTCTCTTGAGCTCTCATGTTACAACACTGAGGATCCGTCCTTAATTAATGAGAGTGTTTGTTATGATTCGGAGTTTGTACAGTTTCATCATGTCTGCTTGCATATTTCTCTGGGTACACTCTTAAAAATGAAGGCACCACAGTGGTTCTTCAGAGCGAAGCAACAGGGGAACCGTTTTTGGTTCCAAAAAGACCCATCCACATAAAGGTTCTAGAAAGAACCTTTAGATTTGTGGCAGGCTCCATTCAGTAAATAACCATGAACAGGTGGTAACAGATTTGTAAAATACCAATGGGTCCTGATTTTAGAAAGACACTTGCTGCATATATACAGTAACATAAGATTAGTTCAGGTTTTCTTAATCTGTTAGTGTCCTGCTAGGTAGTCTGCCATACATTAAAGGTTTTATTTTTTCTACATATTAGGAAGTTTTTTAAAGCACAAAGAACCAACTTCATATGCAGGGAACTTTTTTTACAATGAAATGGCACTTTTTGAAGCAATAGTTCTACAAGGAACCACAAAACCCAGTAAAGAACCATAAAATGCTATTGAAGAACTATTATTTTTAAGAGTGTAGTTTGAGTTTCTTCTAACATCAGAAAGACAATCAGGTTATTTTTCTGAACCAGCTGGATGTGAAGAAGTCTTACTGTATGTGTGAGTGTACCCAACGACAGACATGTGTCCCATTTAGTGGCATGTGGGGGGGGGGGGGTGAGGGGGGGTGCCAAGGGGACGATGGCCTGCTGGCATTCATATCGGGGCGGGGGGGGGCATCTGTTTCAAAAATAATTTTAATTTAATATGAACAAATTTAAATTATTATAGCTCGTTCTCAGTCAAGCACTATGACTTCTAAGCACTAGAAGTGCTCTCAAATTATTGACTTTGTGATGGACCTTTGAGCTGGGGGAATACAGTTCCCCCTGATCCTAAGGATGCTCTGCAGTGGTTAGTACAGTTTGGAAGGGATGTCTTTCCCATGATTTGCATTGCGTAGCGATTACTGCTTACCATCGCATTTTCAATCACAAGTTGTGAAAGATCATTTTAAAAATTGAAATTATTAATAACTCATCTGAGATCTTCCATATCACAAGAGTGTCTGACCAGCCTGGCTTTAATCAGCATTGAAAAAGAATTCCTCACAGATGATGTAAAAAATGAAATAGCACAATTGTTTTCAGAGAGGATATCTAATTTGGGGAAGCAAACTTAAATATTTAATTTGAATAAAGAGTTTATTTCTTATTTAATATGCCTTTCTTTATCATATTCATATGTCTTCTTTACCATTCACTTTGACAGCACATAATCTTAGGGGGTATACAATCAAGGAGTTTGCCCCAGGCATCTTCTAGCTTCTGCACACCACTGGTCCCATTAGGTCATGGTTTCGGCCTTTTTGCCTGAAGCTTTGGGAACAGGCTGTCAACCCCACTGACTTAACCAGATTATAAGTAGAATCTTTGACTCTGAGCTCTTTCTTATTTGCAGTGGTGATGGATAGGTTGACAAACGAGATGAGACAGGAGTCACCATGGACTATGATGTTTGCTGATGACATTGTGATCCGTAGTGAGAGTAGGGAGCAGTTTGGGGAGACCCTGGAGAGGTGGAGGAGTAGAATGAAGGTCAGTAGGAACAAGACAGAATACACGTGTGTAAATTAGAGGGAGGTTAGTGGAATGGTGAGGATGCAAGGAGTAGAGCTGGCGAAGGTGGATGAGTTTAAATACTTGGGATCAACAGTACAGAGTAATGGGGATTGTTGAAGAGAGGTGAAAAAGAGAGTGCTGGCAGGGTGGAATGGGTGGAGAAGAGTGTCAGGAGTGATTTGCGACAGACGGGTATAAGCAAGAGTGAAAGGGAAGGTCTACAGGACGGTAGTGAGACCAGCTATGTTATATAGGTTGGAGACGGTGGCACTGACCAGAAAGCAGGAGACAAAGCTGGAGGTAGCAGAGTGAAAGATGCTAAGATTTGCACTGGGTTTGAGGAGGATGGACAGAATTAGAAATGAGGACATTAGAGGGTCAGCTCAAGTTGGATGGTTGGGAGACAAAGTCAGAGAGGCGAGGTTGTGTTGGTTTGGACATGTGCAGAGGAGAGATGTTGGGTGTATTGGGAAAAGGATGTTAACGATAGAGCTGCCAGGCAAGCAGAAAAGAGGAAGGCCTATGGATGTGGCGAGAGAAGACATGCAGGTGATGGGTGTAACAGAGCAAGATGCAGAAGACAGGAAGATATGGAAGAAGATGATCCACTGTGGCAACCCCTAACAGGACCAGCTCAAAGAAGAAGATAAGTATAATCTTTGACTAAATGTTTTCATGCCCTTTTGACAAACTGATTTCTGTGCCTTGCATGAAATTACTTTTTTTTTATTTCTCTCAGTAGATAAGCACACCAAAGTTCTTAAAGCTAGTGCCCATTGTTTAATTCAATGTTTATTGTCATTGGCACAACACAAAGTTGCAGTAAGCAATAAATCATCTACAAAGTAAGCAAGATATAAGATCTCAATTAATCCATACACTTTTCTAAGCTCTGTGCCCCAAAATGGCCCCAAGAACTGTTGACTGGCAGTGAATGGTAATGGTACCATCTTGATGAGGCTTTAGAATGAAAAGTAATGAGGGTACTTTTGAAAGCACTTAATAGAGGAAAACTATTATAGGGTTAAATGAATTATTAAAAGTTACTGTTTACTGAAGTCACTGAAAAGGGGTGGGAAATCTAAGGCGTGTTTGCTTTGGTTTATAGAGGGAGCCTGACCTTTCAGTGCAGTGCTTTATAAATTCCATGAGAAAAGGACAGGAGCCGAAAACATACAGTATCAAGACAAATGATTGAGTAATGGATTTACAGCTTTAAAAGCAGCCGCATATCGGACAGCAGGTAAAATGTAAAAAAATTATGATTGTCTAATACCGAGCAGTTATGTTCGACCTTCGTTACACTTGTCATTTACTGTAAGGCAGCAAACGGCTTACTTTCGTGGTGGTGGTAGTTCCCAATGTGGAGTTTAAGAATTCTTAAAGTACTGCCAAAAAAGAAATGATTAGAAGTTACTCGTCTTAATTTAAGTGCATATTTTAGGGATGCCTCCTCGCTACGCTGTTAAATGAGTCGACCACAGTCGGGGAAACTGCGCGAATTGCGTTTAATGACCAAGCCTAATACAACGTAATTTTAAACTTCCGGCAAAACTGTTGAAAGGTGGACACAATTAGTCGGATGAGTCGACTAAATAAATCTATGATGCGAGAGAGCCGAACAAAGCCAAGCTCCGCAGGGCGATCTGAAGTTATCTGAGAAATGAGCGCAGAGTCATTAGACAGGCATGCCGGCTGATCGATCGTGCGAATGTGAGGACGTTTTAAAACTCTCATAAAGTATAAATGGCAGAATTTCAAAATAACATTTTAAAAAGCATATATCCGACTCGTGCACATTATAAACGGAGAAAAGTAGCCAGACTGCCTATATTTCTTTATCCTTTTTTTAATCAATTCACCCACCATAAGTCATATTGTTGGTAATTCCTGTATGGGTTTAAGAGGTTTTCGCAAAGGTACCTGCTGCTGGATTTCTCACCTCTTCTTCGGTCCTTCCAAACATTAAACAGTGAGAAATGCACCTAAAAGAGTCATCTGTTATTGGCAAAATTGAGAAAATATTTCAATAAAACATTGTGACACTGCTTCGTACTAATGTAGGGACAGGGGACAAAACCCCACATGAGCACGGAGAGAACGAGTCGCCGGGATCGAGTTTCGAACCGAGGAGACTGGACCCGTTAGTCAGCGGTGCCAGTCGTTCATTTACACTGATGGCATGAATAAAAAGTTTAGTAAGGTTTGCTCAGGGTCAGTAACTGAAGACGTGATTTAATTTAGAACTAATGAGCTTCTGAAGCGGTGCATAGAGCCATAGTTACGGAACATGCAGTCACTGTGTAAATATTAGTGTGGCGGGCAGCAAATTAATCTTTCACAAGCTACACAACATTAATTCAACAAACAATAGTTACTTCATGAACACCTAGCAATAGCAAAGACCATCCAAAAGCTTTTTACAATTACAGATATTAGATACACCTGTGTACATATATTTCTGGTTTGAATTTTTTCAATAGTAAAGTTTAACTGCCATGCTCAAGGTCACACATTTTGATTTGAGGTTTGATCCAGTAGCCTGACATTTTAAAGTCTATTCCTGATAATTTTTTAGAAATTACACCATCCAAATCTGTGTCTCTAGAATGTATGTATTGTATGTGTGTGTGTGTATATATATATATATATATATATATATATATATATATATATATATATGCACCCCAATCTTATGGTTTGCAGGAATGTATCGAGTAAACCCCAAAGCAGATTGCAGATCAGTCTGTCTGGGTGTCTAGTAATTCAGTGTTGTAATTAAGCAACGTTTAAAAATGTGCGTTTGAGCTTCACTTTTTTTAATAAAAGATAATAATCATGTGTTTGCATGTGTGTTGCATTTGTCTTAGTGAAAAAGCATGATTTACTTATCAGTTGAAGCTGTTTTTATTATTTTCTTTATCAAAAATTGTGGATGGATATGTAGAATTATGCCATTGAATATTTATATATATATATATATATATATATATATACAGTATATATGCACATTTCTCAATATACCATTTAACTCAGAACTAAAACTGTTGTTACTTGCTCTTTGGCAATTACTTTATAAAGCTTGATAAAAATGACAATCTCTGCAGTATATATGTGAAAAACATTCTGAGTACTTCAGACTTTGCTCTGTCCTCTCAGTATCTAGAAGTGTGACGAAACTACTATGTTTTCCTGTATATTTAAACAAATTTGTCTCTTTATTTGTACTTGTTATTTAGTTTGTAAAGTGCAGGATTTAGAAGGCAGATCAATGGCTGGATTTGTATCTATCCCTGAACTTGTCACTGAGCTCTGTGCCTGCACTCAGTGAAGAACTCTATACAAAAATGAATTCAATTGAACTGATTTGAAAGTCACTTCACTTAAGGATTTCCCCTAAGCTCTTCATTACTTCTACAATTGAAAACTGCAAAACAAAAATGCTATAAATATGTACAGTATAGTTTCAGCATTTGTGACCAGAATATAAAATGATTTAGTTCTTTCGGAAAGATTATTAATGTGTAAGTATATTTACATTTATTTGGGTGGCTGATGCTTGTATCCAAAGCAACTTACAAATGAGGTAAACAATCAAGTAACATTAGGCTAGGACTTGTTTGTTCTGCAAGTGTAGTGGGACAAGTAACAAAAAATTGATTGCCACAAGTGAAAAAGATGTAATAACTAATAAATATACAATCATGGATTACAATCAATAAAGAAATTAAGTGTTCTTAACAAAGAACAAATTAACAATGAAAGTAAAATATCACAGAGCAAAGTTTTTTTTTTTTTTTGATCAATTAGACAGATATTCACACAATGGATGGGTCTTCAGCTCAGTTGAGAGAGTCAGCAGTTCGGGTGGAGGTAGGTACCTTGTTCCACCAACTAGAAGCTACACAGGAAAATAGTCTGTATTGAGACTTGATGCCACACAGAGGTGGCATCACCATATGCTGTTCCCTGGCAGACCTGAGTGGGCAAGAAGGAGTATAGGACCTCATCAGTTTCTCCATATTCTCAGTTACTGACCCAATGACTTCTCAGTAGGCAAGCATCAGGGATTTGAACTTAAGAGCAGTGACATGTGCCCATCTCGACTGGTTAAATACAAGCATTCTGGACCATCTGCAGTGGCTTGATAGCACATGCGGGTACTCCTGCCAGAAGCAAACTGCAGTAGTGCAGATGCGACAAAACCAAACCCTGGACTAGAAGCTGGGCTGCATACTCTGTCAGATATGGTCTGATATTGCGGACATTGCACAGTGTGAACCTGCATGTACAAGAAACAGCAGAAATGTGGTCAGAAAAAGATAGCTGCTCATCAGTCACCACCACAAGGTTGCATACTGACTTGGCAGGAGTTAGCGACATTGAGCCAAGCTGTATGGAATTGGAGAGTTGAACAGACTGACTGCATGGGATAACAAGAAGATTGATTTTTGACATGTTGAGCTGTAGATGGTGGTCATTCATTGAAGTTGAGATCCGTAAGACATCCGTAGACTCTAGCTGATACCGTATTGTCCTCCGGAGGGAACAACAGGTACAGCTGTGTATCATCTGCATAGTGTTGAGAAACCATGGGATTGGATGATGGTGCCCAGTGAGCTGGTGTAGAAAGAGAAAAGTAGAGGACCCAGCACCGATCATTAGGGTACACCTGTGCCTGTCTGGTGTGCCTTTGACAACTTTCCTCGCCTGGACAGTAAGTAGAAATGAAAGAGAAGTTTACCAGACAAATCTTGTTCAGGAGCTATATTGTCAATCTGGGAATTGCTTGTCATTATTGATCTTGTAAGTTTTTCCTCTCATCCATTTGTACATTTTTTTAACCCACATATCCAGTTCAGGAGGGTTGGAGCTTATCCTGGTTGGGCAGAGCAGGAGCAAACCCTGGACTGGATGTCAGTTGATCACAGGACCACTCACACTTACACTTACTCATTAGGACTGTGTCTTTTAGTCTTTATTTAATGTATTAAAACATTTTTTGGATCTAAAAATTAATGTATGTACTTAATATAAGAAGACATCACTATTTGAATTATATTTTCAAAAGTGTTTAATTCTTAGCATATCAGTATAATACTTCTAGTGACCACGGTTCAGTTTTAGTACAAATCACTATTTATTCTTTTTACTCCTTTTCTGGTTTTCTCCTAAAGTTCCAACTTCCCAAATACTGGCAACATATAGTACTGGTGACTTTATATTGGTCATGTAGGTTGTGTACATGTGCCCTGTAAGTGACTGGCCTTCTGTCCACAGTTAATCTCAACCTTTTAGCTAGATATTTTGACAATCTCCAGCATTCCCTGAGCCATCCATCATTACGAAACACAATTAATCGAGTTCAGGTTTGTGGCAGGCAGAGCCTAACTTGGCAGCACCTCAATGTAAGGCAGCAGCCAAACCTTTACAGGGTATCAGTCCATCTAATCAATCTGGCACAAAATGTAGAGTCCGATTAACTTAACATGCACATCTTTGGGATATGGTAGGGAAACTGGGACTATCTGGAGAAAAAAATAATATTGGGAAAAAGATTAAACCACACTAGCAGTGACAGAATGAACAGACTTTATGAGGCACCCACATTTAACTTCTATAACCACTTGTTATTGTAAGTGGAAAGAGCAGGTTCACAAAATTGATGGATGACTGCTAAATAAGTTGTTTTATTTTAGGAAATGTCTTCCAGTTCTTAAAACACATGAAATTTATTTATAAAGTGTATGTATTTTATAATAGTAACAGTATGAGTTCCTGCTTTCTGTCTGTTGTTGCTAATGTTTTGGTACTGCATGAGTTTGTCCAGGTTGAACAGGTTCAGGAAATGTGGATGCATTCTCATTATAAACATGACAGTCAAATAAAAAGTAGAACATCATGTAGTTATATACAAATATACTGTACATTCACAGGATGTACATATGCTGATGGAACCCGCACTTGAAATACACCAATGAAGTGATTTGAGAACTGTAGTTATATTAATTGAAAACTAAAACATTTGGGACTTGTTCTTTGGGAAGTATTTTTTACTTCTAATTTATTTTAACATCCTTGCTTCTGTGTTTTGAGTTAACTGTAGAATAGTAAGGAAAGGATTTCAACAGCCTATAACCATTAAACTGTTAAAAATGACAGGCAAATATAAAGGACAAATATGTTTTTTGGCTTAGTCCAACCTCCTTTCGCATCTTTCCCAGTTTTCAAAGGTAGAATTCCTCTAATAGCAATTATACCTAATATTTGTTTGTACTTGCTGCTTCTCCAGAAGTAAACTAGCAGTGGTTAGCCGAGTTTTTCCTTCTGTATTGGCTCTAGGTGACATGTGACCAGAAGAAGAAGGGAACAGGAAGTACTATAGAATTGTCCATGTAGAAAAGGACACACCACAAAAATAGAGCTTTTGTTGTCTTTATACAGATTAATGATGAAGTTCACAAATGTGTCACTAAACTGAAAACAATTCAAAGATTTTAACTAAAATGTAATTTTCAATACAGCCAAAGGTCTTATAAAAATAGTGAAAAGGTATACAGTATGCATGTTCTTCCCGTGTCTGCGTGGTTTTCCTCCGAGTGCTCTGGTTTCCTCCCACAGTCCAAAGACATACAGGTTAGGTGCATTGGCGATTCTAAATTGTCCCTAGTGAGTGCTTGGTGTGTGTGTGTGCGCCCTGCCCGGGGTTTGTTTCTTGCCTTGCACCATGTGTTAGCTAGGATTGGCTCCAGTAGACCCCTGTGACCCTGTAGTTAGGATATAGCGGGTTGGAAAATGGATGGATGGATGGTATACAGTATGTGCTTGGAAGTGTACTAAATTGTAGAAATCTAGCAAATCTAAAATAAGGTGAGATCAGAGATCAATCATCAAATATGGGTATGTTGTTCTCTGTCTATTGGCCAAAATAAAGGTTATCAGTGTATGATCACAGTTTAGAAGGGAGATTGGTTGCCGATCCTCCAACAATTTGGGGTCTTTATTTTGTCTAGGAATTAATTAAATCATACCCTGTTTAATTGTGGTTGGTATTCAGTTATTCTTCTTCACAAATGTAAATAGCTTACCTAAAAAGGGAGATAATTGTGATTTTAAAAACTTACAGAATTCTGAAGTTAAAGCATCTGGATTAGGGATTTGCCACATTTTAGCTTGTATTAATATCAACAGTACTAAATGGTGTATCACACCAAATCTGTTAATTTGATTCACTTTCTTACAGGGAAATTTTTCCAAGCAACAAAAAAGAAACAATTGTATCCTTAGATAATTTTGATGAAAATAGTTTTGTGTAAAAATGTATGATGTGTTTTGTTATTTTTGAATAATCATTTAATAATTCTTAAACAACATCAAGTCTGCATATACAGTTCTTTATGGAATTCCATTTTTCAAGATTAAAGATGTATTTAGAGTCTCACTCCATCTAGACTTGGCTCTAATAAAAGCTTTTTTAAACCAAGATGGTATAATGTGCGTCCAGTGTAGATTCTTACAGTAAAACTAAACAGAGAAAGTTGTTTGCTAATATGCATTTTGCAGGGATAATATCAGATTTGCAACAGTCTGTTAAAGATGCATTTAAAGTTTCTAGTGTAAATGTCATGTGTGTACAGTGCATTTGCAGCCTATCTATATATAACTGGAATATAAGTGACTATTTGACGTGTTCAATCACATCAGCAAAGTAATGCCCATCAGTCATGTAAGTAGGTAATTGCCGATGATATCATCCATCCGCACTAGCCTGCCATGTACCTGTTAGGTAACTAACCACCACATTTCTCCCAAGGATGTAACACTCTCCACTGCACTTGTCTTTCTGGGATATAGAGGACGCATGCAACATCATCTGGCTATCCCTCCAGTCTCATACTGGGATACTCCTGACTTTTCTTAATACCTGCAGCAAATTTGATGGCCATGTGCTATCCTGGAAGTGTCCTACTTTTAAAGCCTCTTAGCAGGCAGACACCTCTTCACAACTGATAGATTTAGATAGATAATTATTATAGATTTTTCCAATATGAATAGTTGAACTAGCAGCTCTAATAACACTACCACATGGGCGGAGTTGTGGCTCAGTGGCTAACCACAAAGGGGCACCACTGAATCCTAAACATACATGATCAGGATACAGCACACAATTTTACATATATCTGTATTTTTATAATAGCAACAGGCCTATGGTTAGGAATCCTGGTCAGGGTCTTACAGTGATCTGAAGATGATGGATTGAATGAGTTCCAGCCTACTTACACACAATTCTGAATACACTTATATGAGAATAGTGATATATAAAATAAAAATTGAGTGCACTCAATGTTGTGTTATCACAATCTGTACCAATTCCCTAAATGTAATCTATACAAAATACAGTATGTCAGTGTGTCTTTTGTCAGTGTTCTCTACATTCTCGTATATTGTTTTATGTGTTGTAAATATAATTCACTTCATAAATGATGTAATAAGAGAATATGTCAAGTACAGTTCAATTCCTTCTAAAATTGTCTAAGCAAATAACAGCACCTCAAATCCAGGCACTGTAGGATTACATTTTTTAAAAGAATTGTATGCTACAGTAAATGGCCTGCCAAGATGAGTTACATTCTCCAAGAATCTCACATGTAAGCGATTTCTACTTTTTAGTTTGATTAGCTTATCAGAGTACAAAAGCGTTAAGATATGCATGTCAAAGAAAGCTATGTGCTTTAATTCAAATGATTTATTGCTTTATGACAAAAGGGATTTGTATGGAGTTAAAAATCTGGGGAAATAAAAAGCCGGAAAGTCCAAAGGAACAATAAATATTTTAAAACTAATAATTCACATTGGAATATAATGACCTCAGAATGCTGAGATAAAAGCTTTTGTAATTTTTTCTGCTCTAAAATGTCAGTCAGTCAGTCTCCAACCCTCTATATCCTAACACAGGTTCACGGGGTCTGCTGGAGCCAATTTCAACCAGCACAGGGTGCAAGGCAGGAACAAATCCCAGGCAGGACGCCAACCCACCACAGGACACACACACACTAGGGACATTTTAGGATCGCCAATGCAACTAACCTGCATGTCTTTGCAGGAAACCGGAGCACCCGGAGGAAACCCATGCAGACACGGGGATCTGCTTAACTTGTCTACTCCAATTCAATCTGCTTAACTTGTCTACTCAAATTTAAGGGTCACAGAGGGCTGGAGTCTATCCTGGCAGGGACCAGTCCTGGATGAGGTGTGATTCCATTGCAGGGCACACTCACTCATACTGGGCCAATTCAGAAAGTATGTGGGCGGAAAACTGGAATGCCTGGAGAAAAACCCATGCAGAGGCACAGAAGAATGTGCAAATTGCACACAGGTAAAGAAAGACTGAGCCTCTTGTCGCAAACAAAGTGAATTAAATCAGCTTCTGCCACTTTTACCCTGTGATACCCTGTGTTACCCTGTGTGTTAGAGTAAGGTCAGTATGTGTCATAAAAGGTGACTAAATGAGTCTGGAATCAAGAAGGGCATATGGCTATAAAATTCTTTGCCAGTAACCTCATTGACCTGGATGAATCTGGAAAATGGCTCTTAAACTGGTAAGAAAGAGAGAGAGGTGTTACTGACACTTTTAAAAAGCTATTAAAAGTATATTAATATAATAAACCAGGAAGATGTGGTCATTTAAAGGGTCAAAGGAGGTCCCAGTACGACTGAAATTTGAATCACAAGCAATGAGGACTTCTGTTCCTCTAAAGATGGATGGGCAGACATCACACAGAAAAGTTTTATGGTGCCATTGAATAGTATCTTTGAATAATTTAAGCTATATGCCATCATCACTAAAACTCAGTCCAACTTTTTTGATTATCTACCGAGTAAAATAATAAAAACAAATGGCACCCTGTGATCATATGTGAAAAAGAAACAATATGAAAATGGATGGATGAATACTCAAAAGATAAAGTATAATTATTCACCTGTCTAACTGTGCTTAGTGACACTGTGTTTGAATCCCATATCCTTTCTCATTTAGGATACTGTCTGTGTTTTGAGGATTTGGGTTTCCTAATGAGCTTTTGATTTCCTTTCAGTCTAGAAACCAGACTTTTAAGTTGCTTTGTGGTTCTAATATATATATATATATATATATATATATATATATATATAGCCTGCCTTTGTCACTGATCAATGGAAAAAGACTTCTTAATGTCAAAGTGAAAACAGGTCTCTGCTAAGTGGTCTAAACTAATTCAACTAAAATCTAAACTAATTCTGTTCAGTACTCGATATACAGGTGCCGGTCATAAAATTAGAATATCATGACAAAGTTGATTTATTTCAGTAATTCCATTCAAAAAGTGAAACTTGTATATTAGATTCATTCATTACACACAGACTGATGTATTTCAAATGTTTATTTCTTTTAATTTTGATGATTATAACTGACAACTAATGAAAGTCCCAAATTCAGTATCTCGGAAAATTAGAATATACGCCAGACCCAACAATTCAGAAGTGCTGAAGGCCACTATCAGAGCAACATGGGCTCTCATAACACCTGAGCAGTGCCACAGACTGATCGACTCCATGCCACGCCGCATTGCTGCAGTAATCCAGGCCAAAGGAGCCCCAACTAAATATTGAGTGCTGTACTTGCTCATACTTTTCATGTTCATACCTTTCAGTTGGCCTACATTTCTAAAAATCCTTTTTTTGCATTGGTCTTAATTGATATTCTAATTTTCCGAGATACTGATATGTATATATATATGTATATATAAATATGTAATTAATATTACAGCCTGTTTTATTATTTCAACCTGTTTAATCTAAGCAGTACTTCTCCCTCTACAATCACTCAGTATCTCCTTAGTAGTCCCTTTCACCACTGGGAGGTTATCTACTTCCTCACATGTGAAGATCTTAGAAAAATGTAGGTTTAGAGCATATGCTGTTTCACTGTTTGTATTCCCCTTTACTATTCCTGATACATTTCACCTCATTCGTGACTGTTCTTTTACTACTAAAATACAGTGTGACTACCAGGGAGTGCCCCCAGAACCCCAAACACCAGAACACAGCTCAACCAGACATAAATTCAGGTAAAATGAAATGTAGTTTAATATAAAATAATTTTTTCCACAGGCTTCAATCAGTCCAGTACAGTAAATGCCACGCAATTAGTTAACTTCTGTTTTTCTCTACCCGTCTTCCACAAGAGCCGTCTGCTGCCTCCTAACTCTGACCCCCCGGTGCAAATGAGGTAGCGTCTTTTATGGTGGACTTGGGAATGCTTCCAGGGTCAAAGCACTGCACACTGGAAGCACTTCCGGGCCAGACAGAAGTTTCCCAATTTGGGATAGTGTTCCCCTGCAGCTCCCCCTGGTGGCGCCCAATTACTCCAACAGGACTGCCTCTCAGGACTATAGTTATCAGTATGCTCTGTGGGATTACAAATAGGAGATACTACCCTGTGCACAGGGGGAATACATGGCCCTGGGAGCAGCCTCCATCTGTCCTTCCATTATGACATCCCAATCAGGAAGCCTGTCAATTCAGTTTGACACTTACAAGTGAAAGGACAAGTGAAAGGCTCTCTTTGTGTGATATTTTGCATTGTCTGTTATATTCCTATCAAACTGATATTTATCTTCTCTAATATCCTTCTTAATGGTTGCCCTCATGCTCTCAAACACCCTACAATTCACATTAGAGTTATTAGTGTTATATACCTTATACAGCTGTTTTTTCCCCTTTACAGGTTCTTTTTTATCTTCTTAATACCCCCCGCATTTTTTTATTTTCTACTGTTAATCTGTTAATACTTTGTATTTTACTTAAAGAGTCTTTTTCTATTAATCAATGTCAAAAAACCCAAATTACATCCACTGTGATTCAGTGTTGTATAACAATAAAATGTGAAACTGTTCAAAGGGGTGAACACTTTTTATAGGCACTGTAGGAAATCTTCTACTGAAAAAACGGCAAACAAGTCTGGTAATTTTTAATCTGCCTGTCCTTTTAATAATTCAAACAGTTTAAACAAAATGTCAACAAGGAAATGTCGTTCTATAGGCCACCTTGTCCTCAGTAATGGCATTTTCTCTCAATATTTTTTTTTCCTGTTTTGTAGACATGTTGTCATTTACTGGCTCAGTGTAAATGTGGCTCTAAGTGTGCCAGGTATCTGGCAGGTCCCAGAATGGTGCTCACTACTGCCAGCTTAGTTTCCAGCTTGAGCTGGACTTGGTCTGCATGGGAACTATCAACTTAGCTATAAAGGAAGGCATAAATTAGATGGAAGCAAATCTCACTTTAATTCCAAAATAGACAACTGATCATCATGTTTACAAGTTTGCAGCTTGGCAGGCATAATATATACTGGTGGTCTTTGTGACTTTATCATGATTGGCAGTCTTCATTAGGTTAAGCAATCAGCATGGCTGCACCTTTTTTTAGCCCTTCTATTTATGTCTGAGTTAGACATGATAGTCAGTGATAAATCAAATCTTAGAATATTTAATTTAGGATTGTAAACTAAACAGTACAGATATAGTAATCAGGGATTTTCTTGTGGGTGGCATGGTGGCACAGTGGGGTAGCGCTGCTGCCTCGCAGTTAGGAGACCTGGGTTCGCTTCCTGGGTCCTCCCTACATGGAGTTTGCTTGTTCTCCCTGTGTCTGCGTGGGTTTCCTCCGGGTACTCCAGTTTCCTCCCACAGTCCAAAGACATACAGGTTAGGTGCATTGGCGATTCTAAATTGTCCGTGGTGGGTGTGTGTGTGTGCAGTGGGCTGGTGCCCTGCCCGGGGTTTGTTTCCTGCCTTGCACCCTGTGTTGGCTGGGATTGGCTCCAGCAGACCCCCGTGACCCTGTAGTTAGGATATAGCGGGTTGGATGATGGATGGATGGATAAATGACTAGTTACAAGTCTAATCACACATTGCTAATGAATCTAACCACTGAAGTCATGCTTTATGTACCCAAGTGCCAGTCTCCATTTTTAAGATCTCATCTTTGTAACTCTGTCTCACACACTTTGCTGGTATTACACCTCACATCCATCCTTCAAGCATTATTTTGTTAATTAAAAGTGTGTGTCACATCGAAAAATGTATTTATGACAGCAAATTCACAAATAACAGTGCTTGCAATTTAAAAAGCCTTCATAGTTTAATAAAGCCATCCTACTGAGTGTTTTTTTAAATTCTTTTTTTGTTAGAATGAGGAACATTTATCTTGACAATTAAAATTTTTATTGTATTTTGAAAAATCTTATCAGCCGAATACAAGTTTGTTTTTTTGTTTCTTTTAAGAATAAAGTAGAGACAATATGAAGCAGTTAGCATATTGATATAATATACTATGAACATTTTGCAGGAAATAATAACTGAAAATATGTGTTTATTAAAAGGCATTCTTAATATCTTCAGAATCATTTGCAGAAGGACAATAAGGTGGGGAGAGAGGACATTTTCTATGAAGATAGAGCCATTGCATACTAGCAAAACTCTGCAGCTATAGTAGTAGTGTAGCTAGGATGACACAATAAGCAAATGAAAAAATACTAATGCCCCTTTCATTTAAAGAAGGACCAGCAGCCTAAAGTACTGTATATCTGGTTTCTTGGTTCTTCAAATAGAAATCCAAGCTCTCTGATGCAGGGGGATTAGTGAGAACCAGAGGACCACCACAGCCTAGCACCTATATATTTTTGTTGATATAAAGCAAGATACGTTATGCTAAGACTCTAAAATGCACCAGTGTGACCGCATCTGGAATGTTATTGTCATTATGTAGTTCTGCTCACCACATGGGTATGAGAGTGAAACAACATTTCTAGTGGTTTAAACATACAAAGCAAAGTGTAACCTTTTCTGAAATAGGTAATGTTAAAGGTAGTGTTCCTCTGGGCCTGGGTGCTGAGGATGCTGTTGTTTCTATATGTATATATTACAAAATGATCTTCATAAGAATATAAATCACAAGCAGACTAAGGTAACAGATGATTCCAAATTAGGTAGAATGACAGAGAATCTAGAATCAGTCAAATCATTTTTGGGAAATATTTTGACTTGGGCAGAATTGTGAGAAGATATTTAATGTAAAAATATGTAAAGTATTACAAATAGAAATTACAAATATTAGATGTTAATGTACATAAACATAATAGTACACCTTATGAGAAGGACTCTTGAATCATAGTGGCCACTTCACTTTCTAAATCCAGATATTGTACAGAAGTGATTAAGATTATAGATTATATAGTTCAATTTAGGGAGTACAAGTCAAGTACCGTATGAAGTTTTGGTCTCATAGCAGCACTAGATGAAGTCCAGAGATGAGTGACTAGGCTGATTTCCTGACTGCAAGGTATGAGCTATGAGCAAGAAGTTAAGAAGATGAACCTTTTCAGTTTAAGCAAATGCAAATTAAGAGATTACATGATCCTCTCTCTTCCCTTAATCCAATTCTTCCTCTGAACTCATCTGCTTTATCCCTTTCTCTTAAGTCCAAACCAGTATCTGGTCTCTGTTTCTTCCTCCGCAAAACTCTACCGATGATGTCTAATTGGCTAACATGCCTTTCCCCATCCTCTGCGTTGTACTGGCAATCTGTCTCTCTATATATCACAAATTGCTCTAAAAATCCCAATCAACAGCACATACAATTTAAATTTGTTCATAGACTGTACCCTACTCCCTGGAGATGTTATCTAATGGGACTAGAATTAGATCCCCTGTGCCACTTTGTACTGTTAAATCCCTGCCAATTTTCTCTGAATTTTCTGTTAATGTCCACCAATTGCGGCTCTCTGGCACTATGTGGCTGAATCCCTCTCTATGATTGTTTCTTTCCCCATTCCTTTGTCCCTTTATGTTCTTCTCCTCATTGACTTTTCTTCTCTTTCCTCACTTTTCCTCTCTCTCTTCCAGTAGCTACGTTTAATGACTGCAATCATTGCAGCTATGTTACTTATAGCCTCTCACTGGAAATCTCCTGCCCTTGTCTCTCTTGCAATCTAGAAGTCTTCATTTTACAATCTTATCCTTGAACTTTCTGCATACCAGTTCAACAACTGGCTTCATGCTGTTGAGTTAGTAAAGAGCTTGTTAGGGGCTGCTCATGAGGCAGTTTCTCCTGTCCACCTTTCCATGTTTATTGGTTTTCTTCCTTACTTCACCTTTCACTCCTTCGTTGTGTGTCTGTGTGTGCCAGTTTACCCATCAACTCTTTTATTCTCTCTTATTGTGTTTTTTGTTATTGTCTTATTGTATTTCTGTTTAAATAGCCGCTTCATTGGTGCCAGTGGAGCAGTGTTTTGTTTTTGTTATATATAGCCCAAAAATCGGTTAGCATTGTTGGTTTTATTTTACTGTATTCCTTTTTCATTTTATCAATAAAAATTTGACCACAATAAAAGAGGTGACATGAAGGAAGAGTTCCTCAGATTATTAAAGGAATTAGTTTGGTGGATCCCAGCAGTTACCTTCAAATAAATTCTTCAACAAGGAAACAGGGACAGTGGTGGAAACTCAATATGGGTAAATTTCACTCAAATGTTAGAACATGTTTCTTCACCCAGAGAACCATAGAGACATGGAATAAACTGCCACGTAGTGTGATAGAGTGGTACTTTAAAGACCTTCAAAACCTGACTTTATGTTATTTTGGAGAAATTAGCAATAGTAGTAAATGGTATTGTCACATGTTACAGGTAAAGATGAATGGAGCTGATGAGTTCTCGTCAAAATTGTTTTAATGTCATACTTTAATAGGCGGGCGGCATGGTGGCGCAGTGGTAGCACTGCTGCCTCACAGTAAGGAGACATGGGTTCGCTTCCTGGGTCCTCCCTGCGTGGAGTTTGCATGTTCTCCCCGTGTCTGCGTGGGTTTCCTCTGGGTACTCTGGTTTCCTCCCACAGTCCAAAGACATGCAGGTTAGGTGCATTGGCAATCCTAAATTGTGCTTGGTGTGCGGGTGTGTGTGTGTCCTGCGGTGGGCTGGCCCCCTGCCCGGGATTTGTTCCTGCCTTGCGCCCTGTGTTGGCAGGGATTGGCTCCAGCAGACCCCCGTGATTCTGTGTTAGGATATAGCGGGTTGGATAATGACTGACCGACTTTCATAAGCTAAGGGAATTAGACCTCATTAGTCATGAGCAGAGAAGGCTACATAAGGACTTAATGTTCTTCTTTAAAATTCTCAAAGACATTCATTTATTTCATCAAACAGAATATTTTCAATTAAATAGTGAATTGCGTACCCAGCCACACCAGTGGAAATTTAAGGGCTCTCAAGACAGAAAAAAGGGAGCAATTTTTTATACAAAGACTTTGAGGAATTTTGAACAAAGTACTAAGGTGTGTGTTTGAAGCAATCGCAAAACGTATAGCTATAAGATACATGGTCTCAATTGAGAATATACAAGAGTCCAAGAGAATGGTTAACTAAATTGTCTGTTTCAAGGCAACAGAAGACTCAGCAGTGGATGGTCACCAGGAGCCAGAAATACCTCTAGCCTAGTACCCCTTAGGTCAAAATACTGTAGGTCTAATCAAAAATACGATGCTAGGCCACAGTGTCCACAGAAGTGTTGGAAGCTGGTCCATGACTAGAAGCAAAATTTCTAGAGTCAGAAAGGGAGGGAAAAGGCAAAGCTCAAATGGTGTGTATGAAGAGAGAGAGAGACAGACGGAGGCAAAGAAGGGATGGATAGTATAGGTAGTGCTTAGTGCCTACTCTGACAGGCTGAGGGAATCAAGCCTCTTTAGTCCAGTCCAGAGCACACAAACTGCATGGTGACATAAGCCTTTAAGGTCATCAAAGCCATCATTTAAGTTGATGTTGTAGTATTCTTTCATTTAAATAGTAATCATATACTCCACAACACCTATGGAAATTGAAGTACAATACAGATAGAAACCATAAACTGCTTCTTCACTCAAAGCATTATGGGAATCTTGTACAAACTACCAAGTTATGTGGGAAAAGTATAAACCTTGGCAACATATAAAAATAGGTAGATGAAGTATTGGAAGAACATAACCTATTCACTTACTGAATGAGCTCAATGGACTAAATAGCTTAGTCTTTTTTTGTTGAACTTTTCATGTTGTTCTGTAGAGGTCATCAGCTGGTGTCTAATGGTTTAACTAGACTCTCTCCTTCAGAATGAAGATTTCATTGACTTGTATTTATGTAGCAGACTTGCAAGTAATAATTGTTTAAATATCATTGTAAAGGAAACAAGCATAATTGGTTATTATTCTCATTTATTCCAGATTAACTTAAATAAAACCATGTATAAATTATTTGATAAATGTAAAAATTATTCCTTGACTAAAAAATCAGATATGTGGTAACCTAGGATAAAGCTTGGGGACAGATAAATGCAGCTGACATGACAGGAGATGTTTGGCTGCCAGGCACTAAAAAATTCATTAGAAATATTTTCACTTTACTAATGGCATCAGTATGAAGTGCGCAGTAGTTTTAAACTATGACTTCAGTTATACCCCCGTGTTTGTTTTTCTTTTTTTTTTCTCAGACACTCTCCTATCCTGAAGCTATGGAAACAAATGAAGCTTTGAATGATATTTATGAGAGACTGCAGCACTTACTTACGACCCTGAACAAAACCCTGAGGACCATCCCAGGCAAAAATGAAACAGAGTGGAATCCTGTCCGTTCGTCTTCTTCATCTTCCTCTTCTTCAAAGAATGACCATTCTTATATTTATATTCTTTTTATCCTCATTCTGTTTTCAGTAACAGTAGCTGGAATAGTGCTGGGCCACACACGGGTCAAAAAGACAGACAAGCGTCAGGACCCCTACAAGATTTATATTGAAAGGAGGCTCCAGCCGAACCTTTGAACTCAAACACACTATTTGCAAGAGGACATTGTGCTCCGTTATTTCTGCACCTAAACTGAGACCGTCAAAACCAAACAATTTCCAAAAATCAAAGTCAAAAATATTTTTGCCAAAATTCGTAAACATAACTAACAATTAAAGACTTTATCAAGAAATAGTGCATGAAAAAATGCGCTTTTTAGTAAATCTTGGACAAGTGTGCTGCCAAGTTTTTTACTGTCAATATTGTTGCATCAGGAAATCAGGAAAACATCACAAAATGGAGGTGCCCTTGCCAATTCAAAAGGCATTTTGCAAAAATAAATAAATAACACTCAAAATATCATACAGTTTACAAAGCAAATTCAAGAAAAACATAGACAAAGGAGCTATACATATAAGACTTTTTTTCTGCAAGCTTAACCGATCCATAAAAGAGCACTGCACATTGAAAGCCTGCCAGGAGTGTTACTGTATACATTAAAAATACATAAATTAGAACATCACTCGATAGACATCACCAAAGTTAAACAACATAATATTTTAACTTCCCCAGATACAGATTAAAACAAGCATTCAGTGTAATGCCACTCTTTTTAAACAAATAACCAGCATATACCAAAAAATGGGACTTTACTGATGTTGTGACCAATTAAATATCAGTTACCCCTTCACATTGTCCCATGTTGTTAAAGCAGCACCATATCCGCAGCTAACAGTATGTGGCCCAAATTCATCTGCAATGTCTTCAGTCCAGTCTGTCATAATCATTTTGCCTACTGAGAAGTTTGTTTTACATTTTGTTTATGATTCATATTATTTCTTTACGGTTCTGAATTGTTGCTGTTATTTTCACAATGCCACAATGGACTTTCAGTTAGCTACAGCCCTAATGACCACAGCAGCTGAGAGTCCTGACCCATAAAAAGAAATTGCCTCTTAAAACAAATCACACAATTGAAGAGAAGGGATTAAGGAGAATAAAAATGCAAAATAAAACACAAACAAGATTATGGTCTAGTAGCAGAGAAAATGATACATGCAGAGAAAAAAAAAGGAACAAGGGATAGCATTCCTAATAATGTACATCACGAATATAACCAACATTCTGCATCGCTATAATGTACTATCTGTCATTAGGCCCAGTTACTAGATTCAGAAGCTGATTTTATGGAGTTTATTATTAAAGAAATTCATAAACTCAGTTCTGCTAATATTAAGTGGCATTATATACATCAGTTTTGATTTATTATTACACAAAAAAAAAAACAAAACAAAAATGCAAGTATAGCACATGGGCACATTTAATTTACATTATTATTTTCTAATTTTTACCCCCTTGCCTGTCAGTTCTTTTATCACTATGTCTGCAGTTTCAGTTAGGGCCAACAGGTGGAACTTAAAGTGGCCTATAGCTTCCTTGTATTTGTCTCAGTTCCGTGCTAAAACATTAACTTACCTGCTTATGTTATGTGGAACCTTCCCTCTTTCATTCTGGGTATGGATTTTGGATTTGAATTGTTGTTGATTTTTGATTTTCTCATTCTCGTGTTAAATGTTTTTGCTTGTGGGTTTCTGTGTTGGATTTTGTTCTTTTTGAGTTGACTTTTTGAGGCAACCTTTTTGTGTTTTGCCTTTTCAATTTTTGTATTCTTTTCTTGTTTATATTTTTGAATAAACTTATTATTATAACAAAGTCTATTGTGTTGTTTGAGAACAGGGATTTCACAGATGCCCTCTACCTTTTGAGATTTAAAAGTTTTGGCTTCTTTTGGGATGTGTTGGCTGCAAAGCCTACTTCTTGAATTTGTGGGCTGGGCTATGGAATCTATTTATATTTTTCAGGCCTGCCTGGAATTACTGGCCCAGTATTAAAAATTTTGTACATCTGCATCATAACATCTTGGAAGCAGAAGCATATATCAGAGTAGCTCATCAGCAGCAGGCTAAAAATGCTGAACAGCTACAATGAAATTGCTGCATGTCCTCTGTAAATTTTGATTAATAATGTGAACATCGTTCATTGTGTGGACCTGTGGGAATCAACACAAGGAGAGGTATGATGTAGTTAAAAACCAGTGGTGGACAGTGCATTTCACACCTAGGCCTTCAGTAGTGCTCTGTCTGAATCAACCCGCCCCTCAAAAACTAATTTATGTTTATAAAAACCATCTTAATATGCAGAAATACAGTATAAAGAGCTGTTGCATCGCAGATAGATAACTCCTGTAGCCACAATAAATGCCTTTATTGAATAGACAAACCAGGGGTGAACAAGTTCCTTTCTACTGCAGCTACAGCCGTGACGCACAAAAAAAAACATCAATAATAACTCATAAACTTGCAATATTATTTAGGAAAATCACAACATTTTAGTCACCAAAAATTCGGATTATTTGTAAACAAAATCCATCCTCCTCTCTTTCCTCAAAAACAGTTCAATTACCCTGTCGTACAGATTATCCGTGCGCTTCAGTTCCATCAAAAACTCCTTTTCTATTGCCATCGAAGCTAATGCTGAAAGTCAAACCTGCCCTGTCGTATTTCTGGCATAAGTTTTAATTCACTTTAGGGCTGAAAATTTCCGCTCAACAGAAGCAGTGGACACGGGAATGGTCACCGCCAAACATACCAATGTGTACAGCTGCCCCATGCTCTCATTCAGATTTTTCTGATGAAGGAAGTCAAGGAGATCAGTGGGAGATTTTCCTGCAAAATCATCCATGGCATACATTACAGTCAGTTCTGTTTTTAGCCGAGACAGATCAAAAAGTGCTCCGTGGCTCTGTGTTAAACTGGAGAAGGCTGCATGCGGGAAATTTTTCTCATATTCCCGAAACTTCTGGGGGTTGAGGAGTGTGACAAACATCAGTTTTTCGTGGTCTTGAAATCTGATTTATTAAAAATTAAAAACTGAAAAATCTCATTAATAGAGAAACTGCCAGATTGTGTTTGCTTTAATTATCCTTAGGATGTGTTTAGTACTTCATTGGGATCCACATGTAGCAAATTTATTTGACTGAACATAGTTTAGAAAGGCACTCATCCATGTAGGTAAGGTCCAAAAATTTACACTGCATGTCAGGACAAGAATCAAGCCATGAAGTCCAAGATTCTCTCTGTGGCCTCTGTGATCAAATTGTGCATAGGGCAAGGATTTAAAACCACTTGTAAAAATCTGAGAGCAGCCAGGAGCACTGTGGCCTCAATAATTATGAAATAGTAGAAATTTGGAACCACAAAGATTCTTTGTAAAGTTGACTGTCTGGCTAAACTGAGTAACTGGTACGAACAGTAGGGGGCGCTCCAGCTCCCCAAACCCAATACAACAGACACAGGGCAAAAGTTAAAAGCACAAAGAGTCTTTTTATTCTGTGTAAAAACTCTTCACCACAGCCATAGGTATATGAATGGCACAGCACACAGTTGTTCTTCTCTCTCTCTCTCTGCATTTGCCTCCTCTTCCTCTCTCAGCAAGCTTCGTCCACCTTCCACCTTTTACACAAATCTGGTTCGTTTCTGTGAGGCCGGCAACTTCTTTAATATTGGCCAACCCGGAAGTGCTTCTTCTCTTCCACCCACATGGTCTGTAAGCACTTCCAGGTAAGGTGGACACCCCATGCCATTTGTTTCTTCAGTCATTGCAGTGCCCCCTGGCAGCTCCCAAGGTACCCAACAAGGCTGAGGTAAAGAACTCCAAGTCCCATGATGCCATGTAGGAATTTGGGGCACTGCTGCAACCCAGGGGAGGTGTCATCTAGTGTTCTGGGGGAGGCAGTGCCCTAAAGAAGCTGCCAGCCCCCATCCTTCCATCTCTTGGACGTCCTGGCTGGGTTGGACTGCCGACTGTCCCTTACACTGGGCTAGAAGGGCCTCGGCCAGGGAGGTGATGGATGGTCACTCTAACAGAGCTTCAAAGGTATTCTGCTGAGATGGGCGAATCTGTCAGAAGGTAAATCATTTTAGTAGTACACCATCAATCAAGCATATAGCAAGCATATATGATAGCCCACTTGCAGTTTGCCGAACAAAGTTTAAAAGACAAAGAGAACATGAGGACAAACATTTTCTGCTCTAATGAGACAAAACATGAAATCTCTTGATAGAATTCCATACACTATCTCTGGCAAAGACCAGGCACTGCTCATCACTTGCCTAATACCATCCCTATTGTGAAACATGGTGGTGGCAGCATCATGCTATGGGGAATGCAGCCAGATACAGAGAGATCCTTGAAGTAAATCTGCTCCTGAGTGCATGTGACCTCAGACTGGGATGACTGCTCACTTTTCAACACAACAGTGACCCAGAGCATACAGCCAAGACAGCACTGGAGTGACAAGTTTCTGACAGTCCTTGAATGGCCCAGCCAAAGACCAGACTTAAACCCCACACATTTGTGGAGAGATCTGAAGATGGCATTTTACAGACACTTCCCACCCAATCTAATAGAACATGAGAGAATTTGTTAGGAAAAATGGGATAAACTACGCAAATCCAACTGTGCAAAGCTTTTAGAGACCCAGGAAAACTTGAAGGTGTAATTACTACCACAAGGGCTTATAGAAATCCCTATATATGAGTGAGAGATTTCAGTTTATCATTTTTTATAAAATGCAAACCTTCCTGAAACATGTTCTCACTTTGTCATTATAAGTTATTGAGTGTAGATTGATGAGAAAAAAATTGTAAAAAAATCCATTTACAATGAAATCCACACAAAATAAAGTGTGCAGAAATTGAAGGGGTATAAATACTTTCTAAATCCACTGTTAATGGAATGTCTTACTTATTTACACAGTTAATTCATACTCTCATATGTTACACGTATTATATAGATGTTGGGCAGGATAAAAATCATACATAAAAATCATACATGCAAAGTCACTGCACCTCCTGATAAAGTTTAGATAAAGATTAGTTTAAATAAAGATGTTTTATTATTCTTAAATAATCCATTTATTACCACGCCCAAGCACATACGTTTATTTTAATGTGATATTTCTTTTCCTGGGGTGGCTCAGTGGTAGTGCTGCTGCCTCGCAGTTAGGAGACCTGGGTTCGCTTCCTGGGTCCTCTCTGCGTGAAGTTTGCATGTTCTCCCCGTGTCTGCGTGAGTTTCCTCCGGGTGCTCTGGTTTCCTCCCACTGTCCAAAGACATGCAGGTTAGGTGCATTGGCGATCCTAAGTTGTCCCTGGTGTGTGTGTGTCCTGTGGTGGGCTGGCGCCCTGTGTTGGCTGGGATTGGCTCCAGCAGACCCCCGTGACACTGTGTTAGGATATAGCGGGTTGGATAATGGATGGATGAATGGATTTCCTTTCCTATAGTGCACTTTTGTTAGCATCTGGTAGCTTTTGAGTGTCATTTTCGTCTTCATTTTAACCAAGTTGTGAATTTCTGAATATGTCATGTACTTGTTTATGTCCTGTACTACACTAGTGGCATCATCTCAGCCTTGTGGCATATGAAGCTGTTGTTATGCTCCGTAGAGCATCAGTTTTCCATAATGCATCTGCACTCAGCATGTAGCATCATGGCTGTCATTTTATATAAACACTATGAATTCTGGTTGTCTATGGAAAATCTTTTTGCTGTCCAAGACAGACAATTATTACCAAAATTGAGTTGAAATTGATAGTACTGATCAGAGCTATTGAAAGACTTTGTTTACATGGCCCCAATTCCAACTTGCATGCAAGTACTTTGCTATTTTTGTGTTTCCCTATGGGAATATGAAATGAAGATACTGGATAAATAGGTTCACAGCTTTGTCAAAAGATTATTCTCTGACCTCATATTAAACAAGTTTTTAGCCAGCAGACAAAATCCAGGGAGTTTTTATTTTTACATATGTGGCTCATTATAAACTCACACAGGAAAATGAACTTGGAAGAGAGACAGGAGCTCAAAAAGCAAAAGAAGGTTCAGATGACCAATGCAAGTTTACTTACACAAGCTGCACTACTCTGCTTTACTAATTTTCATTTACACCTCTGTCTGCTTTCGGCAGCACTACTTTTTCTGCTGTTGAAGCTATAACAAAAGCTTACCTAACAGCTTTACCTTCTACTTTGTGCTCCTTTTTATTCCCTTATTAAGATCACAAGCTTTTCTTGCATGACCAAATTCAAGGGTAATCTAAAAATACCACATGCTGCTGAATCACAGTGAAATGAATTGTCAATCTCTGCCTTTCTACAGTAATTCTCATTTTTATGGACAAACACACCATTGTCTAATAAATCTCCTTACACTTAACTATACAATGTTCTGATTGACAAAATTAAACATCCGCTTATGAAGCTTTTGACATATTTCCCAAACACACTTGTTATATTTATTAATTTGGTGAATTTCTAAAAATACCAATTCAACATCAAGATAACATTCATCAAAGCCTTCCCTGGCAGGTGGGCTGACATCCTGGCCACCACCCAAGGTTCTACGTATTCCCCCATTCTGACAGGTGGCAGCAGCTCTCTGGTGGGTCTCCCATATACACACCCACAGGACTTCATGGAATTAGAGCTCCAATGGGCAGAACTGATGGGTCTCGTAGGAGTTGCCAGAGGCAGTTGTGTTGGTGGAGAATCCTCATTTTAGGGAGATTCCATCTGACCTGGAAGTGCTTCCAGGATGCAATGTGGTAGCATCAGAAGTACTCCCAGGTCCAATATAAAGAAAGTCACTCATCCTTACTCGGGAAGTCAAAGTTGGGGAAAAGAGGATGAAGCTCACTGAGGAGAAATGTAGAGAGACAGAAGATAAAAAGAGACAAAAAGAGAAGAGTATTTTATATAATGGAGAAACTTGTAAAAGAGAGGTATTTGTACAATAATTCATTTGCTTGCTCCTGGAAGTTTTGTTTGTATTGTTGTGTTTGGGGTGCTGGTGACAAGGTACAAACCAGCTATGTGTGGGGTCTATTTGTGTTAAGTCCGATTTAACACAGTTCCTTAATTTATTGCATATTGCTGTTAAGAATTATTTCAGAGTTCCACACTGATACTCAGTAACAGAGCATCACATTAATATGGGAGTATGCTAAAAGTAATGGAGGAAAAGAAGATAAAACACAAAGTGGATGCAAGCTGAGAAAAAAAATTTGACCTATCACAATAAGGAGATCAGATTTTTAATAAAACCAGAAACAGATACTATAGGATGCTGAATGTCACAGGCTAGCAGCCTGTAGAGGTGTGTGTAAGGAATGAGAAAGGTCTCTTCTGAAACCATTGAGTGAAAATTAGGTCAGTTTTAAGGTAATTGATGATGAGTTCTGACTTGCTAATGATGAAAAAGTTTTTTGTTTTTTTTTATTATGAAATGCAAGATAAACCCACAGCAGGCTGAATATTACATAAGCAGCTTCTGAAGTCTCTTTAATAATCCATCTACTCCCACAAATTTTTTCAAACGCATGGTCAGAGAAAGCAGGAGCCTATTCCAGAAACAGCAGCTGGACAGGAGTTAAACCTGGCCGTACCATCTATCCTCTGCAGGGCATAGTCACAAGTTTGTACTTACTCATACAGATCAATTTAGTGTCATTAATCAGCTTAATTTTGTATGAGTAAGGAAACAGCAAGACCCATAGAAAACTCATGCAGAGAGTGTCTAAAATGGAACTTGAACCCTAGACCTTAAAATTGTGAGACTGCAGCAGCATTGCACCACCATACTGCCAGATACAAAAAAAATCAACTTCAACTGCTTTGTTTGGAGGTTTTGTTGTGTCATTAGAATGCACCATAAATTAAGAGTAGTTGCTTTCAAGTATTCTTCCCAGGGTTTCTGGATGCCACGGATATTCAGTGACCTTTTTAATTTTGTCTGGGGTTCAACTTTAGGATATCTGAGTTCCTGTTTCCCACAGGAACTACAAAATGAACTATATGTGAATTAATTAATTTGTTCTTGGACCTTAAAGCTTACTTTCATGCACTGAGTCAAAAGATTTAGTTCCATCATGTACCTGCCAAGAACAATGGCCTTGACCTTGATGTTTGTATAAGAAACTAGCTACTTAAGAATTTTCAAATTTTAGATACTGAAGGTTTTTTTGTTAAAGATAGGAAAAGGACAGCATGATGTTGCAGTGATGGCTGAATGAGATTAAGTTTGGAAATTGGCAGTAAAAGATCAATTGAGATGAGGAAGCAATCAGAGAAAGTCTTATTATTTGAACCAGTTCCTTTGAAAAGAAGGAGATCCAAAGATTGGCCAGCAGCCAGAGTAGATGATTAAGTAGAATATCAACATCCACAAGTGCTGAACAGAGAGGGTAAATTCATCCATCCATCCATCCATCCATCCATTATCCAACCCGCTAAATCCAAACCACAGGGTCACGGGAGTCTGCTGGAGCCAATCCCAGCCAACACAGGGTGCAAGGCAGGAAACAAACCCCAGGCAGGGCGCACACACACACACACACACACCAAGCACGCACTAGGGACAATTTAGGATCACCAAAGCACCTAACCTGCATATCTTTGGACTGTGGGAGGAAACCGGAGTACCCGGAGGAAACCCATGTAGACACGGGGAGAACATGCAAACTCCACGCAGGGAGGACCCGGGACGCGAAAGGGTAAATTCTGTTCAATTTATTTAATTCTAAATAAGCACAAATCCATGTATGAGTTCAGCGATAGTTACAAATATAGTAAGAAAAAATACGAGAGTAAAGCATAAACACAATGCATAATGTTAAAACATAAACAAACATCAAGCTATCGCTTTAGATTGTGGCCAGTAGGGGGCATTGCAGCACCCCAAACACAACACAAGTCTTGGTACAATAAAAAAGGTTTATTTCACAAATACCTTACAAAAAGGCATCTTACATGTTGTGTAGCCAAAAATTTTATCTTCTCTCTCTTTCTCTGTTTTTTCCTCCACTCCACCCAGGCAAGTGTTGTCCAGTTCCTCTCCCATATACGACTCCCCAAAGAGATGCAGCGTACTTCTTTTAAACTGGACCTGGGAATGCTTCCAATATCTTAGCAGTGATCAACCGGAGCACTACCGAGTCATACGGAAATCAGCTTAGTATTACCCTATCAACACCCTCTTGCAGCACCGAAGGACTCAGACAAGGTTGCTCTTCCACAATCCAACTCCCATGCAACCCTGGTCCCTAACTGGGACCAGCCTGGAGGGACAATGCTGCCTGTCATGTGGGGGAATGAACTGCCTCTGGCATTTATGTTTGCCCAGTCCATCTGTTAGCTTTTTACCCTGACTGGGATAAGGATAGCTAACCATCTTGGCCGGAATCACTCTCTGTCTCAGTTGGGAAGCCAATCAATCTGACTTGGCACCTACAATATACGAGTATATAGTAGATAGAAATCCACAAAGGGAGAAAATATATATCTTAAAATAGACCTTTATTCCTGAGATGTTGACATCTATCGCATATCATCTGCAGAGGAAAATGATTAAACACAAAGTAATCAAAGGCAATATATAGTAAATGAGGAGGGAAGGGTAGGTGGATGTAAGAGGGGTGGATTAGTAAGGTGGAATTCAGAGTATATTAGTCTTAAAGTTTTCTTTATTTTCTGGATGTTCTTCTTTTTAAGCCGGCATATGTTGTGTTCATGTTCAAGTGTCTATTAATGGCATTTTCATTTGATAACCACAATGCTGTCCTTTAACTTTCCTTTGCTGAATGGAAATTGATATTAGTGGGAGTCTTTGTCAGTACCCATACCAGGTAAGATCCTGAATGTTGACTGTTTTAAAGGCGTAAAATGTTGCTTGATCCTAGCTTCAGGCACTTCTCTCCCACAATGGCACACCTTTCCTTTTTCAAAGTCTTGTATGGGAGCCAACCAGAACTCACATTCAACATTGAGGTGCCAGATAATAACTTGTAGATATCTCTAACCCCACAAACACATTTTCTCCAGTGTTGCTAAGAGTAGCTGGCCAGCCCTCCAATACTCCACTGTCTATTTCCTGGGATATCGATAGTCATAATTGAGGACAGACTAGGGCGAGTGAAGACATGGCATCAAGTTATAAGGTGCAAATTGCAAAAGTGCATTTTACTGAAACAAAGCAGTGTTCAAAACTAAAGTGTAGTGCATTTGAAAACCGTTATCAATAAATCTCTCTATATATAAAATTCAACGTCTCTCTGTCTGTCTGCATGTCTGTCCACTTTTCAGGAGAGAACTACTTAATGGATTTAGATCAGGTTTTTTGTATAATTTGGTTGAATATTGACTTTGCGACTCCTATCACTGCGCTATGTATCACATTTTGCTTGCAGTACTGATTTATTTGCACAAATCCGAAACACATGCAGTGGGCAGGAGGGAGGCAGGGCCACTCATGCTCCAGTCTCAGAGCATGTACCTTACCTCCGCTTAGCTAGTGAACGAGAGAACTACTTAATGAATTTAGATTAGGTGTTTTTATATAGTTTGTATTGAACATTCCGGTTGAGGGTGGCGCAGTGGTAGCACTGCTGCCTCACAGTAAGGAGACCTGGGTTTGCTTCCTGGGTCCTCTCTGTGTGGAATTTTCATGTTCTCCCCGTGTCTGCCTGGATTTCCTCCAGGTGCTCTGGTGTCCTCCCACAGTCCAAAGACATGAAGGTTAGGTGCATTGGCAGTCCTAAATTGTCCCTAGTGTTTGCTTGATGTGTGTGTGTGTGTGTGTGCCCTGCGGTGGGCTGGTGCCCTGCCTGGGGTTTGTTCCTGCCTTGTGCCCTGTGCTGGCTGGGATTGGCTCCAGCAGAACCCCCATGACCCTGTGTTAGGATATAGCAGGTTGGACAATGACTGACTGACTGACATTCCGGTTGATATTGCGGCTTCTCTCATCACGATAAGAATCCCAGTTTGCTTTCAGGAGCGATATATTTGTGCTAATCTGAGACAGAGGCTGTGGGCCAAGGGGAAAGGGAAGCGTAATGTCAAGAGTGGGGAGCTGGGCAGGGCCCTTCTCACTGTCCTTTTTCACAAATACTTGGCCGGAGCCGTGGTGCACAGCTAGTAGCTCATAAAAATAGAGCAATGCAAAAGATAAAAACCCAGCAAATACATCAAATAAATAAGTTAAAAGCAAGTATAAAATTAGTCAGAATCACCTTTTTTCTTTCTACTCCCCAATCTTTCTCTCATCACCCCTGCTCAACCTCCAGAACTTCCCAGCAGTGGAAGAAGGTGAATGTGATTGGTTAAGGAAGTTTGGTGGGGAAAAGTGAAGCCTCCTTCACTACATTGCAAGATGGGCACAAAATGTTATTTGCCCTCTCAGCCTCTGTGAGTGAGGGTTATTGACACTGCCATGTGTCAATAACCCTCACTCACTCACTGCCATGTGACTGCCATGTCAATAAGAAACACTTGCGGGGTCAGCTTCTCCTGCATTTTCATCCAGGAGTCAGAGAAACCCTAGTGGGTAAGTTGGAAGATGTCTCCCAACAATAATTCCAGTTTCTCCTAATCTTTTGACCCAGCTAAAAAGGTGTTCTGGCTGTGCTCTACTACTTTTCACTAAACAGACCTCCTCTAAAACTCCATCAACAGCACAGTTAGGTTTTCCTTGTCTTCCAGACAGATGTCCCAAAATGTGCTCTTCACATCTCTCTCTGATACCAAGCCAAAGTGTTCCACAGTTTTCGTCTTGTTTCATTGATAACGATCAACTGCCAGGCACAACTCTGCATGTTAAGTCTCAATTGAGAGCTGACTATGGTAAACAGAAACATTTATTTCTTTGTGTGGGGTCTCGCAGTTTTTCTTTGTGTATCAAAACTGCAACCAGCATTCCAGCTCCTGGATGTTGCCTCAAAACTCTCCATTATCTCCCTAGAAGAGGCCAACAAGTGTATCTTGCATCTTGGTTGTTTTGTGTGCTTTACTGAGCTGCATTGTAGATTTTCTACTGGTGCTGCGTCAAACATCAATGTAGTACTGCGTGGAGCTAGCCAGCACTCACCCAGTGGATTGTTGCTCATTGTTATCATTAGGTAGCTTGCTATCCTTTTAAGAATCACTCCCTTTTACCACACTGGGATGGTGGCTGAGGGACTGCAGCAGATTTGTTATAGGCTCCTCTGTGGTTGATAGGGCAGGGTGAGAAAGATAGACTGAAACATATATATGCCCATAGTGGAACCTGAAAGTGTCTAATTTAATCTCACCCATATGTTTTATAGCTAATTTAGACAAAATTGGTTTACAAACTAACTTAAGCCAATGTCACATCATGCAACGTCAAATTGTGGGGTACGTCAGATTTGCTTACCGCGGTTGCTGATCTCCTCGACAGACCACATCAATTTAAATGACTGAAAATTCCTGTCACATTTACTAACTGAGTGCCAGAGTGCCAGCCAATAATGTGCTGTCTAATTCAGCCAGTGTAGTACAAAGGGTTGGCATATATTTCAAATTCAGCCGTAAGCTTGAGTCTTTTTTTTCACTTTTCCATTCTGTTGTGGTAGGTAAAATACAAGACTTCAGACAGACAAGCTTCTGTTGTTTGTGAGTTCAAAAACACCCACATTCCTTATTCCTTACTGTTGTATTATATGAATTAAACTTCAGGATGAGCATTCATTGGTTGTCAGCTCTCAAGCACATTGACCTTGCCCCAAGACAAACCAATCAAACCTATCTGATTTCATGGCAGTGAGTCATAGGCTAGTTGAGGTGCATCACTGTATATGTCACAGTAGGTGACCAGGTTTACAGTAGCGCACCGCTGACTGCCTCCACTTCACTAACATTATGTAAATGAAGGATAAGACTGAAAACCGTTGGAAAAGTTGCATATTGTGACATGGGCTTTAGTTAGCTGTCAACAATACAGATATTAAAAGAGTCCTGAAAAAAAGACCCCAATTCTATTCATCTCTCTAGTGCCATTCATTTTTGTGAAACCTCAAGCACATGTACACTACCATCCAGAGGCTTTCTTCTGTATACATCGGCATGCACATTTGCAACTCGACTGTGTTACTATGCATCTTTCTCTCTTGCTAATGTTCCTCTACTACCTTCTGTCACCCTGGTGGTTAATTTTCTCTTGGCAATTCCTTGCAAACTGAGTAACTCTCCACAATGGAGATAAATAAACAAAATCTAAAATAAAGTGGCAGCACTGGTTGGGGCAAAAAAAAGTAAACAGCTTTATTTGTGATCCACCCAGAGAAGTATCAAAGTATTATTACCAAAAATATTTATCATTCATTTATACTTATTGTAAATTTCTTTCAATTAATATGTAGATATTGGAATGATAGGGAGCAGATATGTCATGAAAAATCAATTAAATAATTTTTATTATTCAATTATATTATCTTCTGCGGTGGGCTGGCGCCCTGCTTGGGGTTTGTTTCCTGCCTTGCGCCCTGTGTTGGCTGGGACTGGCTCCAGCAGACCCCCGTGACCCTGTGTTCGGATTCAGCGGGTTGGAAAATGGATGGATGGATGGATAATGGATGGAATTATATTATCTTATTATAAAATGGGGGTTTTAATGTGGAGGTACAAACGTTAGGCCTGTTCACCAAAGAAGATAGGATTATTACATTCCCTGCACCAATACCAAAACTCAATGATGGCCTGCCAGAGTTTTAAAACTGCAGAAGAGCTAAGTGCAAAAAGATAAGACTTCCCTGAACAGTACACCTTACCTTATTGCAACAATTGTCCAGCTCTTTTGAAACTGTAGTGAATTTCCTTCTACTTGAATTTTTATTGTGTATGCTTCTCATCTTTAATTTTTAAATCACATTTTGATGGTACTCACTGCTAGAATTTGTTGAAGAGTGTGATGGTGCATGTTGGTAATGTAATAATATAAATTAAGGAGTGATTTTAAAAATCATAACTGAAATCAAACAACCATCTGGACAAGAACAAATACTGATAGTTGATTAAGGGATTGATTAATTGATTGAATAATTTAAAAAATCCTAGCTGGTATCAACATTCACCATGTTAATGGGCTAAAGAAAGAACAGACTGTGCTGTGGGGTGTTTGGTGGATGTATTTGGCTAAGAGTTGCTGTCTCCTCATCTGGTAACGGTGAAGACAAAATGATTGGTATCAGTCACCAGTTGTGTATATTTTCTAGCTTACTAACATAAACAATCATCACAGTCATCAATGCTTTAATGAATTGTACTTTCCTAAATATGGTGTTAGCAAAAAAAACTTCAATATGTTTAAATACTGTATCAAAAGGTACTAAATAGACCACCATTACTCCGTTACAGCACATTTTTTGGATTTTGTTGCATAAACCCAGTTAATTCCTGCAGGCTATCTTTCTCTGTTATGCAACATTGTGGTCTAATGAAATAAAATTGTTCAAATAGAAAGCCCTGAAGCCAGGATCAATTTCAATAAGCCTAATTGCACAATATTATTGATTTTCCAGAGACAAGCAATACAAACAGACTAATATCATCCTTTCAACAAATATGCACTTATTATTTTTAAACCCAATTGTTAACTATCTAAAATAACAGGGTAAATTTCTCATAATGAAATTAACTTTATAACACTTTCATCTTATAGTTACAATATCATTAAAAGCCAATGCCCATCTCTACAGTTTTGAGTTTGAAGCAGAGATCAAGCCTAGATGGAGCCAGCCCAATGCATGATATAGCAGTTCTCACACCCACACTAATACTGCAGTATCACAAATTAACATAGTTTCCACATCTTTGGTACTAAGGAGAAAACCAAAGTACCCTGAAAAAATCAACTGGACTTGATAACCATTGCACACAGCAGTGACTGTGCGAGGAACTGAATGCAGGTCCATAAAGCAGTGAGACTGCAGTATTTCCACTATCCCCAAGACCATAGGAAATTTTATAAACTTGATAAAAGTCAATTAAATTTTTGAACTTAGAATGTTACAACCTGGCTATAGTGAAAAATTCATTCTATCACTAGTAAAACATTGCCAGAATTTTACATTTCAAATGTGAAAAACACCTGTTATGTGTTATGGGAATCTTTATCTCATTAATCCCCTTATATGAAAAAGTACATATTACAGCAGATTCAGTTTTAAGTTTATTTATTATCGCTCATTCAGTATTAATACAATGTCATTAAAAAATAGGGAACACAAGCAGTAATAAAAGCTCATCATAAAAACAATATATATGCAATACAGCACATACAACATGTAACACATAAGAGCAACACACAAGAACAAAATACAGCACACCGTAATAACTCTGGTGTTACAAATGTTCTGAGTTCAGGTCCCTGAAATCTGTAATTGAAGTAAGTTGAAGCAGACAACCTTCTCCACCCATACTGTACTCTTGTTAACCATTGCTTTACTCTAAATGCATTAAGTTGCCCTCTACCACTACTTTTTCACTTCTAACTGGTGATCAATATGAATTTGAAGTCTTTTTATTTTTTTTTTCATGTTCAAAATTGCCCTCATTTTTAATTTTCCTGTTTTTTGATGGCTTTAGAATGTCCTGCATTCATTTCTCTCCATATTTTGTTTTAATATTTACTTTTTTTGTGTTCACAACATTTTGAAACATTTGTTGTTCCACCTCGACAATATAACTCCCACAAGTTGGACTGTGTGAATTCATCATGTATTCAAAGTTATTGTCTGTTTTTACCTGCATTTTTATTACTCTTTAATTTAATATTGTTTTTTGTATCAGTATGCTGTTGCTGGATTATTTGAATTCCCCTTGGGATTAATAAAGTATCTGTCTATCTATCTATCTATCTATCTATCTTGCAGACAGTATTTAATATGGTAGTGCATGTTATTCAGCATTATCTCTCTATTATATAAAAAAATCTTGGGACGACACAAGACTTTTTCAGAAAGACGAGATGAGACATTTTCAGAGAGACAATTTTATGTCCTGCGAGATGACACTTTGTGCCAAGAGATGAATTGAAAACCTAACAGGTCCAAGTGGGGGTGTAAATAAAAGATAAACAGTAGAAGAAGAGAAAAGCCAAGCAAAATGACACCTTTTATTGGCTAACTCAAAAGATTACAATATGCAAGCTTTCGAGGAAACTCAGGCCCCTTCTTCAGGCAAGATGTAAGAAAAGATGAAGAGTAGAAGACAAAGTAGAATGTTGTAAAAAGGTTCAAAAACATTGGCGCAATACACATGCAAAGCAGGTTAGAGATTATGAAAGTACTAAAATTCGAAAGTCTCAAAAAACTGATAGTAAAGATCGCATTTGTGCTAACAAACGGAAATTATTACTCGGTGAAATAATGGAACAGCAAAAAGAGATGGAATATATGGACATAGGTGATATGACAGAAGTATGTAGATATTGGTTGGCTTTAAAGTTTAAGTATGAGAATTTTAGATTGTCTAATTCATGTTGCCATCAGGGAAAAGTAGTGTTCCTTCCCAATGAAGAGGCGTATCCGCGAGAAAAAAAAGATTTGTTTTTTGGTGAAATTGAAATCCATAAACACTACAGGCAAAATATTCGAATCTGCAATAATCTGTTCGCGGGCGCATCATACAATGCTCAAAACTTAGATTTACACGATTCAGGACCATACACTGTGAGAATCTGTGGTCCCGCAACAATTAAAGCTACTAACAGTTTAAAAACAACATGTGACGAATTGTCAGCGATAATAGTTTCGAAAGACAAAGATATCTAAGACAGAGTTGGTATTCGTGTTTATCCAAAAGCACAGCATGATTCATCAAAAGTGGCAGATCTGGGAAATGACTAGCGCATAGGGCCCCCACAGGGGATAGCAAGCGAAGCATGCAGGGGGCAGAGCCCCCCTAGTTATTAATTATGATTATTATATTTAATCAATCAGATTAAAACACACTTCATGCTGTTCTAGAGCTGTTTAAGTGAAAAACATGTTAGGATTTTTGCTGTTTCTTTTATGTTTTAATCATGATTTACATATTGTGTTTTGACATTTGGGTTTTTGAATTTCTGATTACGATCTTGACTTGTTTAAAGACTTCCCTTTTGTTTTGCCCTTTGTGACTTCATCTCCCATCTCTTGGATTAGTCCTTTGAGGCATGATTTCTTCCATCACATCAAAACAGTGATCGAGTCTCTGAAACCTGAATCAATCAGCCAACTAATAGACTCTACTGATGCTTCATCCATTTCAAATTAAGTTGTGACTCTCTAACACCAAACCGCATTCCTGCATGGCCTCCTGATTTTTACTGACACTGAGCAAATTGTATAAAGAGTGGACTTCCACAACAGAGCACAAGGCTTCATTCATTTTATCTTTGCCAATGTCTGACTTAAATCAGATGAACTAGGCTTTCCTCTTAAATGGATAATGATCATGACTTGCCTGGGGACAGAAAGCTCCAGATGTCTCCTTTCTCTACAAACACATTCAAGGAGAACTGATCATAATTAAGTATACTATAGATTACTGACTTGCATTTACAAACACTTCCTCAATCCACATTTAGGTTGACTACCTGCCCAATATTGAATTCTTTTCAGACCTTTAATAACCTACAAAGCTGTTATTTCTAAAACCCCTAATTTACCTTTCAGACTTTAGCTTTTACCCTATATAAAATCATTAAGCATATGGGATATACTGATTAAAAACAGTTAATTTCTCAGCAAATACTCCTTCACATCCTTTGTAGGAGTATTTTGATTGAGCATGAAGCGCTACTGGTTATCATGTTTATTTGCAGTTCACAACTACATTCTAAACCTGCTTTTCCTCTAGTGAACGTTAAACTGACTCTTTTGTGGCTACTTTTCTAATGTTGAATCTGCAGTGCTGTCTGTCCGTTCTTTCTGTCAGTTGACTTCCATGTTTCGTTTGTTTATTAAACACTAACTTACTGACATTATTTATTTTTAACTTTTACTATGATTCTCAGTGTTAATTTGTTGTGTATTTTGGGCTTTAATAAAATTATAACGAGCCCTTTCATATTCTGGTGCTTTGTATTCTGTTCCTTTTGTAAGGGAACGCAGGAGGATGGAGAGAAGAGCAAAACATAGTACACAACTTGGCTGGGATGTCCTTACCTGTCTGGAACACCACACTGACAGGCATCCCAGCCTTGCTTTACCAGATCCAATCACACTTTCTACTTCTACCACAGGTTAAGAAATGTTGGTCAAAATGGTGTGTGCAATATCAACACTGCCAATTAGCTTTATCCATGTAAAGGTTGGGTTTTGTTGTCACTGGCAAAAAAAGATTGTTTTGAGTAAATTTAACTGGTTTGGTCTTTTCCCCTTTTGGTGTCTCCTTTAAATCCTTTAGCTACATAAGGCTCCTATATTGTTAAACTCCTTCTTATTTGTAAGTGTTCTGCTACTTAAAAATGGAAAATAAAGTCAAAATATCAAGCCAAAAAAACTATAAGAACAAGTCTTAAAACACAAAATTAGCACAAGCAGAGTTTTAACGTGAATCCACAAACTTGGTCACAGAAGGCAGTACATCACCATCTTATATAGGTAGGAAGTCATACCATATAGTCATACTATATGTTAAATGGTTAGCAACATGCATTGTGATGATAACCAGTTTAAGAGCAGCCATACAGAACCAAACAAAATGGCAGTGATCACAGTTCTATGCACAAACAAAATGTTGGTGCAGCATCATCAAAAGCATGATGGTAAGATATTTAATAATCAGAAAACAAAATAAAAAATAATACATGGAATTTCTTTGACAGAGTAGAAAAATGCAAAATCATGACTGTAAGGAGGTCAAGGGAAAAAATATGTGCCTGATCTTGTTTACAGACCCATTCTTTCTCTCTTCTTCTTCAGAATTCCAAGTCCACACTGGCTCATCCAAGGCTTATGACAAATTTGTCAGTATGGCTGCCAAACTTTAACAAATAGAAGAAAAGATGAAGGGTGTGCTCAATTTTAACCTTTTACTGTGAATTTACATTTGCTGAAAGCAGGATGGTTATCTGATGCTGTCTGTGTCTATGAGGAGATCAGATCTTTACTAAAAATGGTCACATTAGATAAAGAGATAGCACTCACATAAAGGGTGGTTTATGATCAAGACCACTTAATTTTCTCTTCAACTACAGATTACTGTATTTTACAAGGGTTAATTTCAACCTATAAATAATAATATTTTAGCAGTGGCAAGTATATGTATTCCATTCTGCAGGTATTTTTATCTGCTTAATTTTTAGCAAATCTTTACTAGAAAAGGATTTTGGCATACAATATTCGTGTAAATATTGAAAGTTGGACATCAGGCTAGTATCACAATGAAGCCATTGTTAGAAAAACATGCACAATGGAACTCAGGTGTCTTTTCAGTAGACTTGAATGGTAAACTTCCATGCAACCTGCACAGGAAATGCAATTTGATCCCTTTTGTTTGTCACAAACGTTTGAGATAATTCCATAGTGTGACTTGTCATTCAGCTTTTCTTAGAAGTAAGAAAATGAAACTGCATTGTGTAAAACTGAGTTGAATCACACTGTTCATTCACACATACATTCATACATTTTCCAAACCTGCTTATCATGAGAAGGGTTGCGAGACAGCTGGAACCTAACCCAGAATAGAAAAATAATGCTCTAATGGCATCTTCTATTTCCTGGAAAAATCACTTTCTATTTGGTCTTCTTTTCACTGCTTTTAAATATATATATATATAGTATATATATATAGTATATATATATATATATATATATTATATATGGCACTCCAGAAATATTAGGACTCTCAGGTCAAAGCTTTTATCCTTGGTGCATAGTCAAGAAGTGTAGAAAAACATTTTTTTGAGCATTTATTTAAGAAAACCTACATTGATTACTTTCACAGCAGTGACCATTAAGTTTGGATTTTACACCATAATAGTATTTAAAATGCTCTGTGACAGTACCAGCATTAACTAAACAGCACTCCATAATGTTAGCATCAATTTGTTGCTAGGTGAGACAATGACATTGCACAATATCAGCACAGAGTTCTTACTATGTCCATGAGGAGTTTCTCTGGATAATTACACCAATCACAAAGACATACAATTAATGTCAATTAGCAGTTTATAAGTGGCCCTGTATGCATAAGTGTGTGTGAGTAGATCTTGTGTGTAGGACTGGTCCTCTCTCCAGAACACCTAGTTTTCACTTAATGCTTCTCGTGGAAAGACTCTTGCACCTCAGTGATGTTTTATTGAAGTAAGTAGTTTTAGAAAAATATATTGAATAAAGTTGTTTTTTAACAGTAATGAAATTACATTTTCTCTAAATTCTGCAACACTTCAATAGTCTTGTAAATACTTTGCAATAGTTCCTGATATTACAGATTTAAACTGAATTAAACATACAGTATTTAATTTTATCAATTTATAGACCACCTAACCTTTTATCATTTTTTTATTTAAGTTTAGCAACTATTTATCAGTATTAGCCACCAATTATGATATGTTTATTTTTTTGAGTGACTTTAACATTCACATAGATGTGGAAATTGACATCATTAGGTTACTCATATTTATACCTTGAATTAACAATTATGATGTAAACCCAGCCACATGGGATGCACAAACCAGTGTGTTTCTTCATGCCAGTCCCAAGCCCGGATAAATGGGGAGGGTTACGTCAGGAAGGGCATCCGATAACAATACAAATTTTCATACCAGATCGGTCGAACCCCGGGTTAACAACAACGACCACCAATACTGTTAGTCAACAGGGTGCTGGCAGGAATTGGGCTACTGTTGGCCGAAGAAGGAGAAGAAGAGGGGGGAGACGTGTTCGAAGGCAGGAGGAGAGGAGAAAGGTAAAGAGAATGGAACTGATGGTAGGAACTTTGAATATTGACAGTATGACTGGTAAGGGGAGAGATTTAGCACATATGATGGAGAGAAGGAAGGTTGATATATTGTGCGTGCAATAGACTAAATGGAAGAGGAGTAAGGCCAGGTGGATTGGGGGTGGATTCAAATTGTTCATGGTGTGGATGGGAGGAGAAATGGGGTAGGGGTTATTCTGAAGGAACAGTATGTCAAGAGTGTTTTGGAGATTAAAACAGTGTCAGAAAGAGTGATGATTATGAAGCTGCAAATTGCAGGTGTGATGATGAATGTTGTTAGTTCATATGCCCCGCAAGTTGGGTGTGCAATGGATAAGAAAGAAGATTTCTGGAGTGAGTTGGATAAAGTGATAAATAGTGTACCCAAGGGACAGAAAGTGGTGATTGGAGCGAATTTCAATGGACATGTTGGTGAAGGGAACAGAGGAGACGAGGAGGTGATGGGTAGGTATGGTGTAAAGAAGAGGAATGAAGAAGGTCAGATTATCATCAATGGATCTGGACAAAAGAATGGACATGGCTGTGGTGAATACATAGTTTAAGATGAGGGAGGAACATAGGGTGACGTACAAGTGTGGAGGAAGATGCATACAGGTAGATTACATCCTAAGTCAATCCGAAGGAGATTGAAGACTGAAAACTGGTGGCAGGGGTGGTCTGTAGGATAACGTTAGAGATCAAAAAGAGGACGCGAGTGAGGGCAGAGCCAAGGATCAAATGGTGGAAGTTGAAAAAGGAAGCCTGCAAGGTTGAGTTTAGGGTGAAGGTGAGTCAGGCACTGGGTGTTTGTAAAGAGTTACCAGACAGTTGAGCAAATACAACAAATGTAGTAAGGGTGACGGTAAGAAGGGTGCTTGGAATGACATCTGGACAGAGGAAAAAGAAACCTGGTGGTGGAATGGGAAAGTACAGGAGGTTATACAGAGGAAGAAGCTGGATACTCAAAGAGATGCAGAAAGTAAACAAGAGTACAACGAGATAAGGCGCAAGGTGTAGAGAGAGAGGTGGCGAAGGCTAAAGAAAAGGCGTTATGAAAGAAAGAAGAAGAAAATCCCTTAAAAACGCAGGAGACTAAAAATGAACGATGCTTCCTGGCACAACCACACATATTTCACTGGACCCTAAATTATCTTTATTTATGAGTGCATTCCTTGTCTTTCAAATTTATCTCGGTGAATATAAGATATTTGCTTAAAAGCAACGACCCCGCTATAGAATACTTTGGTCCTGCCGTGGTTCTCTTTCCAAACGAAAATACCTTTAATAACGGTTATATTTTAACCAAGTACATGATTCACTGTACAGTGAAGCGAGAGGACACAACAAGCTTTCGGAGCTAAAACATCAGTAAATAGTGGTGCGGCAAAACTCCTATTAATAACAATATGTACGTCTACCTTAGTTGCTACGGGAGAACAACAGATGTTGCCATCTCAGAATTTGCTTCGACTCGGGGAATTGTGGGTCTGTTTGTAGTTTCTTCCGTTTTCGGTATCAGCCAATCGCAGACAACGACCTTACTTTTAGGCACCTCAACATCCATAATGCATTTGCAGCATTGCCTGAGGCGTGAGATTATTCTGCGGACGTTGCTGCGTTAGGGACATTGTACTTTCTGTTCATTCTTTAGTGTGGAATAATTATTCTCGAAATATTGTTTTTTTTCTGATATGACTGTTTGTGAATTTAAAAGGCAACGGTTCTTTAACCGCGGAATTAAGACTGGCTCTACTGTCAAGCGGTTGACCACAATACGAAAGCAGGGACAGGAACCTGCGCCGTTTTTTCCTT
Source organism: Polypterus bichir lapradei (assembly GCA_026402145.1). Classification (NCBI taxonomy): domain Eukaryota; kingdom Metazoa; phylum Chordata; class Cladistia; order Polypteriformes; family Polypteridae; genus Polypterus; species Polypterus bichir. The sequence goes on from JANRMT010062834.1 coordinate 20,331,656, forward strand.
TAACGGGAAAAACAAAACTATTATAGTTGGATTTTCAATTCGCACATTTTCCGTAACCAGATTGTAAAGTAATCCAGAAATCAAGATACATTAGCTAAATCATGACTGAAACATAACGAAGCATCGTTTTAACAGCAAGGAATGAAAATGTGAACCCCAAGCTGGAGTAAACTGGATAATAATGACGGGTTCTCCGGCTTCAACAGGCTCTGTTGAACTCTGAAGAAAAAATTACAGGATTTTTCTCGTTGCCTTGTCGTATCCCATTTTTTGGATCCTGCAGCACGACATTACTTAATCGATCATAAAGAAATTGAGCAATTATGGGGGAATGCGGGGAGGACGTTAATGCCAATATTATATCCCATTCAACGGGAGACCACCAATTGGACAAAGCAATCTGGCAGTGGATGACTTGGGATAAGGTGAGAGGTGCCTGTTGGGGACATTTGTGTATGCCTTTCTTCGACGAGGGTATAAAGATTTCATTATGACAGAATATGGCTTGCTTTGCATCGCCAAGGGGGGCTTCCTTAAATTTAAATGAGGACGAAAGCAAATACGTGACGCACCTTGTTACTAGATTACTGCCATAGATTGTGTCATGCATGGGGAACCTTTTGCATCTCTTAATCAGAACCTGGTTTGTGAAACAAAAAATTTATGATAAAGGTTTTAATAACTCCTATACCCAGTCTTTTTGTTAAGTATACCAGACATGATTTATTCAGGAGACATACATCTATCTATGCAAACCTCTACCTTTGTAGCTCTGGTAAGGTTTTATTGTAATTAGCACAGAAATTATACTTCTTGATTAATTTATCTTGTGTTCTCTGGTGTCATGGCTTCATTGATTTAAGTGACATTTTGGCATATCACTAGTCACTGCTGCATGGAGTGTGGTGATGCTGTTTCGATTGACAAAACAGACGCCTTTGTTGTGCAATTGCAAGTTTAGGACAGTGACTTTCTTTCTTGCTTAGTAGAATAAGCTGTTTAATAAAGTGCAACCTTTATTAAACAGCCTCCCAGTAGAGCTATTTTTATTTTACAGAGCACCATTCCATGTACACTGATGTTTTTATATCTGTGATATTTATTAAGCAGAACAGTAACTTGAGCTCTGAGTCATAGGGTGAGGCAGAGCAGGATGCTATGCATGACCACTCACTCTGTCAAACCAACTGGCCAAGCTTTAATGTATTAATAAACAAAAATGAAAACTACAATTAAAGACAAGCATGGCTTTTTGTGTTTGGTAGAAATGTTACTATATCCTATTTAGTCCTTTTTATTTTTTTACAATTTAACACTTTTATGGTTATGGTGGACAAATTGAAGGTGCACTTTATAGTTCCATGGGTGTAATTAATTTATTACAATTTTTTTAATCTATTGCTTATAGTATCGTTTTAGCCTAGAAATGAAATAGCATTCATTGGCATCATTTTGGATAAAATTGCTGGGTTATGAACTCTTTACTGTATATTTGTACAACCTGAAACATTAAGTTTCTACTGAGGGTATTTGTTTTTAACTTATATTAGGCACCCTGTTTACATAGTTACATATTTTCAGTGTGTTGCGTGAAATACATTTTCACACATTTTGGTCTACTCAAGACCATATCCTGATAAACCCAACCCATATAATAATTTGGTAGTAGTTAAAGATACTCAATTCTGCACTCGACATCTTCTTTCATCAGTCTCCCCCCCCAAAAAAAAAACATGCTTAATCCATTTCAGGGCTGTAGGGAGCCTATCCTGACTGCAGTAGAGTAGAACCCAAACCTAGATTGGACATTATTTTAACATGTTTGTAGATGATTTGAGCTTGATAAATCTCCTGACAGATTGTTACAGTTCATAATGAGGCATTTAATTAATAACATTCTGGTAAATTAGTACATTGATTGCCATTAAATTGTTTAGATATTTTTAAATCAAATGAACTTAGATGGCCTGAATTATGGAATTTGGTTTATTTATTCAGGAACAGTAATAAATGTAAAAGGCTTCATTACAACCACTATATTCACATATCACATCAATGAAAATGACTTTACAACTTGTCAGTTATGGAATATATTAGTCATTTTTTAAGTATTAATGTAATCAGATTTGTATTACATTACATGTTGGGTACCTAGTACACTTGTTTTCATATTTCTACATTTGGAATGCTAGGAAGTTGAGCAAATGTTTGGGGTCATGGTAAGTTGAAGAGGAGATAAACCCTGCAACCTTCCTGTTTACAGTTCACAACACATTAGCTGTAGGGTTACATGACTTGAAGGTGATTTTAAAGAATATGAAGAGAATGTTCACTAGGTAACTAGCAGGTTGGTCATGAAACATGAAGCTGATATGGAAAAAACCTCACAAAATTATTTACACTGTTTTTTAAGAAGAATCTAAATATGCAGTATGGTAGGCGTACTCGACTCCAGTCTTGGAGATCCACAGTGGCTGCAGGTTTTTATTCCAGCCAGTTTTGTATTTAGAAGCTTTGTAATGAAACTTGCTATTTAATTGTATTTCTTGTTTGTGCTTTCTTTCTTCCCAGATAATCTTTATCATATTGCAGTTATTTTTTCATTTTCTGAGGGCCTTATCCATATGTTTTGTGACCCAGAAAAGATTTGTATCTCTTTGTCCCTCCCTTCTTTGTTATTAATTTCAAAACATTATATCAACAGGGATGCTTTATGATGCACAGGTTTAAATCAAATAGCTAGTGGGAGGTTCCTTTTTCTTTTGTACCTCTCTGTTAACTGATGACTGGTTAAGAAACTGGGCAACACTTAAATCCTTAATGCAACAGTTTAAAACTTAAATGGGCAAACAAGTGTTTCTAAAATGTAACAAATGAGTTAACTAAAGCTATGCCCAAAAATTCATACTGCTTTAATAGAAAATAAATGGGTTCTAATTAAAAGTGTGGTTAAAGCAAAAACCTACAGCCACTGCAGATCTCCAGGACCAGAGTTGAGTTCCACTTCAGCAGGGTTTTGCCTGTATGACTGAGTGACTTCTGTGATGTATTTGTAACTGATTGGCAGATTGTGCGGTGCTCTGCAGGTAGGCTGTGGTATCCTTTAATACAGGCTTTGCTTGAGTAGGTTGGAAAATGCAAGGATTATAAAGGGGAATGTATTTTGATTTTTTTTCTGGATTTAAACTGACTTTCTTGCCAACCAGACACAAGTGTAAATTGACCTGCATCAGGAATATATTACTTTCAATTAATAAGGATGTTTTGGTTTCTGTTTTTTCATGGATTTTTTTTGTTTGTGGCGACCAGTTATCCATTTCATATACATTATATGTTGGGGGGGGGGGGGGGGGGGGGTTGTGGGTGAGAAAACTAGTTTTGTTTTCATTTTTATTTCCTCATTTTCATTTAGTTCTAGTTTTTATATAGTTTTTTTTATTTTAGTTAACAAAATTATTAGTTTTTCATTTTAAACACATTTTGTTTTAGTTACTGAGAAAAACACTGATCAACAGTCATCTTTTCCATTTTTGTTTTTTCTTGCTGTCACTGGTACACCCTTGTGTTTGCACATTCATAAAGTAGCCTTCTCCTGAGGTCAGTTTTTGGTGCAGCACTATAGAAGCCTATAGTTCATTCTCATGTACAACTAAGAACCTGTTAGTGACTTTGGAGGTCGAGAGCACAGTTGAAAGTTCAAGTCATTCATGTTATAGAATACACTCATTTGTAGTTATTTGGCACATTCTCCTTTCACTAATTTTTCCTTTCATAGAAATTGTTTTTCTGCCCTTCTACACATTTTGGGCAGCTGCCTTATGAAGTCAGTGTTTTGGGTTTTAAACCCACACCCAGTCTTTGTCCTTTATTAAAGTTGGCATGTTCTTGGAACCCCACAGGTTATTTTCTCCAACATCATGCCAACCAGAGTTTTTATTTTCCGTTCCTCCCTGGCCATCTGAACATAGTTTGTAATTAGGCAAGACATTATGATTCTCCACTGTTTTAACTTTTTTTTTTTTTTTTTTTTTTTTTTTTTTTTTTTTTTTTTTTT
>JANRMT010062834.1:20335809-20367046 GCA_026402145.1 Polypterus bichir lapradei
TTTTTTTTTTTTTTTTTTTTTTTTTTTTTTTTTTTTTTTTTACTTTCTTTTGTAACTGTTTAGCTTTTATTATTGTTAAATACTTTGTGCTACTTTCATGTATGGAAATGTGCTATATAAATAACATTTAGCTTTTTGGCATTTATCCAAGGCGACCTGTAACATCTGAGGTACAATTTAATTATATTACTTTTGTTTTTCCAGTTGGAGCATAAGCAGGTGAAGTGACTTTCTTATGGTCAAACAATGCCATTATGCAGGATTTGAACTGAAGACCAAAGTTCACACTGCCTCCTGCTGCTGCTGCTCTTGTTGTTCGTACCCCTCCATATATAGTTTTCTGGGTCTGCATTGGTTTTATTCCCACAACCCCAATGCCATTTAATATGAATTGCTCATGTCCACCTTGACCCCTGTGAGGGAACTGTGCAATGGGCTGGTTCATCATTTTCATCTGGTGGTGCCAGGATAGGGTATAGTCCTCATCAAACATGTTATGTTATGAGATGCCCATCAAAATATCAGTCTTCAAGGCCAAACAAGTAGAAAGTGAAGGGATAAAATGAATAGATTAGTTTCTGTTCTTAAATCTTGGGAAGAGTATATCTAAATATTTGCATAAATGGTTAATACAATAGGGTTTGCATTATTTATGTGTCACAATCCTTTATCCAAGATGACCTAACGAGTTTAATGAATTATATATTTTTATGTAATACACAGGTTTGTTCAATTTATTGCTCATGGTTACACATTGAGGTAAGAGTAAGAAGTAAACCAGCAACTTTGTGACATAAAATCCAACATCCATTGCCCTAGTCCATACTGTCTGCCTACCATCCTATACTTAACTGTGATTTCTTGAAGAAACAGAGCTTACATTTTAAAGAATAGTTTCCTTATTTGTATTTTGCAGAATCCAAACACAAGGGCCCAGATCGAAAGCCTGGTGAAGGATGGTAAAGTTAAGGAGCTTCGTGAAAGACTGTGCCACAGAATGACCTTTGGGACTGCAGGCTTGCGCTCAGCCATGGGGGCTGGTTTCTCCCTTATCAATGATCTGACAATCATCCAGTCTACACAGGTCTGTTTACTAAATAATATGAAAACAATAGTCTTGAGATTGCCATATGTAAGTTTTTTCTATCCCTTAAATCTGTAAAGAAAACTGTTAAATAGCAAAATGCTTTTATATATTTTTTTTTAATGTAATATGTAGTACCTAGCAGTATTTCCCAACTATTGAATTCTAAATTGCAAAACTGGTAAAATATTCTCAAATGAGGGTTTTAATTTAAAATTTAATTTAGGCCAACACTTCTCAGAGTATGTAGAATTATGAGGTGCACTATTTCAGCAAATTGCACTTGTTGCTGATTTGAAAAAAAAAATTTGAATGTCATGTAACCAGGGAGTTTTTCAGGTTCTGAAGAAGGCAGCTACTGAGAGTCTTTTTTTTTTGGCCTGAGAGTCTTTTTTTTGGCCCCCTTGCATGTGCTATACAAGGGTGAATCAAAATCATCTGGATTATTGGTGCATTATAAAGAAATTGCTAGTACGTTTCCTGGTACTGTTTTTCTCAAGGTAAGATGTGCTTGCTGTTTACTTATGTAAAAATAGTAACTTCATGGGAGTTGTTCCCACATAAATATGGAAGTAAATCAACACAATACAAAGCATGTGGTAGGAAAAGTTTACTGTGATTTGGTGTTTTGAGAAGAAACCTTGTCCTGAGGGGTGAAATTTTGTTGCGGACAAAGACAAGCTCCGAATGGAATGCACATAGCTGGTCTTCTTTTAAAAAAGTGTAATCTCATACTATTTGTGTTTTTGTTTGAAAATGACATGTATGCACACACATTGTAAAATAGCTTTTTCTTGGGATGCGCATCAATGTTCTGACCTTTTCTTGGCTTGAATAATGGATGTATTTGGTAAGGTTTTGAGCTTTTATTTTCCATTGGTGCTCTGTGCCCCAAAGCCTCCATTAAAAAGTGCCAGTGTGGGCAAGTTATTTTTTAAAATCTATAGATTAACTTTAGAAGACAATTTTGCATGGTAAATGCATACTGTATATACCATGTGTGAAGAAATAACTTCAACTTGGGGAAAAATACTGAACTTAAATATGGATCCAACATGTTGTGAAAGGGTACATTCTTTATTTTGCTCACCTTTCTTCGAAGCAGTGTCTCATCTGTCTGCTATTGCTTTTCTTTTGTGTTCAGTAGTTGTGTGTCTTTCAGATAATAAATTTAGGTGTACTACTATTTCCAGAGTTCATGGCATAATCCTCACTCTGCCATTGTCCTATTATTTTGCACAGGCATATTGAGAGATTAAATACCGTAGATCCCGGAATACAAGCCGAGAATTTCGTCTTAGATTTTTGGCTTGGAGTTTGGGGTTCGGTTTATACAACGAGTATCATTTCAGATTCAAGATTTCCAGCGCAATGCCGGTTTTGCCGATGAATACGGAAGTAAATAATGACGAAACCACAGAGCCATCTTTCAGATGAAGAAGTAACTTTGCATGCCGTACTTTAAATTAAATAAAGAATTTATTCAAAAAAGTGTTTTAGTTGTTGATTTTATTAATAAAATTTATAATAAATTATCGGGAAGTTTAAAATAAAATTTTTTATTTTGATTTACAATCCACATCTTGCGTTACGAAACGGATGCGGTCACGTGTATCCGCTTGCGCGATTGTAAACAAACAACCGAGAGCGTTAGTAGCGTCAGTCGGAGCCCAGATACATGTGTTTGTGGATGTAATTTCGAAACGAAGATGGACATTGTGTGGAAATATCTCCTCCTCCTCCCTTCCTGCAGCCCAAAGATGTCAAATTAAATGGTGAGTACAGTATGAAATTGTTTCTAGAATAGAATGCCTTTTAATGTCACTATACACATCTACATTGAGATTAAAAGCAGCTCCTTCAGTGCAGAAAAAAGTTCTGTATAGGGCTTGTATGGTTGTTTTTTAGCCTTAGCATAACGCTGTATCTGCGGCCCCGCTTCTGCTTTCTTTCCCTCCTCCGTCTGTGTCGTCTCTTAGACCCGACAACAAACCACGGAGAGCCCGCTGGTCTCGCTATGTTGTCTGAGATGTTGTGCGTGTGATGAAAAACACTCAAAACAGATGTCTGGCTCTGGACACTGATGTCTATAAGGTTCTGAATGGTGTAGCGGATGTTCGCCGAACCGATCGTGCACAAACAAGGACAAAAAAAAAAGTACAAAAACAACAAAAAAGTGCACTGAAAAGGAGAGCCCTGAGCCGCTGCGCTCCGCCATGCTCCTAGCCTAATCGAAGTAGGCTAGGCACTTTTTATAACTTTTTGGTTAGTACATTTGAAAAATTATTGGTGTTTTTTATTATGAAAAGGTTAAGGAAGTGTTGCAGTGGGAGGTTCGGAACGCATTATGGGTTAGCCTTTGCGAACGAATTAAGTTCGTAAGTCAAGGGTCCACTGTATTGTGTATTTAAGTTAATCAAATTTATAACAAGTCTCCGGAAATCCACCCGCCGATGTACCGTATTTGCGTATATAGTTTCAACACAAAGGTTCCAATTTACCAAACTTCTCCGCAATCACTTCCTGTTTTCCATCAAAAATGCCGGCAGTCTCAAATTCTCGCCGATAAACATTATAAATATACCCGAAGAAACACTTTTAAGGAAATTTGGAAAATTTTGCTTGGAGAAGGGGGTCGGCTTAAATACCGGTCATCAGCAAATACATGTAATTTAGTCGGTAGAGAAGGGGATCGGCTAATATACCGGGTCGGCTTGTATTCCGGGATCTACGGTACTATTTTTCCCACTTGTGTCACAATTTATTGAAATTTTTAGTGTTAGATTTTGCAAGTTATTGTACAGTTGGCACTGCAAGACAGTTGTTGGATTGTAAACCTCATAGATGGTTTATTTTTGTCCATTGTAAGCAAATTGCTTAATCTGCCTTTGCTAATAATGTAAAATGTATGGAACGGTTAAGCATAATAAAAGGTTTTATTTATAATATTTTTTCTGATTGTTATTTTAAATTTACTGATTTTTTTTTTTTTTTTTTTTTTTTCTGACTCATTCCACCAGAAAGACCCAAAAAATACACAGGATCAGATTTTACATTGCTGTATTGTTATTTTTCACAATAATATTACAGGAACATAAAATCTGATCCTGTGTATTTATTTTATTATTGATATTTTATAAGTGATATTTAACAGTTGAACAGCAGAGTTATTAGAAATAGACACAGATGCTAGTTATGTATCACTAGTAAAAGTCAAGAAGACCTTAAGAATATATATGACAGGTGTTAAGCGGCAAGTATCTAAAAGAGCTGTATACATCCAGAATTACTATGGTCTAAAGTTACAAAGGGGGCCAAACCTGCATCTATGCAGTGAGGTAAATCAATAGTCCCATTTAGCTATGTTCAGCAATTATAATAAGAGATCATATTTCATGGATGGCTAGAGTGTCAGTGTTAGAAAGAATTTGTGGATATTTATTTATAAATACTTGGATGAGTTACATTTAAATAGTAAGTAAGTACATGTCTTTATTTTGCATTACCTATTTTATATATTTGGAATTGATCAAAGAGTTTAGTTGTGTATTTTGTTTGTGTTCTTTGGTAACACTTGAAGCTTTTGACTAGTCAGAATTAAGATTTTAATTCATTATATGTACCAATTTTATTTATTTGAAATAAAGTTGGATATTGTTCTACAGTACACTTCTCATGTTCAACTTCTGACAGAAAATAAATAATATTTAAACCAAATTTAACCTTATGATATTTTCACATCCCGCTTAGGCGGTTAAAGAAACCGTTAAGCTTGACAACAATAGTGATTTCATTTATATCATGATTAGTTATGAGCTAACATTGCTGAGTTCACTTTGCCGGGATTTCCCCGAAATCACAGAAATGTTTGGCGATATTTGCTGAACTTGCCGAATTTCATTAAAATCAACGGGGAAGGACTAACTAAACTAGATTTGAGTGGATTATAATGGTGCAGTCATCTTTATATTGTACCTGAGGGCTAGGGAAACATCTGCCAACTATACTGCACTAATTATTGTGGCCAAAAAGATGACCTGAGCTGTTCGGCAGCAGTGCCAACCACTGTACCACCATGCCTTTGTGATATCAAAGAAGAAAGAATGCATTCAGAGTTGCACAATCATAGATTTCGTCAAAACAAAGCAGAAATACTGAAATCGTAGTTAAAGGACAGAAAACATGTCTGTCTTTTAAAGGCAGAAAATTCAAAGTGGCATATCATGACTGAAGCTGTTGGCTTATTTTGTTTTTTTGAAGTTGCGCTGAAGGCTGTCTGCACTTTCTGTGCATGATGCTTGCTTTGTATTTTTTTTTCTATCAAAAAGATAGAAACATCTGTAAATAGTAATAAATCTTTCGTTATTATTATTTCATAGAGTCTCCTGTGTTTGGAGTGGGGGGTGTCGGGCTTCTTCAAGGTTTGTTTTTACTCTTGCCCTGCCACATGGCTAAATATTATGCATGCATGGGGCAATCACCTCCTTCTCTTATATTGACATGGAACTCGAAGATTGACCTGCACATTTTTGCTACAAGCACAGATAACTCGCCCTACAGAGTCTGTAATGCAAATGATCAACTTTATATACCTGGGGAGGGTCCCATCAATGTTGGCTGTTACATTTCCTGAGGATGTCACACTGGCCTCACAAAGCATTCTGGAGCCATATTATCCGTAAATAATTCACCGAACAAGGGCAGATGCAGCAAATTCGCTGTGAATAACACGTTGGCGAAACACTTTTCATGATATATACCAATATCGACTGGTATGAAAAATCATGATAAGATTTTTTTCCATATTGCCCAGCCCTGTGTGTGGGTGTTTATAGTGCCAGTGATTTAAGTGTGATTGATTGATCCTGTGCAGTTGCTACTGAATTCTTCTAAGGTGGCTTACTATGCCACATACGTGTTAGATTGATACAGATTTGCTGAATTTGAACTGTGCCTTATTAGGCACAATGCACAGTCCCCTAAACCACCATCTTTTTTGTATATACAGTGTGTGATAATCACCAGAAAGAGAAAGTTTAATCTCTAATAAATTTTGGCAGAAATTAGTCATATGCCAAATTACAGAGAAAGGCTATATGTTCTGTGCTAATTTAAATACTTAAAAGTCCTACCTTGTGAGAAAGTAGTAAGCAGTCATTAAAGGGCTGTTCCTGCCCTGTAGGAAGAAAGTGCTCTGATGCATTCATTTTTGTACATAATGTTTTAACATTCAAAACTCAATATTTATTTAAAAAAAAAAAGAATCAAAATGAAATTTATTTTAGTGCTTTGTAAAGGACTGGTGTATCCTCTGAGGTTTATTCTTGTCATGCTGAAAAGCTGTCTGGGTAGGTGCAGACATGGAAAGACATAGTTAGAGAAAGAGTACTGGAAAATCAGGTTTTAAAAAGTTTAATCTATTAGCTAATTATCCCCTCTTAGGGAGGTGGCATTGAAAAATGATTCAGTAATTGTTGTGTATCTTATTTGCCACAAATTAAATATAAATATTTTTTATTGCATCAGATTTTCTAATTTGTTATAATAAGGAGTTCAGAACACCATTGTTTACTTTGAATTATAAGCTGAATCATTGAATAAGGGGTAGACTTTCAGGAATGTATTTGCTTTTGAGGGCAAATGGGTATCCTGTTATGCCCAGCAGGCAATGTCAGGTTACACCTTGAAGCTACTTGCATTGAGTTTTACATGGGAGGCACATAACAAAGTCTGCCGTTGAAAAATTGCACCATTCATAAGTCGTTTGAGTGAGAACACCATAAGTGACTTGTAGTGTATGACTAATTATAAGGTTGTTTTCAGTTTTTTCACAATGAGTCCATGACACAACTTGCATTGTGCATGTAGTGCAAAGTGAAGGTGATTTTAGCAGGCATGTAAACAACCAGTCAACACAGGCAGCTTGATCACTTTAAGTCTCCTTCAAAAATATTCACAGCAACATAATAAATTAATTTAATTTGCTTTGAGACCTGATGCTGAAAAGCTGGAGACTTCATGAGAACCATTACTGAAGTGCGCCTGTTTATTACATTGTGTCCATCCATAGCCATGGAATAACAAGCCTGCAGGTGTACTGGATAAATCTGGTGCCATTGCCTTGAATGCACTTTACACTACTGCTGTTGGTGAAGGTGTATATTCTTCAAATACAAGTTTTTTGATTTTCTTTAGTATACTGAATTTTTCAGGTTATGTTACAATGCTATAATGTGGGAGAGTTGTTGGTGATTTTTATATGGTTATACCTTTGGGTATATCACCCATATTTAATAGTATTTTGTGACTGAAAACATGATAAATTGTGTCCATTATCCAATAAGATTTTGAGGTTGTTTATTGATAATGTTCGGATTCCTATTATTCCTCATTTAATTACATGTGTATTCATCTTTTTTCATTATATGTTCATCTAATTAATTATTTTTGTGCAATGCATGATATTCCACTAGATTTTATCATATCTAGCTTTCTCTTTACTATTGTTTAAGTGGTGATTACAAAATTATTGCTCTGGAAGATGAGAATCCCACAGATGAGTGGCTTTAATAATACACAAGAATGCAAGACAGTGTGTTACAAAGGAATATGTCTGGCAAAGTGCAGATGGTTCTGCTACATGCAAACTAAAAAATATGGTGGTAATAGTAGAAATCACAGGAGCGGAGTAATGGAGACTATTTAAGAATGAGCTGAACTAATTGAAAAAGGAAAATAATGTGTTATTATAATTTACAACTTCGATGCAGCAATTTGAAAAAGGAAGAGGCCATTTTTAAAATGGGAAAAATTTTACATAAGGTAAAAAAAAAAAAAGAGTAATGTTGGTAGGATTTTTGGCATCTCTTTCTTTATCAGGGCAGTATTTGAGGCTGAATTAAAATGAAAGTTAAATGGATTCCAGTTCTGAGCGGATTATTCACCCTTACATAGCACACATAAATCATGCATTTTTATTTCAAAAATAATTCACAATAGATGTGACAATAAGATTAGCCCTTTTTAAACTTGAAAGAGTAGTGTGATTTAAGTTAAACCAACCAGGAGTTCAAAAGAATAGGCACAATACCAATAATCCAAAACTGTAATTCAAGTGCCGTAGAATGAAAGTGACATACCTACAATGAATTCCATTATGAAATCTCTCTAGTGCCTTTGAATAAGACAGAGGAGGTGGTTAATATGTGACCTTAGGCATGATGAAATACTAAGTGACAGTCTTTGAAGAAAGAAGGGGAAGGGTTTCTCATTAAACATTGACAGTGATGCCACTAGATAATACAGAGTGAGCCAAAATGAAGTACCACATTTCTCAAGATCATTGTGTGAGGTAGAGGTAGCCAAGAGAGTTGGGTTGGGGATCCTTTGATAGGTGATCACTTGTACTTTTCAGTCAGCAACATGCCTTGGTCTGGTGCACACTGTGCTTTTGTTGTTGAAGCGTATTTCAAAAACAACGAATCCATCATCACTACACAACATGCCTTCGAAACGCACTTCAGCATTCCTCCTAACGGTGATGTCCCAAATCGGAAAACAATTTTTCAGTGTGTGGCTGAATTTAGACAGATGAGTACAACATTGAACAGAAAATCTCCAGGCTGTCCTTGGACTCTACAAACGCCTGAAAACATTCAAGCTGTAAGAGCATCAATTTTGCAGTCTCCTAGATGTTCAGTGTACAAACATGCTTCTACCTTCGCCATTTCCAACATGTTTTTGAGGAGGATTTTGCATAAGGACCTTAATTTCTATCCATCCAAAATGATGGATGTGCAGGAACTCGCTGAGAGAGCCATAGAGAGTTGTGCGCAAACATTCCACAAACAGTTTGATTTATCTTTCTTTTCTAAATATTTTCAAGAAGTGCATGTTTTTTCACTTGTTTGTTATATACTTCATTACCTTTTTGAGGGGAGTGGCAGGTGGTGCTCAGGTGGGTATATTTTAGGCTGTAAATGTGCCCATTTGTATCAGACTTATTAAAGGGAAAGTCATTTGAATATCTGAAGTGTTGTTGTACATTGTACGATCTTGTACACCATTATGTGAAGTCTGACTGATTGCATGGCCATATAGATTAGATAGCAGAAAGTGTCAGGCTTGTTTTCACTTAGATTTTTTAGAAAAGCAGCAGTGAATTTTGGATTAGGAAAGCCACATGCATTTAACTAAGAGAAATGCCAATCTATACTAATAAAAGGCAAAGCCCTCACTGACTGACTGACTCATCACTAATTCTCCAACTTCCCATGTAGGTAGAAGGCTGAAATTTGGCAGGCTCATTCCTTACAGCTTACTTACAAAAGCTAGGCAGGTTTAATTTCGAAATTCTACGCATAACTGTCATAACTGGAACCTACTTATGTACATACTGTATATACGGCCATAGCCTACAGCTCGGTCGCCGTGTGAGGCGGAGTTGCATCCCTCATCGTCACGCCTCCCACGTAATTGAGTGCCTGCCCATATAAGGCTGCCTGTCGGCAGCAATCCAATAGACACGCTGCCGCTAAATATTCGCGGGTGAAGGACTGTGCTTATGCAAACAAAGATGAGATAGTCAGGGATAGGCTAGTGTTTGGCACAAACACAGTGAAAGTGCGAAAGAAACTTTTAAGTGCCGGGTCTTAGCTAACATTAAATAAAGCCATGGACATCGCAAGATCGCACGAGATAGCACAAGCACAGCTGAGAACCTTCAATGCATGTACTGCGAGCAGCTCACGTGAACTGACTGTGAACGCAGTACGCGGAGAACAAGGAAGAGCTCCAAAGAGCACTGAACAAAAAACGCATTACACAATTGAGAAGGCAGCAAAAGAATATGAAGCGAGTGACGCATACAAGCATATTCATAAGTGCAGCTACTGCAGAAACAAAGCACGGTGTAAACCTTAAGTTTAAATTAAGTTCATAGACACGCTGCCGCTGGCGTTTGTCATTCCTACGACGAATACGATATTCGCGAGATACAAGTTTAATGAGAAGACGCAGAGTATAAGCGAGACTTTTGATCACGGCTCACGTAAACTGACTGTGAACGCAGTACGCACACAAAAAGCAAGACCTCCAAAGAGCGCTGAACAAAAAACGCATTACACAATTGAGAAGGCAGCAAAGGAATATGAAGCGTATGACGTATACAAGCATATTCATAAGTGCAGGTACTGCGGAAACAAAGCACACGGTGGAAAAAGTCAATGTCCAGCTAAAGGAAGACAGTGTGAAAAATGTGGTAAACTGAACCACTTCGCTAAAGTTTGCAGGACTGGGAAAGGTAAACCCGTGCATGCAGTGTGTGATGTTTCAGATAAAGAGGAAGACGATCTGTTTATTGATGCAGTAAGAAACGAACAACCCTCTGAATCTGAACAAGCCTTTGTAGACATATCAATAGGAAAGCAAGGTGTAAAGCTTAAGTTTAAATTAAGTTCATAGACACGCTGCCGCTAAATATTCGCAGGCAAATCCACAACTTAATACCGGGAATGCCTCTTAAACATCTTAGATTCACGAGTATCGATTTGGGTAGTGAACACTTCGATGAATGAAACCTGTTATCTTTACAAGACAAACATGGAATATAACTTGAACACAACACATCCTCCAAATACGAACCTGATTGAAGGAAATAATAAAAATCAAATCCTTGATGACAGCAACCCTGATAAAAGTGACAAAACAATTACATTGACAATCATGTTACGTTATTTTTAAAATGTTTCCTTTTCTTTTTCATAACTTCTTTAGCACACTACTTCTCTGCTGCGAAGCGCGGGTATTTTGCTAGTGTGTATATAAAAATACTGATTACAAATTAAAATCAAGGCATAAAAATCTTGTATTAAGAAGAATTTGTTTAATCTTGCATAAATTGTAAGTGTGCGTGTGTGTAGTCTTTGGGTAATGAAATTGTTTCTCTTCAGTGAGCCAGTTTTACAATAAATTGTTTTTCCCTTTTATAGTATGTGTTACAACTCTATTTGCTTTTTTCTTTTGTATATGTAACATTGCTTATTTTTAAACCACAATCTAATTTAAAACTAAAAAAGCATTCAATTTGTTGCTATATTTTACCTTTTAAATATAGGGTATCTATCGCTACATGGAAAGATGCTTTCCTGACTTGAAAAAGAGGGGCTTTGTGATAGGATATGATACACGTGGACATGCCTCTACCAACTGCAGTAGTGAAAGGTAATTTGTTTCTTACCTTTTTTTAGTATACTTGGACCAATAGGTTTATTTCAAGTGGTCTGTGGTAATCCAGTTTACCGTTTTAACATGTAGATATAATGAGCACACATTGCCATTAATATTCTCTGTTTGACATACTGTACTAATGTAAAAGCACCAATATTTTACATTTGTGTCCTCTGTAATGTCCATATCTGCATAAAACAGGCCATGCAGTTTAGCCTTAAGTTTAGACTTTTATGGCCTAGAGCTGGGAAGACATGCAAGTGCCAAAGGATCATATTATACCAAATGATGGAACACTGCCTAAGTATGCTACAGTATATTATTAAGTGATTTATTATCTCATTTAATGTCAGTTAGAGCAAAATACAATCAGATTACAGTATTGGGTAGTGCAACTCTGAGAATTTTTCAAAAATAATTTGTTTCTGTTTTGAAGTTTATTTTTTACTTGTCTACATTTTTCCACCATTTAAGATGAAATGCAAAAGTTGGAAGTGTGTTTTTTGATATACATATTGGTGGACACTAGAGAGTGCCACAGAGCCCCAAACACTGGACATAACTACCTTGGACACTGTTCGAGGGTAAAAGAAAATGATTTTATAATAGTACCTTACCAGGCTCAGTCCAACACAGTACACTGTAATAAACATTTTTCCCCTATCTCTTTTTACTCCTCAGTGAGCATTGTCATCCTCCTCCCGATTCTGACTCTGAAAGTGAAGCAAGACGCCTCCTTTTAGGTTGGAGCCAGGAGTACTTTCGGTGCCACAGCTTGGCACGACAAAAGCACTTTTGGGCCATATGGAAGCTGCACAAAACAGAAGTCTTCTCCCAGTAGCACTCAAGGACCCGGATAGGGTTGAACTTGCGAAGTACGAGTCTCAAGCAACCTTGTGGGTGGTCAATCTGGGACCAAGCCAGAGGAGCACTGCCACAGCTTGCACTGGGGGATGACTTGTTTCTGAAATAATGTCTCCTAAAGTCCATCCATTATCCTTTCCATCCAACTCCATTTCTGTTGTCCGTCCTTTACAGCCTCATGGCAAGGCATCGCCATCCCAGTTGTGATGCCAGTCCATCCATTATGGCACTCACTATATATATAATTTTTCAAGGGTAGGCCACTTGGTCTACAAATACACATCTTTCTAGTTGTTAAGCCTTTTGACTGACAACTACTATGTGTTTGCTGCTGTATTTAAAAATTAACCAAAAAAAAACTTTGTTACAATTGAAAGCATTAGAATTAGTTAGTATGTATGTAGTTTTTTTTTTTTTTTCTTTTTTCAGTAAATTTGCCTCATCTACTCCATGTCTTAATTCATATCACATAACTCATTAGATAGCTCAACTTAAAAAAAAAAAAAATCAAGACATAGGTGCACTGCCTCATACCACAAAACGTAGTTCAGATTCTGATCCTCCATCTTACCATGTGGAGCTGCATGTTCTGTCTG
Source organism: Polypterus bichir lapradei (assembly GCA_026402145.1). NCBI lineage: Eukaryota > Metazoa > Chordata > Cladistia > Polypteriformes > Polypteridae > Polypterus > Polypterus bichir. Next base: position 20,348,581 of record JANRMT010062834.1, read on the forward strand.
TGTCTACATGGATTATTCTCTGGGTATTGTTGTTTTCTTGAACTCTTGTATGTTAGGTTAATTGCCTAGTATGAGTAAATGCATTTGTATATGTAAGAGTGCCCTGAATCAAATGAGTTCCGTAACAAGATTTGGTTTCTGCCTTGTTCCTGATGCTGGTGGGGTAGGCTTTGACTCCCTGTGACCAGGAATCATATGAACAGGATTTAAAAATCGATGAATGAATAACTCCTGGAGCTGTGAAGTGATACCTGTAAAAGTATCAACATGTTAATCAAAATTTAGAAGGGGTAAATTTTATCCAGTAGTGTATGTTGTCATTTACTGATGCCATATGTTGACTATTTTGTCTAAATTACATTTAAAGTGTGTAATGTGTTATATACAATAGATACCTTATTGTCTTTATAAGGTAACTGAAAGGGCCCGTCAAAGTTTTAGATGGACTGCTGAACAATTTACATAGACTGCCTGAACCAAACACATTTGTACCAAGGTATATTATTCAGATTTTACTATTTGTAAAATTGTTAGAGATTTTAAAATGTGGAAGAACCAAGAGCAGGAGACAGTAACCTAAAGTAAGTTAACCAATCCAATGCTTAATGATGTAATTGCTGCAAATAACAGGGTCTATAATATTTTGTTCACAACTGCCCTGTCTCTGTAATAATAAGCCATTCTCATAACATATGCTATAGGTATTTAATAGATTGGTATTTGTTGTAGTAGCAATAACACAAACTGCGCTGAACATGTTGCTTAAGTCAGCTGACCTAGTACTGAAGATGGATTAGTATTTAATGAGCCATTCAAATGTCCACTGCTTAGGCTGAAGAAGTTTCATAGCTCAGCCAACTGCATTTAGTGGCTTTTGCAATTGTGTAACATTCAATGATAGGGCTAAGAAATGATCAGTAGTGAGGACCAGAAGCAGCAGGAGTTTTATTAGCTCAGCCAGTTACAGTAAGAGGCTTTTGTGATTGTGTAACACTTCATGATAGAGCTAATAGTGTGAGGGCTGAGGAATGATCATTAGTGAGGACCTTATCACAGTAAGTGCTAAAGACAAGCCTCAGTCTCTTTTACATATATCTACAAAATAAGCACAAAGAAGGCATATGCGGAGAGAACAAATAGAGCTATGTGGAAGATTTTATCTAAACTTGCTCAACCTTACTGAAGGACATATGTTAAAACCCTCAAGTTTTGTTGGGTGTCTGTTTACACTAAGGCAATTGGAGAATGCATGACTCTACTACTTTACTGATGTTTCATCGTCTCACTTTACATACCACCAGCAACACTACTAAATTTCTTGGGGGAATACTTGACACACTTTTCACCAGAATTAAATGCAGAAGTTGACAAAAAATAAATATGTAAAATGAAAAAGAGTGGTAAATTTAAATCCAAAATAAATTACCATTTTAAGGACAGATGTTGTAATAGGAGAGTTAATTAGAGAGGAACATCTACAGTGGTGTGAAAAACTATTTGCACCCTTCCTGATTTCTTATTCTTTTGCATGTTTGTCACACAAAATGTTTCTGATCATCAAACACATGTAACCATTAGTCAAATATAACACAAGTAAACACAAAATGCAGTTTTTAAATGATGGTTTTTATTATTTGGGGAGAAAAAAAATCCAAACCTACATGGCCCTCTGTGAAAAAGCAATTGCCCCCTTGTTAAAAAATAACCTAACTGTGGTGTATCACACCTGAGTTCAATTTCCGTAGCCACCCCCAGGCCTGATTACTGCCACACCTGTTTCAATCAAGAAATCACTTAAATAAGAGCTGCCTGACACAGAGAAGTAGACCAAAAGCACCTCAAAAGCTAGACATCATGCCAAGATCCAAAGAAATTCAGGAACAAATGAGAACAGAAGTAATTGAGATCTATCAGTCTGGTAAAGGTTATAAAGCCATTTCTAAAGCTTTGGGACTCCAGCGAACCACAGTGAGAGCCATTATCCACAAATGGCAAAAACATGGAACAGTGATGAACCTTCCCAGGAGTGGCCGGCCGACCAAAATTACCCCAAGAGCGCAGAGACGACTCATCCGAGAGGTCACAAAAGACCCCAGGACAACGTCTAAAGAACTGCAGGCCTCACTTGCCTCAATTAAGGTCAGTGTTCACGACTCCACCATAAGAAAGATACTGGGCAAAAACGGCCTGCATGGCAGATTTCCAAGACGCAAACCACTGTTAAGCAAAAAGAACATTAGGGCTCGTCTCAATTTTGCTAAGAAACATCTCAATGATTGCCAAGACTTTTGGGAAAATACCTTGTGGACTGATGAGACAAAAGTTGAACTTTTTGGAAGGCAAATGTCCCGTTACATCTGGCGTAAAAACACAGCATTTCAGAAAAAGAACATCATACCAACAGTAAAATATGGTGGTGGTAGTGTGATGGTCTGGGGTTGTTTTGCTGCTTCAGGACCTGGAAGGCTTGTTGTGATAGATGGAACCATGAATTCTACTGTCTACCAAAAAATCCTGAAGGAGAATGTCCGGCCATCTGTTCGTCAACTCGAGCTGAAGCGATCTTGGGTGCTGCAACAGGACAATGACCCAAAACACACCAGCAAATCCACCTATGAATGGCTGAAGAAAAACAAAATGAAGAGGAGTGGCCTAGTCAAAGTCCTGACCTGAATCCAATTGAGATGCTATGGCATGACCTTAAAAAGGCGGTTCATGCTAGAAAACCCTCAAATAAAGCTGAATTACAACAATTCTGCAAAGATGAGTGGGCCAAAATTCCTCCAGAGCGCTGTAAAAGACTCATTGCAAGTTATCGCAAACGCTTGATTGCAGTTATTGCTGCTAAGGGTGGCCCAACCAGTTATTAGGTTCAGGGGGCAATTACTTTTTCACACAGGGCCATGTAGGTTTGGATTTTTTTTTCTCCCTAAATAATAAAAACCATCATTTTAAAAGCTGCATTTTGTGTTTACTTGTGTTATATTTGACTAATGATTAAATGTGTTTGATGATCAGAAACATTTTGTGTGACAAACATGCAAAAGAATAAGAAATCAGGAAGGGGGCAAATAGTTTTTCACACCACTGTAAGTAGTACAATTAGTCTGTCTTTCACAGAACAAGCCATAACAACCTTCCTAATTAAAAAGCAATATAACACATTCCCAAATAAGAAAAATACAGAATTTTTTACATATTGAAGAATTCTCTATTTGCAAACTGACATTACAGAGGAGTAGATTGATGGTTTGAAATGACAGTACTGTTGAGTAGAAACTAGTTCAGACCTTATGGAAAATTCAGATCGAGCATAAACTGAAGTAGAGGAGAAAATCATTTTAAATTAGAGAAGTACATTTTTAACTGTAATCTAAATATGATCACTAATGAAGCTTCATTAGCAGACTAGGAAAAGAATTACTTTTTAATTTTGTAATCCAACTTAATTCCCTGCTTATATATATTGTTTTTATTGTTTTCATCTTGTTGACCAATCTGTACAATTTAATGATACTTTTGCTGATACTAAATTAGTAACATCCAGCCTGTGATTTTCTTTAGTCTGTCTTGATTTTTTTTTTTTATTATTATTATTTGAGTTTAGTGAATTGATGTTCAGGTGGAAAAAGTTACAAGTTAGTCAGATTTTTACAGAGATGCACATGGCATTTGCTGGCTGAGAAGTTTGTTTTTTTTATTTTACACCATGTTTAAGAGTATACTGCCATTTCTCTTGGCATACACTATTCTACATATTAAATAAAGATGGAGTGATTAATTATGTCCATTGTGTATGTCATGTCTAAATAATATGTTTGAAGCAATCATTTCTATTCTCGTGCTGCCCACTTGTGGAAAGTAGCTACAGACAGCTCACTATTTTACCCATGTCCAGACAGAACACCATATCACTAAACAGTTAAACTTTAGCAGCTATGTAATGGGCTTCTTATTCCAAATACATTGTTATCAGTATATAGTCTGTCTTTTTTTTAGTTTGAAGATGTTACATTTGAGATTTGTTAACATTTGCCATTTTTAGAACCTTCTCTTCTAGTACAGTACGATTAACTGTATTTAAAAATCGCTGAATAAAAAAAGTGTATCCCATTTCATGACACCCAAGGTGTAATAGCACCTATTGAGGGATAAAGGCCTTGCTTTTAGCTACAGGATGGTCATCAAGGGGTTGTATTTGCAGCCATGCCAAACAGAAAAAAAATTCTCAGAGACCTGTATTGCAGCAGCGAAGATTACCCAATAACCGGTCTGTGACACCCTTGGATGTCCATAACTTGCAGTTGTTCCCCGCCAACATAGAATTCCCAGTAAGTGCAAGTTACACTGATTCAGTCCCTGTACTTTGTTCACATCAGCATTTACTACTACTGATTGGAAGATTTACTGCGGTCCTCTCATCAGCACCACTGGCATACAATGGACCGATATTTTTTTTGGCGGGTCTGAGTAAATCTGATAAATTATATATAAAATATATAAAACCAATCCACATTACAACCATTGTCATGACCTTTACCTATTTCTATTGTTTTCAAATTTTGAAATAACTGTAGATGGTTATCAGGTTAACAAATACTATTTTAACATTCTTATAATCTTGTTGCTTTCTGTTTAACATTGCCTTGTAGCTATAAGCAATCAAAACATTCCTAATAAGACATAATAAAGCGTGTTCTTTCTTCATTTGCATCTTCTTTGTTGTAGGCTTGCAAAACTTACTGCTGCAGTGTTTCTCAGTAAAAAAGTTCCAGTCTACCTGTTCTCTTCTTATGTGCCTACGCCATTTGTGGTGAGAAGTTTTTTTTTTTTTTTTTCTCTTGCACTGTAAAGAATGTGTTTGTTTTGGGGATTAAGTTGTGCTTTGTCTAAATCTGTAATGCTACTGATGTGTAAAATGCAATATTTTGTTCCAGTTTTTATATGTTTAGAGAAATGATACAGTTATATACTCTGTTGCAGCCCTCTTGTTTAGTTTTTATGAGTTTTTATTACTCCTCCTTTTGTTACTTCTTTACTCTTTGTGTAATTAGCAATAAATTAGGAAAACTGCTCTTTTTCTACTATGTGTATGATCAAATGCGTGTGTGTCCACTGCCACACACTGCTCCACTGCTATTCAGTACTTGAAGATGGTTATATGAAGGCTGCTGTCATTTAGGGAATTTACATGTTTCACGTCGTGCCATAGAGACTTTGTGGCAAGTGGCTGGGGGCGGTACCCACCCGGAGGTGCTGGCAGAAGGAAAACCAGGGACACCTGGAGTACTTCCGCCACACCAGGAAGTTCTGGTGGAAGTTCATCGGGAGGCACCTGGAGCACGTCCGGGTGAACATAAAAGGGGCCGCCTCCCTCCATTTGAAAGCTGGAGTTTGGTGAAAGTGGACGTAGCTCAGAGCAGAGGAGTGGAGGCGGCGAAGGAAAGGCCAGAATCGGGAGGAAGAGGACAGGGTTGCCTGGGAGGAGTGATGGTGCCAGAAGAAGGGTTGTGATTTGTGTTGTGCTTAGTACTTGGGACTGTGTTGTGGCTGAAGGGTTCACGGGGAAGACATGCCCTCCAGCTGAAGAAAGAAATAAAGTCTTTGTGATTTTACATGTGCCTTTGTGTAAGTCTGCGCCGGATCGGGTGCTATGTATCGTCCAATTCAGAACTTACTTTATGAGTGGTCCTACAACCGGTGCAGTAATTTTAATTTCTAGTGCCAGGCAGCTTAGGATCATCAAAGTTGCATTACTTGCATTTTAAGTTTGCTGATACTTGACAGTAGCTTTTTATCATTTTTTAGCATTAGGAGTGAGCTTTTTGAATAATTTTAACATCCAAGTTTCTGCTAGGATTAACAAACAGACATTTATTTCCTTTGGGAGGAGGCCTAGAAATAATCTGATTGATATCAGATGCATCTACTCTCCCAACAAAATAAACACAAGGATTTTTTTTGTCTGCGATTGGTTGGGGTTACAGGCTCAAGACCTATGAACACGAAAATCTTTGAATATATTTTGGGCTCATGATTAATGTATATTCTAAGTATATTGCACTAAATAAGATGCAAAAGGTTGCGAGAAATGTGAGATAGAAGTATCACCATGCAAGCAAACCATGTGTGTGAGTCTGGCTGCCAAAACAAAGACGAGTGGTCCCCTTCAGAGAAAATGCTTTGTTCAGCAATTCTTTGGTGAACTGTAACTTTCTACAAAGTGTAACTTATTGTAATAAAGTTGTGTGTATATTTATGGTATGAAATGACAAAAATTATTAATATTACAGATATAAGGAAGTTGAACAAAACACTTGGCACAAAATGATTAATAATAAATACCCACTACACAGTCCAGTTTTGCAGATGCAGAGGATGGTAGTGTAGTTATGAAATAAAATCCCCTATTCACATATACTGAAAGTTATGTAAAGTTTTGTTCTACTGTGATGCTGATGTATGTGAAGATTTGCAGAAGTTGAAAGAAGTCCCAGACGAAGATATTTTTCAACCCAGATGAAATGGCATGAACAAGCAGGTGCTGGACAAGAACATAAATCCAGAGAAAACTGCAATCCAAAGGATACAATTGTAATTCAGTTGTGCAGTAAAATGTTGACACAAAAAGAAACCATAGATTGAGATCCATTCAGCTTCTTATGGCTCACTTTTCAAACTAGCACCCTGATCTTTCACCCAGCAGCTCTCATGGCAACCGTTGAAGCTACCCAGTGACACAGTACTGCCAGGGTGGCTGGGATTTGTAGTCCATTTAAATAGTGCTGCTACAGCATCAACTGTCATTTTCTGCAATAGATTGCAAGATAATTTCCATTTAATTATTGATGACACACTGGCGGACACAGTTTCATGCACTTTATAAATTCATATAGTAAGTTTTTCCTTACAGAGTCAAGAGCATGTTCTTTGCTGAAATTCCAGCTGTTATTTAAGATATATGCGACTGATTGAACTGATTTGCATTTTCAATTATTGAAGTTTGCTTATGCTCTTTTCATTGTATTGGGAGATTTTTGCAGAATTCATCAGTCTTGTATGATTTATCACTAAACCGCTTTAATTGCGCAATAAAGATTGGAGTGCTCTTGTAGTATGCTTGCATGAAAGTTCTGCACATGCACAGGCTGAAGTCTTGCAAGTAGTGCAGATCAGGTAGTCACATCCCCATTTAACATTAGCTGCTACTGCTCTGTGATGTGTGGCCTTGCAAAATATTCTGACGGTCATGGGTGGGGGGGGGGGGGGAGAGTTTGTCTAAGCCTGCCTAACAGCATATTTTCCATGAAAAATTTGGTGAACAAGGTTACTGCCAAACTCAGTAGATTTACTGTGAAAAATGCTTTGATAAATTTTGCCGATTAACAGTACTCCATATTATCAGTGTTTCTTGTCCATAGGTAGTCCATAGAGGGCAAGGGTACTCTTTTTGTGGATTTCAAAAAGTAATAAGCGCACACATTTCCTTCTTGTGAGCACGTAGTGTTTGCATTGTATTGCCTGATTACAGATGATTTATTCTTTTCAATAAAGCTGTTGAATTAGAACACAGTGGGCACCAAAGATAGTGAGGAAACTTGTCTTCATACATTTAATTATGCATCTTCCAGAGACAGAAGAAAAAAACAGAAAGCTGAAAAACTAATACTTTGTCTTGCATGCTTGCAACAAAGCAGCAGGAAATGTTGAATCAGCCAAAAGTTCAGCTTTGTTAGGGTCTCGCACTGCTTGCTTGTTTATACACTGGAAATATCCCTAAGTTAGGACCTGCAACATTATGGAAGATTTTTTTTTTTTTGGTCCCAAGGTTAATGATGGTATACATTAAAAAATTAGATTTGATGCAAGGTATTGAATGACTGGGATGAAAAATATTCTTAGTTTATAGCAAGGAGCCTGTGTTTATATATTTAAAAAAAGCATTTTTTCCAAATATAACAAAATAAGCAACACTTTTCAGTAATGTATTACAGATTTGACTACATAAAACTGATTATTATGTGTATAAATTTGCTGTGGCCTTATGCCTATTATCAGTATTCTATTTAATGTGATGGAAGGGAATTCCTGTGTTCAAACTGCCACCTATTTGTCATTCTGTGCTGTCATGCTAGTTTCCAGTTACTTGATGTGACAATCCAGGAAATCAATTTAATGCAGGAAAATTGCATTTAAAATGACTAAAAGACTGTATCTCTACTTTTCTCTACACTTTTAAACTAGGTATTTTACAGGCATGGGTCACAATGGGTTGTTTGCCTGCCCCTTCTTTATACGACAAATAGGTACAACGTTTTCATCAGCAATAAGTGTCATTTGCTGTTCCAAAATTACTGATCTAATAATCGCTTTGGAAAACCTGTGGTGGATGTGGGTAGAAGTAAATGCATTAATGGTAGCCTGTATAGGTTTATTAAGAAGATGCCCACATCACAACCTCACATTACACAATCCCACTTATTAATGCATTTTCATTGTGTTATTTAACCATATTGGAATGGAACCTGTAACTGGCACCTGGATGAACAAAACCTAATTATAATCTATACCATAAATTACTGTTGATGTCTTTATAGTTCAGAAATAGTGTGGGTAATTATCTGATAAATGCACTATGTATCTATGGTCATTAATTTAATTTCACATGAACATGCGGAAACTAGCATTTTAGTTTAGTTTGTAACTAAAATGTCTAAACTTTTCATGCAACCTTAACCAAGTCCATTTTCTTTGTAGTATTGCCTTAGAAAATATAAATTTGAACTGTTGGTATTGCTGATTTAATGCGCTCTATAAATGCAGCATTTTTATTATTATTAATAATATTATTAATATTACAGAATTTACATGTTATTCTCTATTAGTTCTTTTCTTGTATAAGCTAGTGACCGTTTTTAACTGTTTGGGCAGTTTAGGAAAATAATTAGAATGAAGTACATTTTTTTGTCATTACTGTCTATGCAAATGATTTTGTGAGACTAGATCAAATGACATATGATTTACATCTGGAATTCATATAATCTTACATTGCTAATACAAAGTGAAAATAGCTGACCCAGTAAAATTTGATCATCTCATGTAAGTAATGCTTTATTCAATATCTTTTTGTGATTTTTTTTGTCATCATCAATAGTGTTGCTTTTAATGAAAATGTATTTTTTTACAGCCCTATGCCGTGAAGAAGCTCAGGGCTATTGGTGGTGTAATGATCACTGCATCCCATAATCCTAAAGAGGATAATGGGTACAAGGTATGTTGAATAAAGCTCCTTTTCGTGTAAGAAAATCTGAATGCAAGTAATGTCCTAATATTTATACATAATCCTAAAGAGGATAATGGGTACAAGGTATGTTGAATAAAGCTCCTTTTCGTGTAAGAAAATCTGAATGCAAGTAATGTCCTAATATTTATACATATGGATATATATTAAAAATGGTAGCGGGGTGCTGCTCCAAAGGTTGGCAAGGAGAAGAAGCTAATATATTAGTAAAATTAATTTGGTTTCAGGAATTGTTGTGGACAGAAAAAAACAATTGTAATAATAATTTAGTATGAGGAATGAGGAGTACATTAAGGATCTTTGAAAGATGCTTTAAAAAGAACTACACTAAATGCTGATTTATAAATTCCAGCCACTATGTTTGGAGGGAGTTTGCAAGTTTTTGTTGTCCTTATTATGCTATTACTTCCATCCACATCTCAAAGACATGCAGGTTGATGGTATTTCTGAGACTAAACAAGTTAGGCATGACATACAAAACAAAAAGAACAAGAATACTGGAAACACAATTTGTTACCGTCTTTGTTTGGGAGTAATGCCCATTTATATGTATTCCAAAGTGAAAGCTGTTGGAAGGTGTTAAAATCTAAGGGCTATACAGTACAGATTAATTATTTACATAAGTAAAGTATGTTAGTTTGTAAAATGGGGCTAGAAAAAAGCCAATTTAAAATTTAAAATATCCAGAATTTTCAGAAAGGCTTCATTTAATCTGGAGAGAGATGCATACATACTGCATGGTATGTGAGTGTACTCATCATTTTTAAAGACAGAAAGTCTGTTAATGCACTTCTGGAAAATATGTGAAACTAGTTCACAACTTCACACAAGATGTTTTTGTACACCATGACAAAATTACTTTACATATTGGAGGAATTTTGTAAGTAAATCCTTTAACTGTATTAGATATGCTAACAATTAATCAATGTTCGATTAACTTGCATTAAGATTTTTAAACTGGATATTATTGTATGTACTGTTAACTTAGCGCTGGAAAATATAATGGCCTTGCTGCATTAGAACACCTGATACAGGCTTATTTTGTGACCTATTGTACCTTTAAAATTATTCTGATAGCAGCATTTAATTATATTGTTTTACATTCATAATCAAAATAAATGACTTTAGTGAAAGTGAAGCATGCTAAATGTAGCTTAATTTGAGAGCATTTTGATCAACAGGGTGACAGTGTTTAAGGTAAACTCTGTAATACCATACTAAAATACCAAAGCAGCATTTTTTTTACTCTGCATACAAAAAAGCATGTGACTTGGTAGGCTGAGACTACATCAACCAAACATACTAACAGCACTGAAAAGGAGATTCTGATAACTGTGAGTTACCGGTATATCAAATCCCACAGAGGGTCTGTACAATAATAGATCAAGAAATGTTGCTACTCAGTGGGGTTGTCGGCAAAGGCTTTTGGCAGATAATCGGATATTTTGAGACAGGTTATTACTTCATCTAGAGTTACTTTTACTAGCTATAGAAAAGCATTTTGCAGAGGAGATGTAAGAGCTGATAATTCTGCTAGTTGCAGCCAGTAAGTCTGCCACAACTGAGGAAAACATCTCAAAATATCGTGCCACCACATATATTAACAAATGAAATCAATGGTACTGCAGACACAAAATTTTCCAGACTGAATTACTGAATGACAGCTTTGCAATGAAAACTTCTTATAGTTAAAGTGACTGTGTGTGTTCATAATACACAAATTATTGAGTGCTAGCTGACTTGCTCCTGTGTGCACATGACTGACTCTCGAACACATTGACATGTTCCTATTCCTAATTAAAAATTGTATAAAACACATTCCAGTAATATGAAGGGATAGTTGTGACACCTTTTCACTTAAAATTATAAAGAAATGCTTATCCATAATGGATAGTCTTTTTTGCAAAGATAATATTCTTGGGTAATTTTTTTTGTCTTTTTAACCATTAATGGTTATTCATCAATCTAAGAGGTTGACTATCCATTATGAAATGTGATCACAATAACTATATCAAATGTGTTTGGGTCAAATCTGGGATCACTGTCGATCTTTGAAAAACTGGGTGTATCAATAAAACAAATAATTTTCTTTTTTCATGTTGTTGTAGCCAGACATGAAAGAAAGAACAATTTGCTAGTAAGGAGAATGAAATAGTGAAATTCTGTTGTGATGTGGGTAGTTCTGTTCTCATTGTTTTATAGACATGTAAGTTAAGCATTTTAAGCTATAATCAATCACAGCATGTTCTTTGTATTGGAATGACAGATCAAGCATAACAGTCAAGGAAAGCAGCTCTAGTAAATTAGGTGGTTGTATAATTTTCAATCAGTACCAGACTTGGCTAGCATCTTTTATCCTTACATATGCCTTATTGTTCTGTTTGTGCATTTTTAGTAAGAAGTGCAGTTGCTAAGCAGCATATAGTTTTAGGTATGATTGCAAAAAGTCTAGTATATATGACAACCATAAATCTTCAGGCAGTGTAGAAGATTTTTTTGAAGAACTATTTAAATTAATTTTCCATAGACTGAAAATCTATAATTACTCTATCCTGGTTTAGAAGTTAAGCAAATTGTTAATTAACTCTAATGGAGAATGCTAAAATCTATTTTTCTTGGATACAAGAAGATATTGATGTCAGTGGTAATAAATTATCTTGTTTGGACTACTTTTTGTTATTTATTTTTTCACTAGCTGTCCTGTCTAAGATGGGTTGAAATCTAAGCAATCAACATAGACCTCAATGTATTCAGTTTTAAGGCTTGCAGTATACCTTTTGAGAATCTATTTTCTAATACATGTAGTAACTAAATGCATTGTATTTTTTATTCCAGCGGACGGTGTATCAAAGACATAGTAGTAATAAATTGCATTGCATTTTTAATTCCAACAGATGGTGCATCATAAACATTAGTCCTGCTTTTATAAATTCACATACCGATTGGCATATAACAGAGACATAGCAACCTTAGCAACACGCATAAAACGTGTCCTTTTATTGAGGTGAATTATTATTATTTATATGATTTTGGGGTTTTGTAAATTAGAGCTAGAAAACCAATGGAAAATTTGGAAAATGTTTCAGTTAATTATATTTGTATAAATTAATTAAACTGGTGTTAATTATAATCGAATGTGTACATTGTAATTTTAAGAAAGTAGGGTTCATTGGTAATGATTTATTGGGCCTATAATAAACAGCATTACATCAATATCATTTTTATTCTGAATTGATTCATATTACTTTTCTAGGTGTACTGGGAAAATGGAGCTCAAATAACAGCCCCTCATGACAAGGAAATTTTAAAATATATAGAAGAAAATGTGGAACCATGGAGTGAATCATGGCATGAAAGTTTACCAGATTATTGTAGTCTGGCAAAAGATCCATTAGATGACATCTGCAAAAGTTACATGGAAGATTTAAAGAAAATTTGCTTTCATAGGTGCAGTCATTGTTATTTTTTTATACATTTTATGCCTAATGTAAATAATTGTTCATAAACAGTATGTCTTAGGTTTGAAAGTTAGTTTTTTATATCCATTGTGGTCACCAGTGGGTGCTGCTGCTGCCCAAACTCTCGACACAAAGGCTTGGTAACAACTTTGCTATGAACTCAAAGGGCTCACTTGTGTGAAACTCTTTACAATCAACTGTTTCCCACAACATAAACTCCACTCGACATTCTCTCTTTCTCTTTTCCCCCACCCCTGGTGGCAAGCTTTGTCTTCCCCCCCTTCCAATTCTATCTCCCCAAACTGCAACAGGGTGCTCCTTTTATGTGACACCCTGGAGTATTTCCGGGGTGAGGCTGACAAAGTAGGACTTGCTAGTCCCTTCAGCACTCCCTGGTGGCATCCACGGAACCCAACAGGGCTGAGCCAATGAACTCCAGTTCCCAGTGTGCTATGTGGGAATCTGTGGTGGTACTGTAACCAATGGCAGCTGCCATCTAGCTTTTCAGGGGTGTCGGTGCCCTGTGCAAACTCTCTTTCCTTGACCTTCCACTCCATAGGCATCCCAGGCGGGGTAAGGATCTCAGTTCAGTTTTGGCCGGGCTGCCAGTCCTCTCATGGCATCCTTCACACAGTATTTTATATAGTGGTGTCAGTGGTGACTTCAGCAAATACTCTATGCTAATGTTAAGGATTTTTGGTTTACCTACAGTTACTTGTTCTTTTGTTCTTGCTATTTTATAATATCATATCCATTTTTATATTGTGGTCTCGATGGTGGCTTCAGCAACTTTTATATATGATTTTTTGATTTATTTGCAGTTTTATTATTCATGCCATTTTGTACTACTACTTCTACTATACATATTTTTTTCAGAGATCTGAACACAGTTACAAAATTGAAATTTGTACACACTGCTTTTCATGGAGTTGGGCACGATTATGTGCAGCAGGCGTTCGGAATTTTTGGATTTCCTTTTCCAATTCCAGTTCCAGAGCAGAAGGATCCAGACCCTGAGTTCTCTACAGTCAAGTGCCCCAATCCTGAGGAAGGTGAATGCGTTTTGGTGAGAATTTGGTTTTCTTCCATGTAGCAGTTTTTTATCAAATACATAAAGTCTAGATCTTAAAATAGTATTGTTTCATTTAGACTATAACAATATATTAAGGAATGTAATTTGAGAAATAGCTTTATTTATCTTATGTGGACAAACTGGAATTTACCAGTTTGAATTCAATATTTTGTAGATACTTATCCTGAAAGCATTGCATTATAGTTGATAAATTAACAGTCACAAAGTGTATAGACTCAGGTGTATTTACATTTTTCTTAATGCCTTCAAACCTATTGGATCTATAAAAATTGTTTTATTTTTTCCCTTGCTTTACCTTTGTTCCCAGCCTTGTTTAATTTAGTGTACATGTACTTTCACATTCATTTTTTCAGGTTATCGTATTTATGTTTTACATTAAAATGAAACCTTATTTTTTGCTGAACTTGTTAACACTGAAAAATCGAAAATACATAGACAATTCAAATATAGTACATTGCCAGGTTACACACAGGTTACAAAGGAAAAGCAACTGCAGTAAATGCAAATATGCAATAGTTTATATTAGAAAAATATGTCTCGCATAAAACAAGAAACACCCAGAGAACACAAGTTAACAGTACTGAATGGTTCCACAGATGCTGACATGAGTCTTAATCACATTCAATAGCAGTTCAGGGATATTCTGTAAAATAATTTTTCACATTCACTGCTACTTGTCCTTTACCCTTGCTTTAGTTTGAAATTCTGTGTCCATCCAGGCACCCTAAGAACTTAAAGTTAGTTGATCTTTCAATAGCAATCACATTAATGTCAATAGGCACATGTCTCCACTTTTATTCTGCTAACATTTAGAGGCAGTTGCTGTTTTTGCATCAGTTTATTAGAACTTTAACTTTCCTGTGTAGGGATATCATTGGTAATCTGACCCATACTGTTGTGTTATTGTGTTATGAACAAACAAATAAGCACTGAAGATGTTAAACCCTTTTGAGGCTTAAGTGGTTATTGCAGAAGTTACTTTCTAATTGTTGGAGTGGCTAGGTGCTGCAACCCAGTGCACGACCCACTTCACAACCCACTTCCAATGGATAAAAACCACTGTGCTATTATCTGTCATTTTTTTTCAAAACTGCTGTTGTTTAAATAAAGCTGCCTTGTTCATGTTCACTATGCATTATCAAACAAAAAGGCATAATCAATTAACAAATCAAGGAGACTGCTTTAATAATTAACCACACAGAGTGTCTACTTGAATATGATAAGCTAATCATCTTTTCTTTTTTTGTGATGTTCAGGGCCTTTCACTTAGATTAGCTGAGGAAGAGGGAGCTCGGGTAGTACTGGCAACCGACCCTGATGCTGATCGCCTGGCAGTGGCAGAGCAGCTGGAGAAGTAAGTTTGTGCATATATTTCAATTCATTATATGATAGTTTTGCACTGCTATGCAGATTTGTTCTTTTTTTTCCAAACTCATGTTGTTAGCATCAGCAATGATATTTATTGGTCCCTTTCATGTATTCCAAGCAAAAAGGTTTAATAAAATAGTGTAATTCAGATAAAAAGAAACTATTCAAATAAAGACAATAAGAAGGAAAACTTTTCAGGTTACCTCTAGTTAATTGGTTAGACTCTGTCTATCCTAATCCAAAGAGATTTTTCAATGGATCCAGGATTCCTTCAAAAAGTATGTGAAGTATATGCGTTTTTATGAGTTTTGAAGAATTAAAGTACAAATATCCGAATATGTCACCTTTTTTTAATTTTCATGTCATACTGTCTGTATTCCAAGTCTCAGTCTTTATAATCTTAAAACCTCTTTCTTACTACCTCTCCTTCATCTTCCTTGCCATCAAACCAGCCTCCCAATATTGCATCAAGTCTAGGACCATCATACATTGGGTTTCGTCTGTTTATTGTTCAGCTAGTTTCTGTCAACCTTATTTAATGTGGCAAATGGGGGTGCTTATAGCATACTATGGACCGTGTCCTGACTGTGCTTTATAGTTCTCATTATTGTATATCATCATGGGAGTATTTGAGTAGAAATTTTCAAATCAGGTGCCCTTTCTCATGATACCCTCCTTTCACAAAATAATAAAAATGCCATTTACTGTTTATTTTTATTGTACCAATATGGATGTGCCAATCACTTTATATAAAAGCATTTTTTTTTGTATATATTGCTAAATTAATGAAAAAATAATTTTCTTTACAGAAACTTGCATGGTGACTTATAGGTTGGTTTGTTTTTTAATTCATCTTCTATATTTCCTAAAATTCTTTTGAAATATAAAAATTAAACTCATTTAGCCAACTGCAACGCTATTTGCCTGATATTCAAATGTTATTTAAGGATGGTTGTTGATTTACCCCTGTAATTTTAATGGTATGTTAATAAAGGACTTTGATTAAGGAAAGAAATTTCATTTCTGGGTTTGAAATGGTGCCTTTTCCTTTTTTGCACATGCCTTCATATACTTATTTTTATAATATTATTTGGAAAAAGATCATAAGTAACTTTAAGAATAAACTGTTACTTAAACTGGCACTAGTTGAAACCTGCGGAAAGTGGGCAAGATGGCAATGAAATCAAAAAAGACAATTAATGGGTGATTGTGAGAAATTAGCTGCATGTTTAATTACAGAATGAACAAATCCTTGAGAAATTGTTCAACTTTCAGTGTTATTTGCATGACTGTGTATACTGAAGCTATCACTATTTTGCTTTCAATTAGTTAAGAAAATTTAGCTAACTCTTGGGGGGCGGGGGGGCTAAAAAAACAAACTAAAAAAGCTTTTTCTCTTCTTTCTTTGAGGGAAGCAATGCTTTGTCATATTCTATGCATAAAAGCAATATTGTGTTTGAAGTGCACACCAAAACAAATATATTAATATTTATCCATTCTTTTTCAATTCTGTTTGACTATATACAGTACAGGCCAAAAGTTTGGACACACCTCCTCATTCAATGTGTTTTCTTTATTTTCATGACTGAAGGCATCAAAACTATGAATGAACACGTGGAGTTATGTACTTAACAAAAAAGGTGAAATAACTGAAAACATGTTTTATATTCTAGTTTCTTCAAAATAGCCACCCTTGGCTCTGATTACTGCTTTGCACACTCTTGGCATTCTCTCGATGAGCTTCAACAGGTAGTCACCTGAAATGGTTTTCACTTCACAGGTGTGCCTTATCAGGGTTATTTAGTGGAATTTCTTGCTTTATCAATGGGGTTGGGACCAGCAGTTGTGTTGTGCAGAAGTCAGGTTAGTTGGACGATCATTTATTTTTCAACAGGACAATGACCCCAAACACACCTCCAGGCTGTGTAAGGGCTATTTGACCAAGAAGGAGAGTGATGGAGTACTGTAAATGGTCATGAAAATAAGGAAAACACATTGAATGAGGAGGTGTGTCCAAACTTTTGGCCTGTACTGTGTGTGTGTGTGTGTATGTATATATACAGGTATATACAGTGGGAGCCACGTCAAACAGCAGCCTGGAGCATGACAGGTCCATGACAGGACCATGCACGATCCGTGCACGGAATGTGATTCCCCCGCGATGACGCAGTTAACGATGCCCCGCCCCATAAACGCCCCCATGCGCTTTCTAAAAAGATGGTTGCAATGCTGTATAATCCCGCCAGATGGAGCATTGACTGCTTCAGTTAACTGCAGTGTCCAGGAAGCCCTATACCGTATCTTTAATATACTGTACAGGCAGTTCTTGTATTGTCAACATACTGTAGTTTCATAAATAGATGATGTGGTAAAAAAAACAACAACAAACCGATTAATAAAACAGATTTGTTAAATCACTCAATACACAACCCATGATGATACGGAAGCGTATTAGGGCCACGGTGAAAAAAAAAATATGGACACAGTGAAGAAAAAAAAATCAAAATGTCGAGATTAAAGTCGACATGTTGACTTTATTCTCGACATTTCCACTTTATTCTCGCCATTTATGTCGAGATTAAAGTCGACATTTCCACTTTATTCTAGTAGTTTATTTTGTCAGTGGAATGTCGCAAACTAAACTTCATCTTAAAATGAATGTTTAATTTACTAGATTTTCTCAAACCCTCGTCATAAATTAATGTAGCACATTAAATGCTTTATATTAAGTGTTCCCTGACTCAGTTTTTAATCTCTATGCGCTTCTTAAACTGACTTCCTCTTGCACACAGACAGCAGACAGCGATCGCCGCACATTGACTTCATGATATTCCTGCTCTATGAACATTCAGAATACTAACATACAGTGCATGATATCCTCTTCACGATGAAATGCATTAAAGCATTATTAAACACGGGTGGCGGGGGGCACGGTGGCGTGGCTGTAGTGCTGCTCCCTTGCATTACGGTGTCCCCAGGTGTATGTTCAGTGTAGTGAACTTTATGACAGGTGTGACGAGGCTCCAAAAAACTGGATATATGAATGGGTATCGCACTGGTTTAACTGGAATATCGTGTAAATGTTGGCTTCGTGATGTGGTGGACGGAGACACGAACGCAGAATTCAATGGATGTTCTTCTGAGCAGGCTTTCTTTATTGCATGCGCGCTGTCTCTATCTGACGTACTAAACCTCCAGTTCCTATCCTTGCTTTTTCTTTCTGCACATAACCAATCACCACACGAT
>JANRMT010062834.1:20387046-20442165 GCA_026402145.1 Polypterus bichir lapradei
GCTTGACAGATGCCGAATGTCTCTTCAACACAAGTCCTACAAATACTGTCGTAACTGAAACAAACCATGAAACTCAAACCGATTATGACAGCAGCAATCCAAGCTGTGAGATTTGAAACAAGATTACTGTTCACATGGCCAACTGTACATTGCATGCTCAAGAGTAAGCTCAGCGCACAGCTACAGCTTGATCATATTGCAACTGGAGGGCCGAACTGACAACGTGGCATACAAAGAGATCTTTAACAAATAATTATTGGTATATTTTCCCTCAGTTTAAAAAGGTTTAATTTTCTTCTTAATAAAAATTTTAAGGCAGTACTTCACCGCTGCGAAGCGCGGGTATTTTGCTAGTACACATATATATATACAAATCTACATATATATCTACATATATATATTAGGGGTGGGACTCGATTAAAAAAATTAATCCAATTAATTAGAGGCTGTGTAATAATTAATCTTGATTTATCGTATGTAATCGCACACGTAAATTTGCCCCAAATCGCAAATGTGTTTTTTTAATTTAAAAGGGTTTTAGTGGGCGACAGAATCAAATAATAGACATGGACATGAATATTGTAAACTCAAGCTCTTTTAATTTCTGAAAAAAAAAAATGCTTTTAAACTGCATTTGAATTCAAAACAGAAACAAAAATATCATCCCTGGTTAAAATTGGGCAGACTTAAAAATAAAGTGGTAGTTTAAGTACTTTAAGTACATTTTCAGAATGGTATTGTCTTTAAATAATAATAACCAAAATTTCAACATAAAGTGCAGTTTTTCTTCTTAAAAAAATAAGTCAGAAACATAAAAGGTAATTTGACCAACTTAATCTTTAAACTTTGAGTAACCTTAGCCAAAATTATTTTGTACATTAGGCTAAAACAGTGTGATCATTGAACATTTTGTAATTAGATGTAATTAGAATTACTAACGGTCACGGAAGTCCAATGATCCCCAGTAAGAGCCACAAAGTCCGCTTTCTGTAATGCATCTAATTTTGCTTGCTTTTCACTGTGCACAAAACCATGCTTTTATCAATGCTTCGCTCGGGTAGTTTTTTGAAATTAAATTTTCCTCCGATCAGTCGTAGGAACGCGCTTCATTCCGACTGTAACATTTTTGTAGCTGTGATGTGTGCATCAGTGTAATCGATGTACCAGGAAATCATGCATTGACAAAAGTTCCCCTTTGCTTGGAATTGAAAGTGTGATTAAATGCGTTATTTTTTGTTATGGAGTACATGCATCGAAGCTTCTCAGCTGTGCTTGTGCTAAGAATAGGAAAGATTTTAAAAATAACGTAACATGATTCTGCGTTAACCACATATTTTTTCATACGTCTCAAACCAAGGAGATGCGAGGTTAAAATGAACCGAGAAGCGCGCATACATACTCAGTACATCCCCTCTCGGGAATCGAACCTCGGACGTAGGCGATAGAGGCAAAGCCTCTACAATTGCGCCACGGTGTGTGGCTTATCTACAGTATTTGAGAGTATGTAGATCGAGGTATATATATATATTCGCAGCGGAGACGTAGTGTGTTAAGGAAGCTATGAAAAAGAAAAGGGAACATTTTAAAAATAACGTAACATGATTGTCAATATACAGTAATTGTTTTGTGAGTGTTATTGAGTGTTGCTGTGATCAAGGATTCGATTATCATTATTTGTTTCAATCAGGGTCGTATTTGTACGATGTGTTGTGTTCAAGTTACATTCTGTGTTTGTCAGTCGTTGTAAAGATTAAATTCTGTAATTACAGCCACATTAGCTCCACAAATGAAACACACGGGTTTACCGGCAATGTCAGTAAACATATACTAAGCCTCCCATCGGTTTTTAAAGGCTCTATTTTCAGAATCAACTTTTCTCTTCGGCATCGTGTGGGCTAGCTTCGCAATAACTTGCAGCATCATAAGCTAGACTTGATTAACGCGGTAAGTGTTCGGCAAGGCAGCTGAAGCGCTGCATTATGGGATCTGTAGTTTATTGTGTTACCAGCGCTTCATATACCCGGGCCATTAATAACAATAATACAGTATATAAAATGATCTTGCAGGCCGGATATAATTACACGCCGGGCCGGATGTGGCCCGCGGCCCTTGAGTTTGACACATATGGACTAAATAGAACTTGAAAAGATATATTTTTTCGAATGTGATCGCGCAATTCAGATCGAGTTGACGCGCACTACCGTACATCGAGCCCGTGTGCTATTGTGGTTTTGCCTGCATGCCTCAATAAGTCACCCTCCCCTCGCTCTTACTTTTTTACCGTTCATCTAATGAATACACTGAGTATGGCTTTACCCAAACAATATTGATCGCGAATAAAGTATCCATTATTCATGAAGCTTCAATAGGTGATCTGTCTTTCTGCGTTAACCGCATGCGTTTTCATACGTCTCAAACTAAGGGGATGCGAGGTTAAAATAAATCGAGAAGCGCGCGTACATACTTAGTGCATCCCCTCTCGGGAATCGAACCTCGGACGTGGGCGCTACAGGTGAATGCTCTACTATTGCGCCACGGCGTGTGGTTTGTCTATTTGAGCGTAGCAGTGTAATTCGGTTTTTGTTCAGCACTCTTTGGAGCTGTTGCTTTTTGTCTGCGCACTGCGTCAGTTCACGTGAGCCGCTGAATATAGTTTTATATGTCACTCGCTCGCTTCTAATTGTTTCGCTGCCTTCTTAATTATATAATGCATGTTTTCTTCAGCGCGTTCTTCCTGGTTTTCTACGTAATGCGTGATTACGTGAAAGGCGTGATAATGTCACACGAAACTCCGCCCCTCGAGCTGAACTCCATTACAGTAAATGGAGAAAAATAGCTTCTAGTTATGACCATTATGCATAGAATTTCGAAATGAAACCTGCCCAACTTTTGTAAGTAAGCTGTAAGGAATGAGCCTGCCAAATTTCAGCCTTCTATCCACACGGGAAGTTGGAGAATTAGTGAGTCAGTGAGTGAGTGAGTGAGTGAGGGCTTTGCCTTTTATTAGTATAGATATAAATATGAGAAAAAAATTTAAGAAATTCACCAAGTTACTTTACTGAATTTTACAAATATTTACTAAATAAATTGGCTTTTAAAAGCTTCTGAGCAATGCATATTTTCAATATTGGCCAAAAATGGTTCCTGAAAAAAAAAAGAAAAATTCTTATATGTGACAATTTGGTCATGGAGGGTTATCTTTGGTATTTTACATTGTATTCTCTCTTGTTATAATTGCTAAATCAGATTTTCTTATCATGGTTCCAATTTAAACCTACTGTGATGCAAACACACTTTTCACTCTGGAGTAGGTAGACTTTTGTCAATTTTTACACTCGTATACCAGAACACTGTAATTCATTTATTTGAAGGGTATTATATCAGCTTAACTTTATTCATCTGTTTGTTTTAGTATATACATAAATACTTGGACAGAGACAACTTTTTTCTAATTTTGGTTCTGTATATAACCACAATGAAATGAAACAACTCAGATGTAGTTGAAGTGCAGACTTTCAGCTTTAATTCAGTGGGTTGAACAAAACGATTGCATAAAAATGTGAGGCAACCAAAGCATTTTTTTTTAACATAATCCCTTCATTTCAGGGGCTCAAAAGTAATTGGACAATTGATTCAAAGGCTATTTCATGGGCAGGTGCGGGCAAGTCCATCGTTATGTCATTATCAATTAAGCAGATAAAAGGCCTGGAGTTGATTTGAGGTATGGTGCTTGCATGTGGAAGATTTTGCTGTGAACAGACAACATGCGGTCAAAGGAGCTCTCCATGCAGGTAAAAGAAGCCATCCTTAAGCTGCGAAAACAGAAAAAACCCATCCGAGAAATTGCTACAATATTACGAGTGGCAAAATCTACAGTTTGGTACATCCTGAGAAAGAAAGCAAGCACTGGTGAACTCAGCAACACAAAAAGACCTGGTTATGTCCACGGAAGACAACAGTGGTGGATGATCGCAGAATCATTTCCATGGTGAAGAGAAACCCCTTCACAACAGCCAACCAAGTGAACAACACTCTCCAGGGGGTAGGCATATCGATATCCAAGTCTACCATAAAGAGAAGACTGCATGAAAGTAAATACATAGGGTGCACTGCAAGGTGCAAGCCACTCATAAGCCTCAAGAATAGAAAGGCTAGATTGGACTTTGCTAAAGAACATCTAAAAAAGCCAGCACAGTTCTGGAAAAACATTCTTTGGACAGATGAATCCAAGATCAACCTCTACCAGAATGATGGCAAGAAAAAAGTATGGAGAAGGCGTGGAACAGCTCATTATCCAAAGCATACCACATCATCTGTAAAACACGGTGGAGGCAGTGTGATGGCTTGGGCGTGCATGGCTGCCAGTGGCACTCGGACACTAGTGTTTATTGATGTTGTGACACAGGACAGAAACAGCTAAATGAATTCTGAGGTGTTCAGAGACATACTGTCTGCTCAAATCCAGCTAAATGCAGTCAAATTGATTGGGCGGCGTTTTATGATACAGATGGACAATGACCCAAAACATACAGCCAAAACAACCCAGGAGTTTATTAAAGCAAAGAAGTGGATAATTCTTGAATGGCCAAATCAGTCACCTGATCTTAACCCAATTGAGCATGCATTTCACTTGTTGAAGACTAAACTTCAGACAGAAGGGCCCACAAACAAACAGCAACTGAAAGCCGCTGCAGTAAAGGCCTGGCAGAGCATTAAAAAGGAGGAAACCCAGCATCTGGTGATGTCCATGAGTTCAAGACTTCAGGTTGTCATTGCCAGCAAAGGGTTTTCAACCAAGTATTAGAAATGAACATTTTATTTCCAGTTATTCAATTTGTCCAATTACTTTTGAGCCCCTGAAATAAAGGGATTGTGTTAAAAAATGCTTTAGTTGCCTCACATTTTTATGCAATCTTTTTGTTCACCCCACTGAATTAAAGCTGAAAGTCTGCACTTCAACTGCATCTGAGTTGTTTCATTTAACATTCATTGTAATGTACAGAACCAAAATTAGAAAAAAGTTGTCTCTGTCCAAGGGGAATATATATATATATATATATATATATATATGTAATCCTTTTCTTTCCTTTACTACAGTTCACACCACCTCCACATTTAAATAGTACTTACAAATATAAAACATTTATGGAATGTATGCTTTGTGTGATATTATGAATCTGTCTAGAGAAATTAAAAAATGAGAAAAGAAAATGAAAGAAATTTAGCAGAGAATGGTAACACCAGAAAATTAAGTGTCTTCAATTAAGAATGAATTTGAGTCTTACAATCAGACTTTCCACTGAATACATAGTTTTAGATAAAATGATATATTATGAATAAGATACAATATTTAGATGATTTTAAGAAGCAATTTATTAAAAAAAAAATCCTAAATTATTTTTATCAGACACTATGTATGTTATGGCTACTATTATACACTATTCAGTCATGGGCTGACTTACAGCTCCATTTCTGGCAAGCCATTTGGCCATATGTTAGTCAAAAAGTGTACAAGTTATTACAAGAGATGCTGTGCTGGTACTGGTATGGAGTAGCATAAAGCAGTCTTAGAGTCTCACCAGCAGCATGTAAGAGAAGGCAGTGTGGGCTGAATGCAAAAGAATTAGCCACATGGAGCAGCGTTGATCAAAACAAATCTTAGGTCATAAACCACATGAGACCCTGTGAAATAATAATAATAAAAGATTTTTTTATATTTTAAAGATATAAATCAGTGCATGAGTGTACAATAAATGGGTTGGTTGTGTTTTAAAGCAATATTATCAAAGATATTGACTTACTGCATTGTGTTACAGCTATGGATTCCACATTACCAAAACATCTTATTTGATTTGCTATGACCAAGCAATCATCAAAAACATATTTGAACGTATTCGTAAACTTGGTGACGACCAGGGATATCCAAAGTTCTGTGGTAAATATAACATTGTAAATATTCGGGATGTGACAACAGGATATGACAGCAGTCGGCAAGATAAAAAATCTGTAAGTTATCTCCCTTTTTTATTTAAAATATTTAAACCCACGTCAGTTTTTGATAAAAACTTGTCTTACATTTTCTCAATAATATAGAAAACATTTGATTTAACATTTTAAAAAAACTACATAAATATGAAAGTTAGGAATTTGAGGATTTTTATTATGTGAAAGGCATATTAACAGATATATTAAAATATGAAATGTGTTTCTACATTACTTTGTTATTTTATGGACTTTATTTTTGTAACAACTAAAGGTTTTTTTTCCTGGATCTTTTACAATACAGTCAGCCTTCTGTATCTGCTGGAGATTAGTTCCTTGATTCCCTGTGGACGCCAAAATCTACAAAGTCCCTTGTATACAAATACTACACACAACCATTTGTATACTTTGAATCAAATCAAGAAACATGACAATTTGCAAAAGATCTAATATTTTTATTTTCTCATCAAGCAATAGCACTTTACGCTCCCACTTAACTTTTGAGGGATTGCTTTGACCACGTGATTGCTTTTAAGGAGCCATTTTTTCACAAAAACAAATGGTACTCATGTAACCCTACTTGTACTCAGGTCCCACAATTCCTGGCAACTGCCATAATAAATGCATGTAAACTTCAGATGGATTGTCCTACATTGTGTAACTGTGTCTTACCTGGTCAAATAAAGTCAACCACAGATCACCGTTCAAATCTCATTTTACCTTTCTTGCCTGTTTCAAGTTACAGTTAGGATCAAGAGGATTTAAAGCGCAGCAGCCTACATTGCTGCTGCTTAAAACATCAAATAATGATTTAACATCTATTTATTAAAGCACAAACAAAAGTAACCCAACAACAAACATTTTCAGAAAACTTGGTAAAGAGAACAAGATTTATGAAAGGGTTTTGCTCACCTCAAAAGCACAAACAGAAATGGAAGCACTGTAGATGCAAAACACTTTACTGCTTCCAGCCTGAGAGAGACACAGCAAGCACTAGGCTTCCTAATTGAAAACGCTGAGAACCCCATCTCCCAATACTTGGGCGTTAAATTAACCAGCCACACACAAATAGTTAACAAATAAGATGTGAGATGAGCATGCTGAAACAATGAGTGCTGGAAAGCAATTATGCCTACACATCACTCCACTTCATTTGTGTGGTTTCAGCATAGAGCTCAGCACATAGCAAATACAAGTTTTGCTTTTTAGAACTATCTGGATTTTTTTTTTTTTCTTCAATCCGTGGTTTGTTGAATCCAACAGAACCTACAGGTACAGAAGACTGACTGTACTATTTGAAATTAACCTTTACAGGGAGTATACGTTTTTCCTCAATATATGAACTAGCCATGTAACTTTGAACACATTGCAAGATCATTTTTTTTTTAATATTTTTTATTGTTGAGTATATGATTTCATTTAAACTGAAAATACATCACAAACTCTCTCTCACTCTCTCGCATACTGACATTCTTGGTAGTTACTTATGTGTGCAGTCTGTTTGTTGTCAAACTAGAAACTAAGATCTGCCTTTGTTTTATGGCCAATGTTCTGGTCATACTCAAATAGCCTCTGGTCAAGGTGAAGATGCATATTAAATCTTTTGTTGATGGAGAAGTATAGTGTATGAGGAGGCATTCTATCTAGGCTCAGTTCTCAGAGTGGGCAAATTAACATATGTAATTGGTTTTCTTTTTTACATTTAGTAAACTATGTGATTACTTAAACAAATCAAGGTTTTCACAATATTTTTGCAAACAAATTGAAGTATTTCTAGATGAGGTGTCTTTGAACACACACTAACACTGATGTTGTTTACACGTCCAGGCTTTTTAAGTACGCTGAGAGCTGTGTACTGACAATATATATATTGCGTATAAGTCGGGTCTTGAAACCCAAAAAATCGATCATAAAATGTGATCGTTCAAAACTACAAAACTTATTTATTTTTTTTCCATCTTCTGCTTCTTTCAATCTCGCACCAGTTTCTCAGACACTTCAAATTTTGTTGCAGCAGCGCAGTTACCAATTTCTTTCGCCACTTTAACGACTTTTAATTTAAAACCAGCTTCATATTTTCTTCTGATCGAACACTCCATCGTAGATAAGAGATGCTCTTACGATAAAGGTGTATGAGGGTGTGAGATACAAAAAACACAAAACAGTGCAAATGTTGCTTCTGAATAGTTTAGGTATTACCATGTGGTCACGTAGGCACGATACATAGTAATAAAAAAAAAAAAGGCAGTGTGCTCCATGTTTACTCTCTCAGGTGGGCGTTAGCATATCATAATCTCTTGGACCAGTAGCGTGAGTTTTCCGCATTCAACTTATACGAGCGACATTATAAAATACCGGAAGTTATACGGTAAAATCAAGCCCCAACTTATACGACCGACATTATAAAATACCGGAAGTTATACGAAAAAATCAAGCCCCGACTTATCCACAGGAGAACTTAAATGCGAGTATATACGGTAGGTCCTCCTGATAAGCTGCCATTTTAATCAAGGCACAGACTATTTCTTACCATGTCTTTTTTTAATTGTGCAGGTTCTTCCTGTAACCAAAAATAGTCAGATGATCACCTTTACTTTCCAGAATGGATGTGTTGCAACTTTGAGAACAAGCGGCACAGAGCCTAAGATTAAGTATTATGCAGAATTCTGTGCTCTGCCTGGCCAAAGGTTTGTGCTTTAGTATTTTATGCAATGCCTTTTTTTTGATTAGTTAAACATTCATTGATTTTTCCAATGTTCACATGTTTTATTTAATATGGGCTTTTTTGTCCATATGATATATCAGTTGTTAAGTATATTTTTGATCTGTTTAATGAATTTTACCAGTGAATAAGTTATAAGTAAGCAATAGGTTGTGTGTGTTGAAATTACAACATAAATGAAGATGCAAACATTGCATTGTGAACATACTAATAAACAGAACTGAGCCAGTAAAGGAAAGTTTAATCCTATGAAACTCACTTGGGTTATAATTCTGTATTATTATAAACAACATAAATACCTTCAAATGTAACATTTCTCCTTTTTTTAGGGACCTCACACTTCTGAACAAAGAATTGCAGAATCTAATTGATGCCCTAGTTGAATACTTTCTGGAGCCAGATAAGAACAACTTGAAGAGACGTTCACTTTAAGGGTGCTAAATGTATATTGTTGTGTAGAAATAATAAATCTAGTTGTACAATCTATATAGCCTATACCAGCATTCCAGGTCATGAAACAGTAGAATAAGTATGCCAGAAAAATCTGCTTCATTCAGTCTTGTTAGGAGTTTTGCCCATGTATATATTTTTCCGCATAAAAGATGGTCTTTTCCATTGATTGTGATTTCCATTTCCAAGTGTTAGAGTTTAGATTATAAATATCAATATTTCATAGTCAAAGTGTAATTTCTTATTAGCTTAACAAGCTTAAAATTTCCTTAGGACAGTATCTTTGGAAAGCATGCTTTGAATGTTTTAGTTTTCATATTACAGATGGCTGTAATGATACTTTAATAATTGAGTGCATAAATAATGTAGTGTGTTCCTTTATGCAGTGTATTTTAAATAGAATGGTATTTGAACAAAGTATAATTTGAGGAAATATAAAATGAGCTTGATTCTCAATAAAGCAGTAAGTGCTTTTTCTGTGTATAAAGCGCACAGCAAGACTATCAAATTACCACTATTTAAAATATTAATTTTTATTAAGTAATAAGGTTTTCTTTGTTTACTAACAAATTTACTTATTCTAAGGTATTTCCTTATGTAGGAGATAGATTTAACCAAAAACTGTGACTGTCATTCCAAATATTAAGTAATCTGTGAATAAATCTTTGCAAAATGTGGATAATATTATAAAAATGAGTTTAGGATATAGTTCCATGGGTTCTCCAGTGCATTACTGATAGCAGTTAATCAAGAACTATAGTACATTAATAATTAAGCATTTTTTCATGAGTTAGTGTCAGTAAAAATCCTGAAATCCACTTGTACATCTTGGTAGGCAGAAAATCGAGCTGCAGTTATTTATTTAATTGTGATATATTTTCTGTTGTATTCAGAGTTTTTAGTTTTACCTTCATAATTTAATTAGGTTTTTATTAAACAGTGTATATGTTAAGTAATTTACTCTTAATTAAAGAGTATCCATATTTTTAACGTGAGCTGTTTAAAATAAAGATGAGTTTGAATTACCTAATTAAAAAAAAAAAAGGTTTAGGTGACGAAAAGTTCTAGCAAAGAAAGAAGATTTCATTATAAACCTTGTCCCACAACTGCATTTTTAAAACACTTGTGTTGCATTTTCAGCAATTCATAATGTAGCTAGTTTTTGTTGTATGCATTTATACCTTTAAGAAGGGGGGAGACAGTCTTACAAGCTTGAATGTAAATCAGGTGTTATTATTGTGCATGAAGAGTGGTTTTGTATTTGTGCAAAAAGAGTTACTGAAAGGTCTTAAAGGAATATCTTTTCTCAAGGATCTTTGTTAGTGTGTTGCTGTTTATACAATGGCGTTTTGCAATTGAGAAATTTCAAATCTACTTGAATTGTATAAATGAAAAGGAAGTGTTTATTTTTTTATTGCTGTGTTGGCATTTCTGATGAGAGCTTACGTCGTCTTACCACTGTGACCTAATCTGGCGTTGGTGTTCCAGATTTATTAAAAGTTTTTTCTTTAACTTATAAGTTGATGGTGATGATCTGTGTTAATACTTCTATTTGCACTTGTGGTTCTTCTAGGAAGCACTGATGATGTTTACTTCAAACAGAATTTTCTCTGCTGAGCTGCAAATGCATGCTGTTCTCCTATAGTCTAAGGCATATTAACAACAATAATATTATCTTACAATCACTTCTGATAAAATGTTGAGTCTGTGCTACACTCAGAAGAGTTGCACACATAAATAACAGTTTTGTGCAGAAGAACAATTACTGAAATAATTGTATATTGCCTACTGTGAGCCAAGAAATTATTTAATGTTAGTAAGGTTATTGGCCATTAAATAGATATTTTCTTTAATACTAGCAACTTGCAATATTATTATTATTTTTTTTTTTTTTTTTTTTTTAGTAAATTTTAATTTTGACATTTAATTTGTCTTATATGTTACTTTTAATAGAATAAAAAAACCTGCAATACTTATTGAAAAGGATACTATGCCCCAGTCTTTCACATGGTGCATGTATTTGATGTAGACATTGCCTTTTGATTTCTGGTTCAATAGTATAATTTTGGTTTGTTGTGCATTGATATATGCATACTACCTTGTTAACAGAGAGCTGGTCTGTTTGCAGTTAAATGGTTTATTGAGACATATAGTACATTTATTTAATTTTTTTTATTATTAATATATATTTTTGCACTATATTGAGTAAAATACAGAACAGATAAAGATAATACAAATTGATCTGGTAAGCACACAAACATTTAAGAGTGATAAGCTATTTTTATATGTGTATTTTTTTATTTACTGAATTTAGAAGTAAAATCCCTGCAAAAACTGTTCTTTAATACATCCTGTGTTTAGACTGCTGTGATGTTGTTATTGCTTTATTTTTAAGTAGATACCAAATGGTCATATTGATTGTAAAAAGCCATACATTTGCAGTGAATTATACCTCTTGTAATCTTTAATAATTTTTAATTTTTTTTTAATTTTGGATCAGCTATAAGTTGGTGTCAGTTTACTGGCCTTGTTAATTGATTGATACAAAGCCCTGTATCCCAAGCCATGATGTGTCGGGGGTTTTTTTCTTCTTTATTATGCCTTCAGAATATTTTCATTGTTCAAATAATTTGTCAAAATGGATGTAAAGATAATTCAATAAAGTTTATCAATGAATTAAAATGAAATGTAAAACATAGAGGCAACTTAGTACCACTTTATAGCTTTCAAAAAATACGACGGTTGTACCAATAGTCATGAGCATATTGCAACTGTTAAGAAATGCCTGACAATATTGAAATTAACAGCATCATAACTAGTAGGTTAGAGTAATCGTGTCAAACCCAGAATGAAAATTGATATCACATATCTGAGTTGTGTCCATAATTCAGTACAAGTTAATGGCTGATAGGCACATGTCATTTCAAGAATATGGAGTGGTTCTTGCTAATTTCAGTATGTTCATAGCTTTGACCCTTATTTATTCAATTGGCCGATATAAATGAGTAATTTAGAAATATTTTTTCTGTGACATTTTAAGAAGATGAATAGGTTTTTTTTTTTTTTGTTTTGTTTTTTTTTTCCAGAATACTGGAAGCACTTTCAGTGTCAAGAAAATGTGTGTCATTTCCTAGAACTCACTAGTCGAGTGTTCACTACCAGCATTTACTTTTGTTTTTTAGAATTTGTTGTCTTGATAGTTTTAAGACTTCTAAATAATTACATAAATGTTGTAAGACTTTTTAGTTTACATAAAGAAATATTAATTTTTAAATAGTAGTATTACTCAATATGCAAAATCTTCTAGGTTTAAAATTTACAAATCATTGTGTTAATGTAACTGTCAGTGAAAACAATAGAAAAACCCATGAGAAATATGACAATGAATATCCAAATGCTATTTAAACATCATACTGTTGGCTTACGTGATCATCACTCGTAAATGCTGCTAAGACATTTCATATATTTAAAAAAAAAAAAAAAAAAAAAATCAACAGCTGCTATGTTTTGCACTTTGTGATGCTTAATTAAGCACAATTCCACACAAAGAGGCTGATTTTTGCTTTAAAATTACAGCTTTGATAATGTAGAGATTGTCTGTTATGTCGTATTATAAAAGTTCCGAGTTGTGCAGTTTTGTTGTACAAAAGAATAAAATTAATTATATGATTGAATTTCATTTAAGTTTTAGGTGCAGTGTCTTTATGTTTTTATTATTTTTATGTAGACAAAGGCATTTTTTTCTTTTTTGAGTAGGAAGTTGTTTTGATTTTTATACTTTGGAACTCATTCCCTAATATAGTGTTTCTTAAGTTGTTTTTTTTTTTTTTTTTTTAATTACGACCTAATCTTGCCCTTAGTGTCTTGCCCGATTCCTGACTACCGACTGATTAGGGGCTCCCCTTTGGAGAAGTGCTGTCATCAGTCACAGCAGTTGGGGGGGAATAAACCCCCTTGAAGAATTACGGCCGACCGTGATAGTGCAGCAATGTCGATTGCTTAAACTGACTGTGATGACCCATCATGAGACACTTAGCAAACCATACGTGACCCTTTCCCATTGAATACAACAGTGAGTCGTGACCCTGCGCAACCTAAAAGGTGGCTATCCTTAAGAAACTATACCCTAATATATATCAATTAATTCAGCTGCCAATATTGTGCAGTAAATTTTGTTAATTGGCACTCTTTCACCCAGAAAACTCTTTGCCTGGACTTATTTTGCACTTTTCAGGTATTAAGTGGCCTAGATAATATTTCTGTTCTGCTGAATTAACAATGCTTTAATATTCATGTCTGCAAAAGCTTTTTATCCCTATTAATATTTGCCAATTTAAATGGCTAAAACTTAGAAGGGAAAAAAGGTGAAAACTGTGATATAAGGGAAAATATATAGGTATGTGTTTTACATTTTCCCAAGATGCGGTGAGAAGTTCTTACCAGCTGTTTACATTGCCTATTTATAATTCATTCGATAATGAGCAAGTTTTAATATTAAACCAGACTTGCAATTTTATATGTTGTACGAAAGCCACATAAACTTTCATAAATGTATATTGTCCATTTATTTGAAAACAAACTAGTTTTCCTAAATGTAATATGATATTACAAAGGAAATAAACCCTAATGATTGGTTTTATTGATTATTTTTCTGTTCCAACTCCGGTTGGTTGTCTTCGTGTGTATCACTTTGCAGAAATACATTTTCAGGGAGAAAGGAATCCAAAGATATCTTGTTAAATTTACTGAACTCCGCATTATTTATAGGCCTATCCTAAAATGATGAGATCTGGCTGGATGTCTTTTGGTTATTTGTAAGATGTATTGATTACCTTCTAATTAGGGAAAAAAGATATATCTACCAAAATCAAGATTTTTAGGGAGGATTGATACATTGAAATCCTAAAGTAAATGTGTACAAATAAATTGTTACCTATTATTTCACATTTTTCTGAAACACTAATTTGAAGTGTTCTAGTAATTCTGTTGTTTAAACCTTTAGTGGTGCAATCTTATTTAAAGTAAGTGTAATTGACTGACAGTTATTGAAATGTTGACTTTTCTCTGTTTTTTTTTTTTTTTTTTGTATGTGCTTGCATTTGTGAAATAAAGTTTGTTTTGGTCATGAATGAATTGTCTCCATTTTATATGCTAAGCTGTACAGATATAAGCTTTTTAAACACACAGCTAGATATCACAGCTAAACAGCCAGTTTTTGTGTATTGTTCATATTTGATTTTATTGGTGTGGAGTTTTTCCAGATATCCCTTTCCAGATGTCTGAATGGCCTCTAGCCCTGCATTATTTGATTGTGGCATATCTTATGAAACAAAATAAAGCAGAACATTCACCACCAAAACTCTGTTGTGATTAAAGAGTTTTTCACACTTTGGCTTTAAATCAAAAGTACCATTAAACTTCAGATAAATTTAAAACCAAATTAGACCATTGGTATTTCAATTCATCAGACCTGTGGTTGATTAATTGTTGTATGCTTTTATGCATGTGTGAGGAGTTTTATTTCTAAATATTGTATGTGCATTTTAGCTAAATTGACAAAAATTGTTTTTTTATGTGACCAAATGACCTGGATAATGCAGACAATATAACATTTTGTAAGTTTTGTAAATCTGTATTTTAATGTTTGATTTAAAGTAGCTAAACTAACAAATGTAAATTTTCAGATAAAAGCAGGGCACAAGGAAAAGCAAAAAAAAAAAAAAGACAATCATTAGGATACAACACATTACTTATTTGCAGATATCGATAAAATAAAGTAATTTTAAGCATATCACAAGTCACATCACTATTAATTCATTCATATAGAGCAGCGTTTCCCAGACTCTGTCCTGTGGGACCTCCTGTGGCTACAGGTTTTTGTTCCAACCAACTTCTGTTTTTAATTGAACTCCTGGGCTAATTAAGTTAGCTGATATTTCCCAAGTTCTGTGTTTAGGGAACAATATAGAAATGAGAATAACTAAGTTTGCTAAAAAAAATATATATATTAAAATGTACCAAGCAGTTAAATAGGAATAATGTATTTTTTTTCTTTTTAACAGTATTTTCATCTTGATTTTCATTCTACTTTTCAAGGTTTTCTAATTGTTTAATTAATCCATTATTTACTAATTAGTGGGTCTGACTCTAAAGTAGCTGCAGCCTTTGATTATTCAGTGTTTGCCTGGGTGTCTGATCTGCTCGTTTTAAATTGTCATTATTAAGATACAACGAAGGGGGGAAAACTGCACAGAGAAAGGGCAAAGTATAATGAAATCAACAAAAGAGAGTTAAGCATTTAAATCTATAGCAAAAGCAGAAATATTTATAAATTTCATATAAATGTGAAAATCACACTGCTATGCTTTTCTGAATGTCGAATAAAAGAAAAAAATATACCAGCTAATTAAATGAGCTCAGTGCTATCAGGTGTTGTAACTGATTAGGAATCTGGTTGGAACAAAAACCTGCGGCCACAGGGGGTCCCCAGGAACGAGTTTGGGAAACACTGATATAGAGTATATGTGACAAACTGTTAAAAGTGTGCATGACTAGTGAAAAGTGAAATTTATATTTGATGGTGGGAACTGAAAAATGGTAAAATTAATAAAATTAATGCAAAGTATGTACGGGGTATGCATTTCAATATATAGTGAAAGTGGTTCAGTTAACAGTATGCATACAGTTTAGAATGAATTAAGTCCTGAACAGTACCATAACCACAATAAAAATAAACTAAATTCAAAGTAAATGAAGCACTCTGGCAGGTCTGCTTAGCAGTGTAATCTCGCACTGTCATGCTGGATGTTTGGAAGGTGAATTTATAACAGCCTGTATTAAAAGGGGAGAGGTGTTGTATCTTACACTGAAATAAAAATGTACATTTTAATATGCTACATGTTATGTCCCATTTTTATATAATATAAATTCAGTGAGGCATGACATTTTTGACAAATGATTTTTCAACACCAGTCACTGCAAAATATTTTGCTTTGCGCTGTAATGTTCTTAGTGTGGATCACATATTCAGGAAGTGGGTGGCATGGTGATTGTGCAGGTTCCTCTTAACAAGTGGGCTGGGGTTTGTGTGTTGGTTGCTGTCTTTATGGAGTTTCATGTTCTCCTCGCATCCACGGGTGTTTCCTCCCAGACCAAAGACATGGAGTTTAGGTGAACTGGTGATGTTACTGTATATTGGCCATAATGTGAGTGTTCACACTGCATTGGACTGGCACCCTGTCCAGGGAATTTCCCTGCGCCCAGTGCTTAGTGGGATAAGCACCAGCTTCCCCATTACCCTATCTTTAATTAGCAGGTTAAGGATGGGGATGAATATATAGTATATATGGATATCAGAAGATTACAACAATCTAGGTGAGTACAGGCCAATCAACCCAACAAAGCTCACCAATCCTATCCACTTAATTCTTCTAAGAAAAAAAAAAACGAAGTCTACAGGGTGTTTCAGATCTAATTATACACCAACAAACAATACAATTTCAGGTGATTGCCACTACCAGTCCAGTCAAATTTCGTTGATTTGGGAGATCTTGTTCCTGTGCACTGCAGGCGGTCCATATTCCTCCAACATCCTGTATTGCACGTTGTTATACCGTAATGAAAATTGCATAATTAGATCTGGACCACCCTATAGGTTTGAAAGTTCCTAAAGTCTCACCTTCTACCATGCTACTTGGTAGTTAATTTCATGTATCTATGGTTCTCTGTGTAAAGAAAAACTTCCTAATGTTTGTGCGAAACAAGTTTCCAACTGTGCCCCCATGTTCTTGATGAGCTCATTTTAAAATAACTGACTCAGTCCACTGTACTAATTCCCTTCATAATTTTAAACACTTCAATCATGTCACCTCTTACTCTTCTTTTGCTTAAACTGAAAAAGCTCAGCTCTTTTAATCTTTCCTCATAATTCATCCCCTGTAGCACTGGAATCAGCCTAGTCGCTCTTCTCTGGACCTTTTCTAGCTCTGCTATGTCCTTTTTGTAGCCTGGAGGCCAAAACTGCACACAGTACACCAGATGAGGCCTCACCAGTGCATTATAAAGGTTAACCAGAACCTCTTTGGACTCTAACATTCTGTTTACCTCCTTAAAGGCTTCTGAACACTGGAAGTCGATAGCTTAGAGTCGACAACGACTCCAATATCCTTCTCATAATATGTACTCTCGATTTTCAGACTGCCCATTATGTATTTAAACCTAACATTTTTACTTCTTATGTATAATACTTTACTTTTACTGAAATTAAATTTTATCTGGCACAAATCTGCCCAAGCCTGTATGCTATCCAAGTCCTTCTGTAACGATATAACGGATTCCAAATTACCTGCCAATACACCTATCTTAGTATCATCTGCAAAATTAACTAGCTTGTTACTTATATCCCTGTCTTAATCATATATATAACATATAAAATAGCAGCGGCCCTAGCACTGACCCCTGTGGAACACCACTCTTAACATTTGCCAATTCTGAAGAGGTTCCTCACACCATCACCCTCTGCTTCCTGTGTCCGAGCCAGTTCTGCAGCCATCTAAAAACATCATCCTGAACTGTCACTTCTTGTGGTTTAATGCCCAATGCACCTTATTAAATGCTTTCTAAAAGTCAAGATAAATACCATACTCTTCACTTTGATCATATCCTTTTGTTACTTCCACATAGAATTCCAGCATGTAAGTAAAACATGAGCTCCCTCTTCTGAACCCATGCTGAACTGTTCAGAAAAACTCCTGTACATGGCATGTGCTGCTCAATCTTATCCTTAATAATTCTTTTCATTAATTTTCCTGTGATGCAAATTAATCTTACAGGCCTATAGTTGCTTGGATCTGCCCTGTTACCCTTTTTATGTAATGGGATAATATTTGCCATTTTCCAGTCCTTGGGCATCTCCCCAGTGTACAGTCAAGTCAAATTGGGGTGCATGCACTGGTATAATACGCTGCCGCACCCACTACACAACGAAACAACTCGGGATCCCAGTTTGCAACCCCCCAGGCAGACACACGGTCCAGTCCTACCCTCCAGAAATGACCCTCTATCTGCCACAGCCAGGTTTTACGTGGGTGACCCCTTGGCCAGGTCCAGCCACTCGGGTCCCCAACAATGAGGCTCTGACGAGCCGGATCATCCTTGGGGAAACACGCCACATGGCCGTAGTGCCGTAACTGACACTCCCTCACAATGCAGGTAATGTGCCTCTTTCGGGACTCCATGAGCAACCGCTCATTGGACACAAAGTCAAACCAACGGTACCCAAGGATTGTACGGAGAGACACAGTACCAAAGGAGTCCAGTCTTTGTCTCAGGTCATTGGATAGCGTCCATGTCTCGCAACCATATAGCCATAAGCACCAGGACTCTAAAGACTTGGACCTTCGTCCTTTTGCAAAGATATTGGGAGCGCCACACACCCCTTTCCAGCGACCTCATGGCCCCCCATGCTCTCCCAATCCATCTACTGATTTCATAGGAAGAGTCACCAGAGACATGAATGTCACTGCCAAGGTAAGTAAACCTCTCAACAAGGTCAAACTATCTCCACAAACAGACACACTGCTGATGACTGTGCCCAAGAGATTATTAAAGGCTTGGATTTTGGTTTTTATCCAGGACACTCCCAAAGCCCAGGCACTCGGACTCCTCACTCAGTCTCTCGTGAGCCCCGATCAAAGCCTCCATTGACTCCGCAAAGATCACAGCATTGTCAGCAAAGTCAAGATCCATGAACCTTTCTTCACCAACAGATGCCCCACAGCCGCTGGACCCCACAACCTTGCCCAACACTCAGTCCATACAAGCATTGAACAGAGTAGGAACAAAAACACACCCCTGACAAACCCCTGAATCAACTGGGAAAAACACAGAGGTCCTGCCTCCACTCTGCACAGCACTCATAGTACCAGTGTACAGGCTGGCCATGATATCCAGCAATCTCGAGGGGATCCCATGAATCCTCAGGATGTCCCACAGGGCAGCTCGATCAACTGAGTCAAATGCTTTGCGAAACTTGACACAGGTTGCAAAGAAACTCTGCCAATATTCATGTTTGTCCTCAGTGCCAGGATGCAGTCAATGGTGGACTTCTTAGGCGTAAAACCAGACTGTTCCGGTTGCTGGTAGGTGAGCAAGTGATCGTGGATCCTATTGAGGACGACCCTAGCAAGGGCCTTACCTGGAACCGAGAGCAGTGTTATCGCCCTGTAGTTGCTGCAATTCAGGCGATCACCCTTCCTTTTCCAGATAGGGACGACAAGTCCTGTTTTCCAGTCAGTTGGGATGATGCCAGTCTCCCAAAGGAAGCAAATATTGCTTCCATTGCCAGGAGGACAGCCTTACCAACCG
Organism: Polypterus bichir lapradei; assembly: GCA_026402145.1. NCBI lineage: Eukaryota > Metazoa > Chordata > Cladistia > Polypteriformes > Polypteridae > Polypterus > Polypterus bichir. Next base: position 20,406,566 of record JANRMT010062834.1, read on the forward strand.
GCCTGGAGAAGTTCACCCCGGATACCACAGATCCCTGCAGCCTTCCCCCTCTTAACCCCAGCTGATTCACCACCTCTGCAATCTCGGTGAGATGGGGTGGTTCACAGCTAATTGGAGAATCAGCCTCAAGAACCGTGGACCCAGAGATATCCAACGTCCTAGCCAGAAGATCAGCTTTGAACAACTGCTCAAAGTAGCCAACCCAGTGGGTCACAAGTGCAGTGTCATCCATAAGCACTGTTCCATCAGCTGCCCTGACTGAAATTCACAGAGGAACAGATTCAGATGTGCATAATGCTTTGATTCCTCTGTACGCAGGATGGTGTATCACTTGCTCAGAGATTCCTGTAACAAACGCCTCTTTATCTGCCCTCAGTGCCCTCGCAGCCGTCCTTCTCAGTTCCCGGGACAGACCAGAGTTGCCTTTGAGCTGTGTGGTGTGACTCCTCACAATGACATCCAGGGTGCCCTGCGAGATGAAACACCTCCTTCTGGGAACACCGGTAACACAACCCTCAGCAACCTTCAGAATCTTTTCACGGAAGGTCTCCCTCATCACATTAGTATCGGCAGTCGTACCCAAATCTGAAAGTTCCTCACACAAACTGCATGCAAACTCATTAGAAACAGCCTGCTCTTGGAGTCTGGCCAAGTCCAGGCTCATTTTCCCAGTAGGTGGTAAGTCTGTGGTCAGAATTCACAAACTGGGCACTTCTGTAGACCCTGCAGTTTTGCAATAGCCTCCAGCATCTGCCCATGAGAATGTGATTGATCTCCTTCACCACACCAACAGTATTGGAGTACTAAGTCCAACGACGTGGTTCAGGGTGCTGGAACCAGGATCCAGTGATTCGCAGCCCCTGACCTTTTGCAAAGTCAAGGAACATGGAGCCACTTTCACCACAGTCACTAGATCCATGGGGACCGAGACAATCCTCATAGCCAGCCCTGTCGGTGCCAGTGACTGCATTGAAGTCACCCATGACCAGAGGAGTGTCACCTAGTGGACACCCGTCAACCACCGAGCGAAGCTGCAGATAAAATGTCTCCATGCTGAGACATCACTCACCGCGGTTGGAGCATACACTGAGACAACAGACAAGGCACCCAGGGAGTGCCATAATCTGAGTCTCATAGTATGCTCGTTGAAAGGCGTGACATCGGACAGCTTCGGAAGAAGCCACCACACCAGTTCCGATCCCCAACAGACCTGACCCTATTGGCTCTCCAACAGTTTTGACTTTTCCAGGGATGGGGCTCCCAAGGGCTTTCCCCCATCCCCTTCATGATGCAAGCAGCCTTCCTATGGGCAGCTACAGCAGAGCTACTCCCGCAGAGAGCAAAAAGGAGTCTTTTCTGTTGTCTCTGATCTGTGTGAGGTTTTTTACGGTGGCTGGAGTGCCAACCCTGCCACCAACCCCCATGATTTCCCTGCAAGTTGGAGGACCGATTACAGGGGCCGGATGCAGTGTAACGTCATACCCAGGACAAGTGTGCAGTGAGTTACTAAAAATGTCAAAGTGTCAAGGGTTTATATAAATACTTACTAGCCTCCTTTAAGAACTCGAGGGTAAATATTATCTGGTCCTGGTGATTTGTTTGATCTCAGCCTATTTAATCTGAGCAGTACTTCTCCCTTTACAATTTCCTAATCCCTCAGTACCTCTTTAGTAGTCCCATTTACCTCTGGGAGATTATCCACTTGCTCACTTGTGAAGATCTCAGAAAAATGCAAGTTTAGAGGATCTGCTATTTCACTTTCTGTATCTTTTAATTCTTTTTACTATTTCTGATGTACTTCACCAGCCGTCTGGAGTTTTTTTTTTGTTTTTTCTGTCCCCCCTGGCCATTGAACCTTACTCTTATTCGATGTTAATTAATGCTGATTTATTTTGTTTTCTTATTGTGTCTTTTATTTTTCTATTCTTTATTATGTAAAGCACTTTGAGCTACTGTTTGTATGAAAATGTGCTATATAAATAAATGTTGTTGTTGTTGTTCACCTCCTCCTTGACTGTTCTTTTACTACTAAAATACTGAAAGAATCTCTTAGGGGTCTTCTTTCGCCTTATCTACTATATTCCTCTCCAACTGTCTTTTAGCCTCCCTGATATCCTTCTTAATGGTTGCTCTCATGTTTTCATATGCCCTTCGATTCACAATGGAGTTTTAGTCTTACATGTCTTATGGAGCTGTTTTTTCCTTTGCAGGTTCTTTTTTAACTCTTTATTAACCCACTGCAGATTGTTTTTAAATTTCCTTTTAATTCCAAATTTAGGTATGTACCTGTCCTGTATATGTAACATATTTTTAAACCTGTTTCACTGCTCCTCAACAGTTCCCACACTTGAAAGCTTATCCCAGTCTGTCCTCCTTAGACATTGCAGTATCTCTTCAACATTTTCCCTACCAAAGTTAAATTTAACATTTTACTCTTTGCATCTGCACTTTTACAATATACTGAGAATTGTATTCTATTATAGTCACGTGACCCTAGTGGTTCAATCACCTCGACACCCTCAATTCTATCCTGATTATTTCAAAATACTAAATCCACACAAGCTTCACCCCACATTGCTGCTTTGACATACTGTGTTAAAAAATAGTCACTGGTTACTTCGAAAATCTCCTGGGGCCTCATGCATAATGCTGTGCGTAGAATTCACACTATAACATGGCGTAAACACAAAAGAGGAAATGTTTGTACGCACAAAAAAATCCAGATGCATAAATCTGTGCGAACGCCAACTTCCACGTTCTTCCGCTACATAAATCCCGGTCAGCATGAAAAGTAACGCACGTGCACGCGCCTGCTGTCCTGCCCCAACTCCTGCCACAATTATGCCTCTTTGAATATGCTAAGCAATGTAAATAGCCCTTAAGCTCAGCCTTATGTGAAAATACAATGGCAAAAGCACGGGGGAAAATAGAAGAATTTCAGCGAATACCAAGTGGAGGCAAGGAAAAACATACTATTTGTTGGTTTAACAAGTGGTATAAACAAAAAAGGAAGTTGATCGAGTGACACAGAGTGTCAGAGAAACTCGAAGGCTCAAGTTCACAAAGTCACACAGTGCCCAAAGTAAAAAAGAAGTTGTCAGATATGAAAGTCATAGTGAAAAGGCGAGTCGTAGCCCACTGTCTGAGTGTCATATGAAAGCTTATTAGGGTACAGAGAAAAAAAAAAATAGGCACACAGTGGGGAAAAAAACCACGAAATGTCAACTTTAATCTCAAAATTTCCACTTTAATCACGTATTTTCTTTAGTCTTTAATGAAGAACATCATAAACGTCATCTTAAAATCGTTTAATTTACTAGTTTCTCAAATCCCATCGTAACTAAAGTAGCACGTCAAATGCTTTGTTTTGTATTTGATCTTCTATGTGCTTATGTGTGTGAATCGCTACGTGCTTCTGGGCTTTCTCTTCCTCCGACAGGACACAGAATCCATTACATTCGTAATATAACAGCTCCCTAAATAATTAAAATACTGAGATGATTTACATGATGACAGGAGTTAAAGCATGTTATTAAACATGGGAACACGGTGGTGCAGTGATTGTTCCTGCCTCACACAAGATGCTTGCTTTGCCATGTGCGATCTTCGATGAAATAATTTATTGCAGCAGTACTGTCTCTTTCAAACATACTAACCTCCAATTCCTGTCCTTCCTTTTCTTTCTCCAACTACCCAATCACCACACAATCAGCTCTGTAATAGACGTTAAGCCATCTGTAAGCTTAGAATGCCGATTCTTCAAAACTTTTAAGGAACATTGAAATATTTTCGTAGTACATGTTTAGAAGAATACAGCGCAAGGAAGGAACAATCTGTGAACGAAGCGCCAGCTCCTTGCTAGCGCTGCGGCACTGTGTCCTCACATGTTTAATTATTAACAATATAGATTATTTAAATGAAGTTAAAGTTTTATCTGTATAATATAATAAACATATTTTGCTGCATTTCTTCTTAAAAATGATATCATCATCATATGTAAATACGCGCTTTATAAAGTGGCTCAGGTTGTGCAATATTATAACTGTATCATAAGTTTACAGTGAGGTGATTGTTCTAATAAGTACAAAGTGTGTTCTACAAGGAGCAGTTGATGGACTGATTGAGTGCGTTTATAGTTCTTGGGATGAAACTGTTTCTGAACCGTGAGGAAAGGCTCTGAAGTGTTTGCCATATGAGAGCAGTTCAATAGGCAGCATGGTTAAGGCAGCGTATGCTTGATGCTGTATCCTGATAATTCTCTTTGCAATCAGCTGCTGAGCTGTGATTCCCCACTCAGTTACAGTGATATAAATACTCCGGGTGGTGCAGTGAGAGTAATATGGAAAAAGATGATCCGCTGTGGAAACTCCTAACGGGAGCAGCTATGGTATTTAGAATATTTTGTCTATTCCCTGGACCATTATATTGTTACAGGTTAATTACAATCAGATGCCTTAAACTAATAAACAATATGCGGTTAATTTCAGTGTATTTATAAAGCCGTGTCAGGGATGTGGATCTAAAAAAGAAAGGGTAACCACACAGGAACAGTACTACTGCTTTGACGCTGGGTGCCTCCAGTTTGCAAAACCGAGTGGAAAACTTGCGTATGCCAAGGTTGGAGCTACCGTGAAAATGTGCGTGGCTTTACGCCAAGTTTAGGTTTTATACATCGCAATTTGAGCATGGAAATGTTCATACGCATCATTTTTGTGCATACGCACCATTTATACATGAGGCCCCTGGTGTTGTGCTCCACCATTTGCAAGGTTATCCCAGTTAATATTCAGATAGTTAAAGTCCTCCATGACAATAAGATATCCCCCTGTAAACTTGCCTTTTTAATATTACTAAAAAGATGTGTGTTGAAATTACTGCCTGCATTGGGTGGTCTATAACACGCCTATAACACGCCTCTTTCCCTAATGCTTTCCATGCAAAGTCACATGTCCTCACTAAGATGGGGCTTATTGTCCAACTGAAGAGGACTTGCATTTAAATTCTGTTTGGCATAAACAGCAACCCCACCTCCTTTTCTATACTGTTTATACTTCCTAAAAATGTGTATCCTTCTATGTTATACTCATCCCCATGTTTGTTATTTAGCCAGGTTTCCATTATGTCTATAATATCAATATTATGTGCTGCTACATACAACACCAACTCAGTTGCCTTATTTTCGATACTTCTAGCATTAAGGCAATCTGTTTTAATTGTGTTACTCCTTTTACATTTAAACATTGGCTTAGAATTTACATCACTACACAGTTTCAATTTTACACTATTGTTTGTTCCTACCATGTACAATTCTAAACCTCTCCTGTCCTAAACTCCCTGTCCTCCCCCATTCCTTTGTTTAAACAATATCTACTCATATGTCTCCCCAATACATTGGTGCCCGTCCAGATCAGAAACCCATCATGGCAGAACAGGTCCCATCTGTTCCAAAAGGAGTACCAATGTCCCATAAACCTATACCCTTGTACCCTACACCATCTAATCTCCTCAGTCTTACCTGGACTGGTGCGTAGCACAGGCAGAACTTCAGAGAAGACTACCTTGTCAGTTCTGCTCCTCAGCTTTGCATCTAACTCTTTCAATTTTGGATCGCAGAAGTGACAGGCTACTCTTATGTATGTCATTTGTTCCAACATGGACAATGATAACCGAATCCATCCCCGCTCTGGCCAAGAGCCTATTCACCCTTCCCGAGAGGTCTCCCACCTGTGCACCCTGAAGGCAACACACCATGCAAGACTCTCTGTCTCTGGAGCAAACCTGCGCTTCAATCCCCCTAATGATCGATATCCAACTATCACTACCTCTCTCTTTCTGATAACTGGTTTTGTGGTGGCTCGTTGGGGCTCCTCATCCCTGCCTACCAGCTCAGAATCATCAAGAAAACATTTGACACTTCTAGTTCTGTGGTTGATGCCCCCGGACAGTGTGCACCCTTTACCTTGCGCCTTGTGGCTGTGACCCACTTATTTCTACCTGTCTTGTCTGGGTTCTCCTCCCATACCACCTTAGGGGTGCACACTTTCTCCCTAAAGGACACATGGGCTAGGTCCATTAATTCTCTTCTCCGTCATCTAAAAAGTCCAATATCCAACAGAACTTGCATTGCACTGGCCTCATTATTAAAATTTGATTTAGGATTATTAAAGCTGCCTTAACATTTTCTTTTTTTAATTAAAAATTAAATGATTTAACTTAACTGGTAAAACTGAAAAAATATAAGCCAAAGAAATTAGATTATAGAACTACTATAGCTCTTTTACATCTTATGGCCCCTTAAGCTAATGCAATCTTCTCCCTGTCGACTGTCTGCTGTTTGTTTTTCTATGATGTTAACTTTATTTTTCTCTGCCTGTTCTCCTAACTGTGTGCTCCTCTTATTCTTTACTTAACAGCTCTCCACTCGCAACTGTTTGCATTCCCCTGTATTAATGAACCCTTACGCTGTTGCCCACTTAACTGCTCTAATTCCAGACCTCTAAGATCTGTTCAATCTAAAATAAATAAAACTTGCTGCTGGTTAATTTCTTACTGTCTTATATGCTCCTACAGCCCCCTGTGCCTGATCAGGTGTCTTAACTCTGGCCTCTTACCTGCGCTCCCAGAGCCTTCCCCTTTATTTCTTTGAAGTCAGTCATGGCCTTTTTTCACTGTTTCTGTTACTTATTAACTATTTATTGCTATGACATGGTTATTTACTTACAGTTGCTGATATCAGTTACTGCTGCTTTCTGCCGTGCCTCTTTGACACTAGACTCATCCTCGTCTTTTGCATACAAAGCAGCAACTCATGCGTCACAATACTATATGCAGTAGTATTATAGTAGCATTATATGCAGTAGTGACAGAAAAGAATACAATAAGACCGTAATGACCTTTTTCTTTCTTGGTGTTGCCAGCTTTTAGGTTTTCTAGATTGTACTGAAAGAAATTGATGAATATGAAGAATTTAGGGCAGAGTGGTGGCTCTGAGGCTAAGGAGCTGCGCTGGTATCCCGAAGGTTGCCAGTTCGAATCCCCTTCATTGCCAAAAGAGATCCTACTCTGCTGGGCCCTTGAGCAAGGCCCTTAACCTTCAGTTGCTCCAGGGATGCTGTACAATGGCTGACCCTGTGCTCTGACCCCAAGGGGTATGTAAAAACTAACAAATTCCTAATACAAGAAATTGTATAAGGTGAAATAAAGAAAAAGAAAAAAAAAAGCAGTACAAAGCACAAAAATAATGACAACATGTTCACCCTTTGAAAAAGGGCTCTTAATATGCAAAGTGCTTTACAGGAAGAAAAATATACAACTACAAAGAAAAAAAAAAAATTAACAAATACAAATAATAAAATAAATGATTAAGGAATAGAGATGGTAAAACCTCTAAATATGGCTTTGTTCTGGTGTGCAAAATCTGCAATTATTAAATAATACTGTAGATGCCTATATTTTCATTATATTTTGCTTAAAATAAACCAGGATTAACTTAAATACAGGCTACTTGCATGGGCAATTTAACATCAAACCATATTCTTTTCCTGAATTGTATCACCTTAAACATCTTTGCAAACAAGGCAGAGGATCAGGATGATGCCTCAGGCTGTATTGATTACTTTATAACCTGTGAACAAATGGGTGGCTAGGAATTGCCAAATTGTTTTACAGTTTTGGAAAGGAAGGAATCTGCACATACTTAAAAGATCAAAGACTGTAAGCGAAGTCATTTATTACACAGACAGCCAGCCAATCAGATGTGTGTGGCATCACATGTTCTGGAAATCCTACATGGAATTTTAAAAGAAATATACTTCAAAAGAAGAAATAGTGAAAACAAAAAGACATCAGCCGAAGAAACAAAGACCTGTGTGACTATTTCATCTTAACGTCGAAGGATGTAACTCATGCATTTCACCGATTTCTAGATCAAGAGCCACCCAAGAACATTCACCTTTGACATTTTTTCACAAGCTTTTTCTAAAGACTATAGATATATATTCAGACTTTGCTATCTACATTTTCTTTTATACTGTCATCTACTGGTATTATTGTTCTGTAATAAATACCAAGTCGCTTTTAACTTTCTATACTTTGCTTTTATATGTAGAGTGCTAAGGTAAATATATAGAGTACCTGGAGCAGTAAAGAAGTGCCATATAATCCAAACTGTAAGGTTTATCGGGTTGAGGACAAAGGGCTCTGTCCAAAAGTGAACAGTATGTAAAAGTAAGACATTTATTGGTTGATAAACGGCCTTTGGCCAAGGATGTTGCACCTTTGTATATTTGAATACATTATTGGAGACCAAAAGTAGTATCTAGTATCTAGTAAGTCTCTTGGAGTACTAGGGAATGACAGACTGTGCATGTGTTATTCATATGGCACTTGTGTGTGTTAAAGCGCTAAAGAATAACGGGCTGTGTATGTGTCATTCATACGGTACTTTTGTGGTTAGGGTCTGTGTGTATATCTGTGTATGTGTGTCTTAATCTTAAGGTGCAAGAGTAGACCAACCCGGTAATGAACTGGTGAGTACACTTATCCCTGAAGAAAATAAGTAGAGGGGAATACAATGATAATACAGGCTTAAACTACAATTCACTTAACATAGCTTTTCATTTTCTAATGGTTATAATGGTAAATGACTAATGCTTCATGCCAGGTGGCCAGGGAAGAGAAGAAAACAGAATCTCTGAGTTGATATGATTATAGAGAAAATAAACCTGCAGGGACTTCAAGGCAAAAAGACCATCCAGCCCCCACTGGGCATGTTACAAAGCATAAATGTGATAAAGTAAATCATTATTGTTATAATGATCCATCCTAGAATGCTTTGTTTTGCTCATGTACAAAGCTTGTGCTGCATTCTAAAGTCATCCCTACTGGTGGTATGATAGTTCATCTGTATGTGAAACTTTATTAAAATTCAGTTTTTGCTCCTAAATCTTATTTTTTGGTTGCCACATAGGGCAAGGTAGATCTTTTTCTGGCTTTTTTTTCTCTTTATAAAGATTTTTGCTGTTTATTCAGCTACTTTGAAGCAAAAGCAAGCATAAGTATGTTTGGTGTTGTGTAGCATCCCAGCAGTGCGTGCAGAAGATAAAGTTCATCTGTGGGAGGTAAATAAATAATTATCTGTTTTTATTTATCTGTTAAAAGTAAATAAGTTGGTAAAGAAGAAATGAAAGTATTATTAGTTAACTCAGGTACATTAAGCTCAAGCCAGTGAGCAGAGAAGCCAGCAGGAATGTGGGATAAACAGCACATTTTAGAAAAAGATTGTTTAAAAAGTCAAAGTATTTATAGTTGCGTTAGGTTATAAAAAAGGAAGTAGTTAAGATCATTTCCTAGGGATCTAGACAAGCCTAAGGTAAAGTCTAGTATGAGCATTTAGTACTGAGAACACCTTAAGCAGTTAATACAAGGCCTTAGAGAGGGCCAGTATGTATTAAATAGGTCCTGTAAATCATTTAACACTAGAATTACCAGAGCCTACGAAAAAACTTGTAGATCCGTCCCACCTTAAAGCGCTTCTCACCTCTCTGTCAGCGTCTTTTGTCCTGTAAATTTGTTGATAAGCAGCAAACAGCAAGCAGCCTACTACCGCATCCCCCAACCCGCACAGTTGTCTCAGCTCAAGTCTGTTTGCTTGCATGTCAGTTGCTTAGAGTTGTATAGAGTGAGAAGTCAAGCAAAATGACATCTTTTATAAATACTATATCGTTATTTGGAACACTTGCATTTCATGTGTGTTCCATGTCTACAGAAATCTATGTACAGTAAACACATCGTTAAAACAGAAACATTTTTCATGTGTTAGTAATAATTGACAAAATGTAGACATGAAATATATAATGTGTGAAGCCTGAATTCCAAATATCAAAGAAACACTTTCACAAAAGGTACAAATATAACAGAACAAGTGCACTTTTATTCACAAATATAACTGCAGAATAACAACCCGCGTTTACCTACGACATTGACATGCATTTGTTATCACAGCTTCGGTGGCGCAACAGTATCAGCCATTGACTGGTAATCAAAGCTTCACGGGTTTGATCCTGGGCGTGTCTGTTTTGAGAGCTGACCTGCTCATATTCTTACTATTTTAGAATAAAAACTTACATTTGATTCCAGTCTGCAACAGCCTTTGGAGACAGAAGCAGCCTTAGAGGTGTGTGGGGCCTAGGGCTGACAATTTTTGCAAGATAACACGCAAACTTTATCAGAATTTAACAATATAATCTATTAAAAAAGTGCAATTTATAATTCATGACAATACTATAACAGTGCAAATGCGATGCGGTATCATGCGGAAATTAACAAGGCCTGTTCTAGAAAAGTATCCAAATTGCAAGCATGCTCTGAGTCTCGATATGCAGGATGTCATAGTCATAACTAACATTGATGTCATGTCATCCGGTTATGATTAGCTATACATGTTTTTGTGCATTAATATTCGGACTATGGAATGTACATGTACAGAATTTGACCTTGAAGAGGGATTTTAAAAGGGTTCCTCTTAGAAGCATCTCAATTATATATATACTGGAGGATATAACTTGACAAATCCACTCGAATGGGACACGCGGACCTCAAAAGCTGGGTCCCCTTATGCGCAGAGCCTGGGGCAGTCACCCCATCTTGCCACCCCCAAAAGCCGCTCTTGCCTCAAGAGCTTAAGGAGGTTGTTAAGTACATATACAAATCCTGAGCAGATGTCTTTAATAATTTTCCCAGTGGACAGAGATTTTCAAAAGACCGGAGGCTAGCAAATATTATCTCATTGTATAAAAAGTGTGATCCAAGTATCTATAGACTCCAGTAAATTTAGTGTGCATCCTAGGTAAATTAATGGAAGCAATTATTAAGAAAGAATATGCAGCTCACATCTAGAACAGGAGTATTAGCAAATACTCAACACAGGTCCAGATGTTTCAGTGATATGCTGGAATTCTTTGAGGAAGCAAGAAAAGAATATGGTCAGAGAGGTTCATCTTACTTTACTTATCTTGATTTTCAGAAGAGTTTTAATAAGGTACCACATGAGAGGTTAGTGATCAAAAGAAGTTGGAATTCAAAACACAATTTGTAGATGGGTACAAAATTACCTCAAACACAGGAAGTAAAGGGTATTAGGTGATGTTAAAAGTGGTGTTCCTCTGGAAATAGGGCTGTGGCCGCTGCTCTTTTTAACATAAATAAATAACCAGGATAGGAATCTAAACAACAAGCTGGTTTGTAGATGGTACCAAACTAGGTGGAAGGGCAGATAATGTAGAATGAGCTAAATTGTTACAGAGGGACTTGGACAGCATACAGGCTTGGGCAGAATTGTGACAGATAAACTTTAATGTAAGTAAATGTAAAGTTTTACATGTAGGAAATAAAAATGTTAGAGTTGAGTACACAATGGCAGGGCTGAAAAGGAAAGTGTCTAGAACAGAGGCTCTTAAACAAACCAGATTTGCCTTTTTTGTGTTTTCATGACCCACAGTTGCTGTGGAAATCATCCAGAGGATCCACCCCCCTTGTAGAACTGTTGCCTTTCTATGTCCCCTGGGTCACCTTTGGCTAATTGCTGCCAGATTGTTGTCCCTTCTCCCTTGGAGAATCGTCACCAATTGTCATCATTTTCCCTTGCCAACGGTGAATTATGGCAAAAAACATTCTGCAAACCCAAAGGTTTTGTGACCCATAGTTTAAGAAACACTGGTCTATAATTACATGATGCCTTATTGTTAAGTTTCTCATGTTAAGTTATTATGTTGTTTAGTTCTTATTCATTATCACATATTTAAAATTCTGTTAATGATTTTTGGTACTTATAAAGTCATATATTGTTGTTCTTGTCCTTTTATTATTCTATTTTAATGCATAGTCACTGGAGTTGAGCAATTAATCATTTCACTACATATTGTGATATATGTATAATTTCCATCCATCCATCCATTATCTAACCCACTATATCCTAACTACAGGGTCACGGGGGTCTGCTGGAGCCAATCCCAGCCAACACAGGGTGCAAGGCAGGAAACAAATCCCCGGACAGGGCGCCTTATAAAAAAGAATTAATAATGAGCACATCACTACCAACATCCAGACAGTGCACAGAAGTGATCAGAAAAGCTAAAACGATGTTATGTATCACAATATGTGGAGTACAAGTCAAAGGTTGTTATGCTTTAGGTATACTAATGCACTTATGAGGCCTTACCTGGAGTACTGTGTGCACTTTTGGTCTCCATATTACAAAAAAAACATAGCAGCAGTAGAGAAAGTGCAAAGAATAGCAACTAGGCTGATTCCAGGACTAAAAGGTAGGAGCTATGAGGTGAGGTTGAAGGAGTTGAACCTTTTCAGTTTAAGTAAACAGAAGTTAAAATGGGAAATGATTGAATGTCTTAAAATTATAAAAGGAATGAGTACAGTTGCTATTTTAAAATAAATTCAGCAACAAGAACATTAAGATATGGGTTGGAAACTTGTTGAAGGCAGATTTCATACAAAAATTAGAAAGCTTTTCTTCATGCCAAGAACCATTGACATAATAAATGTTCACATATTATAAACATAATAAATTGCCAAGCAGAGTGGTAAAGAATATGAGTTTGGAGACCTTCAGATCTCAACTTGATGTAATTTTGGAAACTCTAAATGAATAGGATGGATGAGAATATTGGGCTGAATAGCCTGTTTTTTTGAAAACTTTTCAAATGTTGTAATGTCCTATTTAAACGCAGTGTGTCCCATCAAAGTTGGAGCATCCAAAATCCTTCCAGCCTCAGAGGCAGCTGCCAAGTACTTTGATCAGGTGACATTGGTGTTTTCAGAAAAACAAAAAAACCAGTGTAAATGTTTTAAGAATATAATATTATAGTATATATTATAATCTATTAGAACCAGGTTAAAGTGGGTTTTTAGAAGTTTTTAAAAATGGTGTATCTCTATTGTAGAACATTCCACATTTTTTTGTATATATAAACACATATTCTCAAGCTTGGGTCACAGAGCCAGGAAAGTAAGACCAGGTTTCCAGGGAACAAAAGTTTTATCGCTGATCAGACAAAAACTTTCTCATACTTTATTCCAAAAAGAGTTTATCTTCAGCACACAAGCACACAGGTTACATCTGACCAACGTCCTGCTGTAGCTCCCTTCTTCAATTTAAAAGAACACAAGGTTTCCTCATCAAGCAGCTTCAACAGCTCAGAAGCAGAGGTGGGGGCAGACAGAGTCTGGAGGAGAGAAGACAGAAAAATGAGCAAATTGGCTAGTCAGGGCTTGGTCTTTTAAATGTTCTAAACATCAAGAGAGAAAGAAGCATGTTTTGCGGTAAGTCTGCAGTTTTCCAAATATTTGTTATAAATTACATTGTATTTCAAGTTTAAGTAATGCCAGATGAGTCTACTATACCTGTGAAAGGTTTCATGTTGGTAACACAAAAAAATAAATAGTTACAGCATTTGGCACCATGGCCACCACAACAATAAACAACAAAAGAACTCTTCCTGGCAGGGATGCCCAAAATATAAATATAAATAATATACAATTTATATAAAATAATATAAAATATAAATAATTTCTTACATACACACATACTTACACACACACACACGTATATATTTTGTATATGCAAACACACCTCAAAAAAAAAAAGAATTTTTCTCATCTTTGGCAGTATCCTTTTTTCAAATGTGGGCATGTTATATATATATATATACAGTATATCATTGGAGACGTCTCAGTCTCAGCTATAAAATGGTATAAAGCTTGCGATGGCACAATTCACTGAGCAAGAGCAACCTGACTAGAACCGCCAGATTGCTTATGCACAGGGGGCATACCATACCCCCCTGCTCTTTTATAGTGAATATCTCACTAACACTTCATTCCACCATGTCAAGCTTGGGCTAGATTTATTAAGCAGAGGCTGCTGTAAATGTTGATATATAACATGTCAATATTTGCTCTTTCTTTTTGAAGTTATATGTGACAACACGGAAATAACTATTCTCACCATTATTGCATATGACAGGTACTGTATATAGCAATAAACTGCCCATTGCAATACACAATGATTATTTCTGCCAATAAAATAAAAGTCCTTATTCTATGGTAACAATTACTGTAATGTTAGCGTCACACCTCCCATTATGTGGTAATCGGGTCAACTGGGTGTGCTGCATCAACTGGAAAATTGTCAAGTTAACTTGTCTAGAAAGAACTATGCTATATATTCTGACTGTTTTTTAATATTAAGGGATATTTTAACATTTTTATGTTTTTTCTTGTATTATACTACCTTAAGTTTTTTGTTCCTGGTTTGTTCTGTGTATTTTGTTTAAATTATTCTGGTAAAGTGCTTTATAAAAAATATAAATATTATTATTAGTATAAATTATTATGTTGACCATACCGACAGGTCTATAGATACCTGCAGTTCTTGCGTCCTTTGAGGTTTCTCGGAGCATCATTATGGTTCCCTCTTGCATCCTTGGATTCTTAGCTACCCTGTTATACATAGTTACAATACTATTTAGAATTTCAGTACTGTAATTGGAAGAAATTAACTTACAACTAAAATCTTAAGTCTTTTTAAAAGGATATCAAATAAAACAGCTTGCATTCCGCTGTAAAGTAAATAACTTATTTTTTTAATCCTAAATAATTTTTGCAATATGTTACCCAATTTGGCCTTTTCCTATTCCTACATGAACAACAGCAACATTTATCTATATAGAATGTTTTTATGCAAATGATGTAGCTCAAAGTGCCTTACAGGATAAAAAAAGGTATAAAAAGAAAATTAGGCAATACTAAATATCATAGAATAAAAGTAAGGTCCAATGGCCAGGGAGGGCAGGAAAACCAAAAAAAAAGCTGGAGAAAAAAATAAAAATTGCTGGGCTTCCAGGCCACAAGACCACCCAGCCTCCACTGGACATTCTACTTAACATAAATGATCTCAATCAGTCCTCACGGCTTTCAGGCTTCACATGGAAGAATTAGACGCTGATGGTCATGTGGACCTCTGGCCTTCAATTTGTCAATGTAGGGACAGCACGGTGCTTTGATCAGGTGGTGGTGGTACAGATCACCACCACAGAAAAACGGAAAGAGAACAGCAGAGAAAGCAGAGGTTAGTATGGATTTCAGAGCTATGAAAAAAATGATAATTAAATCCATATACAGGATATCAGGGTTAAACTAAAATGAAGCTATTAGAAAGCCATGTTAAAATAATGAGTTTTTAGCAGTTTTTTAAAGTGCTCCACTGTATTAGCCTGGCGAATTTCTATTGGTAAACTGTTCCAGATTATAGGTGCATAACAGCAGAAGGCCGCCTCACCACTTGTTTTAATTTTAGCTCTTGGAATAATAAGCAGACACTCATTTGAAGATCTAAGGTTTTTATTTGGAGTGTAAGATGAAAGACAATCTGAAATATAGGATGGAGTGAGATTATTTAAGGCTTTGATAAACCATAAGCAGTATTTTAAAGTCAATTCTGAATAGCACGGGTAACCAATGTAGTGACATCAAAACCAAAGAGATGTGCTCAGATTTTCTTTTCCTAGTTAAGATTCTGGCAGCTGTATGAAAATACATAAAACACTTTCTTGCATATTCCAGACAAAATAACACCATATATTAATGGATTTAAAAGGAGAGAAACTATGAGACAATCTAATGAAGCAACAGTAGAGATGCTGTTTTCGCCACTGTTTGAATTAAGCCTGCTGTTTATTACTTCTCCTTGCATGTAGAGCGCTTTGAGTAGTGAGAAAAGCGCAATATAAATGTAAAGAATTATATACTTAACTTTTAAGCTGAATTAAAGTTAATAAATGTGGGCAACAAGTTTGAAAAGCTTGGTTTTTTTGAAACTTGGAATTGTTCCAGCATACGATATATAATGTTATATAATGTTATCCGCGGAAGATGTACTACATTACTTTTCTTGTCGCCTGTTAAAATTTTACATGTCATCGATTGTGTAACCAATCAACAATTTTCACGTTAATTCATTTGTCTTCATCGTTTCTCGGCGCAAGGATTGCCCATGAATTTATTTTTTCTGTTGATAACCCTTCAGGATGAAATTCATCAATAAGATTTGGACATAATATTTATTTTTTTATTGGGAACTTAAAGTGAGGAAAATGTAAAAATTTATAAGAGCTGAGAGCACAAGAACTGTGTCTGAAAAAAGCTTTCACACGAATGAGAGGTGAGTGGACTGTGGGTGTGGTTGTAAATGGTTAAGAGGAGGGTGAGACTTGAAAAAATCTCTTGGAACAAGTCTCGTCTCAAGATTTTCTTTTATAATAGAGAGATATAAACCAGCATGCAGATCCCATATGTGAAAAAAATAAGTATACCCTTTGTGGAAGCTGGCCCGGACACAGACAGACGGACAGCATATTTCACCCAACACACTGTTTATTTACAAAGTATTTACAAACTGTGCACTTACACCCCAGTGCCTCTTGCACCGATTCCCCCAAGTCCAGGCCTCACAGTCTCTGTGCCTTTCTCTCCTGGCCGCCTCCAGTCCTCACTCCAGCTCCGTCCTCTTCCACCCGACTTCTGCTGCTCACTGAAGGGAGGCGGCCCCTTATATATGCTTCCCGGACGAGCACCAGGTGTTCCCGGCATTCTTCCCTTGGCCACGCCCCAGCGTGGCGGAAGTGCCGGCTGTCCTCCCGGCAGCTCTCCGGGTGTCCTCCAAAGCCTTCCCCCCGGCACTTCCGCCACACCAGGGATAATCAGGCACTGGGGCGCCGCCTGGCGGTGACCATGGGTCCCTACAGGGCTGGGCTTCCAAGCCCTCTACCCGAGGCCTCCAGTATAACCAGGACGGATGCCCCCTCTCGGTCTGGAGGAGGCACAAGCCCTCCTCTGGTCCTCCTGGGCGTCCCTGGCTGGAGCCCGGCCGGGGACCACACGGGATATACCGGCATCGGGGCGCCGCCTGGCGGTGGCCACGGGTCCCTACAGGGCTGGGCTTCCAAGCCCTCTACCCGAGGCCCCCAACATAACCAGGACGGACGCCCCCTCGGGGACCACACCTTATAGCTTCCATGTCACTTAAGAAGGTAGCTTGTGCTGGGTGCTGCAATGAATTGCACTTGATTAATCAATGTGTGTTCTGGAAAGTTTACCACTTCTATTTAAAACAGAACTTTTGGCAGCTCAATCTGGAGCATTCTTGTTTGTGGTTAACAATGTTCAAAGAACTAAACATAACTCTAGTGGTTTCGGAGAAGCAATTGTTGTCTTAGAAGGATTATAAGGCCACTTCGAAATAATTTGAAGCTCCTCACTCTATAATGGTAAGAATAATTTAAAAATGGAGAATGAAGAACACCCATTATTGCAAAATAATAGAAAGTGGCCACGATAACCCAAGGGTTTTGTTCTCTGTAGTTAATAAACTACTCCAACCCGCATCTGGCTCACCTACCTCTTCTATTGAAGTCTGTGAGAATTTCCTCCACTTTTTCTGTAACAAAATTAAAGATCTAAATAATGCAACTAACATAAATACATCATCTCTTTATATCTTTCCCTGTTTTCTCAATCCATCCAGCTCCTTCTCTAAGTTCTCACCAGTCTCATCTGCTTTTGTTAATGACCTGTTTTGTAAGATGAGGCTGACTACTTGTGTACTGGACCCCATCCCCAGCACACTACGTAAATCCTGCCTTCATGCCATAATCCCGACTGCTACAACAATAATAAACTCATCCCTTGACACTGGCTTTGTGCTGCTCACTTTTAAAAC
Source organism: Polypterus bichir lapradei (assembly GCA_026402145.1). Classification (NCBI taxonomy): domain Eukaryota; kingdom Metazoa; phylum Chordata; class Cladistia; order Polypteriformes; family Polypteridae; genus Polypterus; species Polypterus bichir. The sequence goes on from JANRMT010062834.1 coordinate 20,424,357, forward strand.
TTTTTTAACCCCAATGTTAAAAAAGTCTGGTCTTGATGCTGACGATCTTAACAATTTTCGGCTTATTTCCCACTTATCTTTTCTGTCAAAAGTTCTTGAGCGTGTTGTAGCCTCCCAAATTACCGACTACTTAACCACTAATAACTTGATGGAACCCTTTCAATCTGGTTTCAGGGCGCAGCACAGGTGTGAAACTGCTCTGCTACAGGTAACCAATATTTGCTTATGGCAGCAGACTCTGGACAAACCAGCATATTAATTCTGTTAGACCTCAGTGCACCATTTGACACTGTCAGACATGACATTCTACTGTCCAGAATGGAGAACATGCTGGGTATCTATGGCACTGCCCTCCAGTGGTTCAAGTCCTATCTGACTGATAGTCAAGAGTTTGATAGTCTTGGCAACAGCAGGCCCAGCACAGCGCCAGTCATACAAGGAGTTCCACAGGGCACTGTCCTTGGTCCTCTGCTTTTCTGTGTTTATATGCTTCCCTTTGGCTATATTATTTATAGCTTTGGACTGGGTTATCATTTTTATGCAGATGATACTCAACTCTATTTCAATGTTAAAGTGGAACTTCATCAGATCTTTCTCAGCTCACAACTTACCTTAGTGAAATTAAAACCTGGATGGAACAGAACTCTTTAAAATTAAATTGCAACAAAACTGAACTCCTGCAAACCTGGACTAAAGTGCAGCCTAATAAAATGAGCTCCTTCCCTGTCAATCTTGGCGTTGATCCCATCAGACCTGCCTCTTCTGCAAAGATTCTTGGTGTCATTTTTGATTCCTCCCTTTCTTACTCCGCCCACATAAATCACATTAAGAAACTTTCTTACTTTCACCTCTAACATATCATGTGTTCACTCCTTCCTCTCCTTTTTTAACACTGAAAAACTTGGCTATGCTTTTATCACATCCCGCATCAATTATTGTAATTCCATGTTGGCAGGTGCCCCTTCTAATCTTATATTACAGCTCCAGCTTATTCAAAACTCACCTGCAAGAGTCCTGACTCGAACCAGCAGCAGCGAGCAAATAACACTCATCCTGCTCCGTCTTCACTGGCTCCCTGTGTCTTACAGAATTGAATATAAAATCCTACTAATAACCTACAAAGCCTTAAACGACCTTGCGCCACACTACATCAGTGACCTTCTCCATCACTATGTGCCTGTCCTCCCACTAAGGTCCTCTGAATCTGGCAATCTTGTTGTGCACCACACTAATCTACACTCCATAGGTGACAGGGCCTTCAGCTGTATAGCGCCCAGGCTGTGGAATGACCTACTGAAATTAATCAGATCAGATCAGACTCCATGAATTCTTTTAAAAAACAACTCAAAACTCATCTGTTCAGGAAGGCTTTTATTTCTACTTGACTTTATTACCCTTCTTTCAGTTTACGTCTATGTCAAGGTGCTTAGGTAACCTGTGTGTGTGCTAGACCATTAATTACATTGTCTGTTAGGCTTTTCTCTGAATTTACTGTCTTACTCTTCTTTATTTATTTATCTGGTTTAGTACAATGGTATATACTGTATACCCTGCCATTCTTTCTTAAACTCTGTGAAGTGCCTTGAGCATGGGAAAGGAGCTATATAAATAAAATGTATTATTATTATATTTGTAAATCTTCCCTGGAGTGGGCAAAACTTTAAATTTGCACTGGCATGAAATCAAATGATGTGCTATGAAATCTGAAAAAACTCCAAGGCATACCTCCAGGGATCTGTGGGCCCCGTCAACATTTCAAGTGGTACACTTCATGACCCTGCCACCAGAAAAAGACTGAACAAGTACTGTACGTTTTTAATTGAAAGTTCCATCTATCCATAAAGAACACGGCAGAGTAACATAGAATTGTACAGTACAGTATATAGTACTTACTTTTGAATGAATGTCAGTACCTCTGGAACTTTACCCACTGGACAGAGGAGACCAAAGCAGAGTTGTTTAGTCATTATGATGGTTAAATTTAGGCTGGGTGGGGTGTCAAGGATTTTACTTTTTTCTTTCTTCTTTCTGTGTGCTGCTTTCTTGTTCCATTGTAATGTGTGTGCTCTTTTTCATTAGCTGTCTCGTTGTGAATTTGTAAATGCGTATAACTGATGGATAGACACATGTTAGAACCCCATTTACAAAGAAACCTGCTGTGAAAAAAAATGTTTTATTAAAAATGTAATTGAAAGTAATTCACAAAAACTGTTGCATGTTAAAGCAAGAAGAAAATGATAAGAAAAATTCATTCTGACATTGTTCTTTAGTTAATATTTCACTTATAAATACATTTTTATAGGAATAAGTTATTTACATTAACTTCCATGAAATGAAATCATGTGCAAATAAGACATAAAATTCAAGCAGCCCTGAATACACCCTACAGTTTAAGAAGATGTCCATAATCCATTACAAAGAGTAGTACAGCTGACAAGATTAAAAGATGCAGAATACAATAATATAACAGAATTTTTTTTCACATTAAAACAGTGTCTTAATATGTATGATTCTCTTCAAGCTTCATAGATAGTTAAATAGGTAGATCTTTATTTGTCCCTGCGGGGAAATTTGGCTTTTTATGGAAGCCTATTAAATAAACATTTAAATACATACAGTAAGTATATACAGTAGGTAAATAAATACATAAATACTGTGTATACATACTGTATATATATAAACTGCTCAAAAAATTAAAAGAACAATTTGAAACACATCAGATCTCAATGGGAAAAAATCCTGCTGGATATCTGTACTGATAAGGACTGGGTAATGTGTTAGGAACGAATGGATGTCACATCGTTTGACGGAAATAATAATTATCAGGCTAGTCCATTTTGACGGAATTTAATTTCAGCAGCTCAGAATCGTACTTACTGTAGTAGTTTGTATGGCCCCCACGTGCTTGTATGCATGCCTGACAATATCTGGGGTGGGGCTGGGGGATAATGCTCAAAATGACAGATGGTGTTCTGGGGGATCTCCTCCTAGATCTGCATCAGAGCATCACTGAGCTCCTGGACAGTCTGAAGTGCAACCTTTGCGGCATCAGATGGACCAAAACATAATGTCCCGGAGTGGTTCTATTGGATTTAGGTCAGGCAGGCATGGGGGCCAGTCAATTGTATCAATTCCTTCATCCTCCAGGAACTGCCTACATACTCTCTCCACATGAGGCCATGGCAATGTCATGCACCAGGAGGAACCCAGGATCAACTGTACCAGCATAGGGTCTGACAATAGGTCTAAGGATTTCATCCCGATACTTAATGTCAGTCAAGGTGCCTTTGTCTCGCCTGTAGAGTACTCTGCGTCCCTCCATGGATATGCCTCCCCAGACCATCACTGACCCACCACCAAACCGGTCATGCGGGAAAAATGTAAAAGAATAAAAATAATTACCTTTAAAAAATAAATCACACAACATTAATGTTAAAAACAATATAATGTATAATATATTATTGAATACAGAAGAAAAATTGGGTGGATCCTCCTTCTGCATGCTTCTCTAAATACCTTAGCTGTTTCAAACTCTGTTCTGCAATTCAAAAGGCACCTGCCATTTCAGACTAAACATGTGTGGTGTGAACTCAGGAGATTTTTAATAGACATTGTGACTTAGACCTTAAACAGATTCCAGAAATTAACAAAATTGTACAAAATGACTTAATCGGTGTACATATACTGTAGCACTTCTGGGTCTGGACCTGATGAGCATGTCCCTCCAGGTTGTTACAATACAAAACAATGTGCATGGGCACCACTGACCCGTCTTAAATATTGGGAGGGTCAGGCAATAAAGTATAGGTTACAACACAGATAATAATCCTCCAACAACCGCAACAATAAAAATAATCAACTTTGTGCAGAACTTTCACTCAGGCCTATTGTAATGTACCTATTTTAGGGTATTTAGTTTTTCTATTCCAATTGGGGTTCACCCCTAAATATTGGTATATTGAAATGCCCTTTCTTAGCAGATACATACTGGCCTAGATGTACATTCCTACCAAAGTTCAGCTTTTTAATTAAGCAGGAAATAGTGTTTTTGTTGATGAGTGAGTGAATCTACTTTAATTTTATATAGAAAACCATTCTAATTGTACGTTTGCAGAATGCTGAAATCATACACAATGCTGAAACCAACCCTGTAAAGCTCAAACAGTCACACACCCAAACTCATTCACACTGGAACAATATAGAGATTTGGCCCCAAATAAGCATATAAGGGTGCTGATATATCGGCCGATATTTTTCATTCACTGATGAACTGGGGTAACCTCCATTGGTAATCCACCTAGTGTGATGAGGAAGCTCTTCAAAGAAAAGCATGTTTGTTAGGTTGTTTTCTTAGTATAGACTGCTGGAGCTTGAAAACCCACTCCCCTTGACCGATACACTCAATGACAGTCATGAGAATGGATGTTGACAATGTATGAGCTAAACTTCTAAAATTCTAAACTTGGTCAGCATTCATTGGTTCCTGGAGCTAACAATAAAGCACATTTTTACAAAAGATACATAAAGTCATCTATTATCTTATTGTTACACTTGAAGTTCACCATTTTCATTTTAATATGTTATATTCTATTACTAGCAAAATACCCGCGCTCTGCAGCGGCGAAGTACTGCCTTAAAATTTTTATTAAGAAGAAAATTAAACCTTTTTAAACTGAGGGAAAATATACCAATAATTATTTGTTAAGGATCTTATTGTATGCCACGTTGTCAGTTCGGCCCTCCAGTTGTAATATGACCAAGCTGCGCTGAGCTTACTCTTGAGCATGCAACGTACAGTTGGCCATGTGAACAGTAATCTTGTTTCAAATCTCACAGCTTGGATTGCTGCTGTCATAATCGGTTTGAGTTTCATGGTTTGTTTCAGTTACGACAGTATTTGTAGGACTTGTGTTGAAGAGACATTCGGCATCTGTCAAGCATTGTAAGTATACAACCAGTTTCATTGATAACTTCACATCCAGCTTTTGAGAGTTTAAACATTTCTAAACATCAAAGTGTCAACTACTGAAATCATCACCTGTGAATCTAAGATGTTTAAGAGGCATTGGCGGTTGTCCAAAGGTGTAAAATATTTGGCCATTTCGGTACACTTGAAAGCGACAACCGAACATTTCAGCGGCAGCCATCAACTTACAGATGCATAGGTGAAGGGCTTAAGCATTTCACTCTTCTAGTGCTCCTGTGTAGTATAATTATCTCCTGTACCGTCATCAGTCCACACCTTGAACCTGTCCCAGTCATTCAATACATAAGACAAAATGTTTCTCCGGATATCAAGAGTGAGCCTGATATGGCCGTGCAATATGTAACACAGAGAATGGAAAAGGCAGGTGCCATCTCTGGGCATGGAAACCACTTGGTAAGTGACAGTTCTTTGATCGATGGTGATCACCTCGATAGACATGTTAATGGGGGTACGGTTGGAATGATAAAGGAAATGGGTACCTGAACAATGTCAACTAAGTCTAAAATACCTACACAATAACTATAATCGTAATAAATTAACAATAAAACAGCGGAGAAGCCGTGGATTAAATAAAAAGGCTGTAGTTATCAGCAGGGAGACGTGAATCCCGTGGCGAAGCAAGGAAGGGAATGTAGAGACTGGAGCGACGGACGGCCTTATATAGGCAGGCAGCCAACAACGTGGGAGGCGTTGGGATGGGGGACCCAACGCCGCCTCACACGGTGACCGAGCTGCAGGCTATGGACGTATATATGTAAGTAAGTAGGATTCAGTTAGCGTTGGGAACTCGCGTACCAAATTTCTTGAAGATGGGCCCATAAGTAAAAAAGACCGTTGAAAAGTTCAATATGGCGGCCGACAGTGGCATCATATCACCAAAATAAGTATCAAATTTCAGCCTTCTACCTACATGGGAAGTTGGAGAATTAGTGATGTTGGAAAGTTCAATATGGCGGCTGACACTGGCGTCATACCATCGAAATAAGTATGTACATTGGTTTCGGTTAGCGCAGGGAAGCCGCCTACCAAATTTCGTGAAGATGGGGCCATAAATAAGAAAGTTCAACGTGGCAGACGTTGTCGACCGTTATCGACCGTTACGTGTAGAATTTCGAAATGAAACCTGCTTAACTTTTGTAAGTAAGCTGTAAGGAATGAACCTGCCAAATTTCAGCCTTCTACCTACACGGGAAGTTGGAGAATTAGTGACGTTGGAAAGTTCAATATGGCGCCTGACAGTGGCGTGATACCATCGAAATAAGTATGTACATCAGTTTTGGTTAGCGCAGGGAAGCCACCTACCAAATTTTGTGAAGATGGGGTCAGCCTTCTACCTACACGGGAAGTTGGAAAATTAGTGACGTTGGAAAGTTCAATATGGCGGCCGACAGTGGCGTCATACCATCGAAATAAGTACATATATCGGTTTCGGTTAGCGCAGGGAAGCCACCTACCAAATTTCGTGAAGATGGTGCCATAAATAAGAAAGTTCAACATGGCGGACGTTGTCGACCGTTATGACCGTTACGTGTAGAATTTCAAAATGAAACCTACTTAACTTTTGTAAGTGAGCTGTAAGGAATAAGCCTGCCAAATTTCAGCCTTGTACCTACATGGGAAGTTGGAGAATTAGTGATGAGTCAGTGAGTGAGTGAGTGAGTGAGTGAGTCAGTGAGTGAGTGAGTCAGTCAGTGAGGGCTTTGCCTTTTATTAGTATAGATTTTTCTATGTTCTATCATTGTCTTTACTGCCATGCAAAATGGTCATCTGCACAGCTTAGTCTGCATACGCAGGAGGTTTTCATATCTTAACTAAGATCCTCCTTCTCTCAGAACTCTAACCTTTATCCAGTAAAGTAAAAGCAGAAGTGAAGCTTTCGAATGATACATTAGTCTCTGCATACCACAGTGATTAGTTGGTATAGCACTTGCTCTGTGAGCATTTGTAGATTTGTGTCAAAGCGACATGCATGTAGCTCATTATGCTGTCTAATTTCTGAAATCTCTGGCCTATCAGCTTTCTATTGAGTGGAGGCTTGGCTTTCAAATGCATATATTCTTGCCTACATTAATCACAGCATTTATTTTTTAATACGCTGTCTTTGTTAATTCAACAACAAGTTTTCAAATCAAAGGTCCAGACAGATCTTTATTCAATAACTGAAATCCTCAGCTTATCAGTTTTTGAAAGATTGCTTTTTATGCATATCTGCCTTCTCATTATACTTGGAAGTGTGTAGTTGTTACAACTCAGTGGTATTATTTTGTGTCAAATAATTCTTTTCATGTTACACCTTACATAGCACAGATGCTTTACTTTTACATACAGCTGTAATGAAAGCATATTTTTTTATATTTTATATGAACACTCCCAGAGTTTTTTGTGCTCCTTCCTGGCCCTGTATATACTATAAGAGAAGCTGTAACATACCTGTCTGCATGACTAGAGGGAATTAAAGTTCATGCAGGTTGATAGCTGCAAAAGAAAGAAGCTGTGTTTTCTCAGATTTAAAGCTGGACTTTTTTTAACCAGAAAATGTAGTAGATAAGGTAGTGCAGTCATTTACAGTCCAGCATCTGGGAATGAAATACTACACCTAGTTGTGGACCATGTGAGGCCTGCCAGTTCTTCTGTGTCTTTGTAGATTCTCTGGGTGCTGAGGTGTTATTTCCACTTCCTCAACATTGTTGAATGGATTTCACTCGAGAGTGAGTTTCGGCGTGTACCCAAGTGGACCCTGTAATGGATTAGCGTTCTGTTCAGGGCTGTTTCCTGCCTTGCACTCAGTGCTTCTGGATAGACTCTACCTTTTTGCTACCTGAAGCTGAATTAGGTAGTACAATTCATTCTAAATGTCATTCTAAGTGAGTTTATTCAAATTTGAATTACGATTCCAAGGTGTTGACATATTTTCATTTCATCAGCAAGTAGACTACCATTTTTTTAACACATTGCATAAATAAATGGCTCCTTTCAAAAAGATGATGACAGAGAAAGTGAGATTGTACGGGAAGCTCTTAACCGCACTATGAAAAAAATTATGGTATAGCCTTTATCTTGTACGTATGTGAAAATATCTTGTGCATACAGGATACTTTCTCTTACGTACGAGATGTTTTCACGTTTGTACGGGATACTTTCACATACATACAAAACGTTTTCATATATCGTACGTACATGAAAACATCTCGTATGTACACAAAAGTATCTGGTATTTTCATTTTCATGTACTTATGGGATATTTTCACGTGTGTTTCACATAGGAATTATCCCATAATTTTTGTTGGACAAGAAGACCTAGCCCTCAATTGGAATTCCAATTCATCCCAAATGTGTTCAGTAGAGGTGAGATCACAGCTCTGTGCAGGCCACTCAAGTTCTACCATGTCGTCATGGTCATGGCTTTGTGTACAGGGGCACAGACATGCTGGAATAAAAAAGGGGCCTTCCCCAAACTGTTGTCACAAAGTTGGAAGCACAAAATCGTTTAAATTAAAGTAGCATTAACAGCATCCTTGACCAGAACCAAAGGACATAGCCCATACCCTGAAAAATAACCAAAGACCATCATCCCTCCTCCACCAAGCATTACAGTAGGCACTATGCAGTCCAGATGGTAGTATTCGCCTGGCATCATCCAAACCCAGATAGTGTGGCGTAATTCATCACTCCAGAGAGCCCATTTACACAGCTTCAGAATCCAATAGTGACTTGCTTTTCAACACTCCAGCTGACACTTGACATTGCACATAAAGATCTTAGGCTTGTGTGCGGCAGCTTAACCATGGAAAGCCATTTCATGAAGCTCCCGACGTATAGTTCTTATGCTGATGTTGCTTCCAGAGGTATTTTGGAACTCTGTTCTGAGACAAATGTGATTTGTTACACACTATGAGCTTCAGCACTCGGTGATCCCGTTCTTTGAATTTGCCTGGTCTATCACTTCATGGCTGAGCTGCTGTTGCTTCCCAAAAGCTTCCAAAATGAAGTAATAGCACTTACATATGACCGGAGCAGATCTGGCTGAGCATAAATTTCATGTATTGACTTGTGGCAAAGTTGTCATCTTACGACAGTGACATGTTTGACATCACCGAGCTCTTCAGTATGACCCGATCCACTGGCAGTGTGTCAGTGGAAACTGCGTTTGAGTTTATGCACCTGTTAACAATAAAACGCCTGAACTCAATAATAATTTGAAGGGGTGTCCACATACTTTTGGCCATAAATTTTCAAACTAAACGTATGACATTTTAAATATGTAGACTATATGACACTACTGCAGTGAGCTGGCGCCCTGATCGGGGTTTTGTTTCCTGCCTTGCGCCCTGTACTGGCTGGGATTGGCTCCGGCAGACCCCCGTGACCCTGTAGTTAGGATATAGCGGGTTGGATAATGGATGGATGGACGGACGGATATGACAAAAATTACAATTTATTTTTCTTTCAGATTTAAGGAAGGAAAGGAACTTTTAACACTTTTAACACTGGTACTTTGCTTCATTCATTTTAAACTGCCAGAATTAAATTTTGTGCTCAAATCATCATGTGTGTAGAAGCCGAGTTAAGGCAGAAAAAAATGTTTTCATATTCAATGGAGGTTGTATGCTTTTTGTTTAACTCTTTATACTAATCTGATTTCTGTTTTAATGAGAGAGCAAGTTTTCGTCTCCTGAAAAGTGCCTTGACTCCTTGCTATCCCCAGACATTAATAACTAAGAATAGAATGGCTAGTTACTTAAAGGACAGCATATAAAGACACTGACTTTCTTGTCACTTAGCACCCAGTTACTCATCTGATGGATCTTTTAGAAAGGTACATGTTTTCTTTGTGTATTTCTTCTATGGCAATGCTAACACTTTCACTAATGTAGTGTAGGTTTACTTAGAAACATTTCATCATGTACGTGAACGGTATCATATACATTTTATAAATTACTAGAACAGTTGTACCAGTTTTGATTTTTAATGTAACATATATTTTATGTAGATAAATGAATTGTACCAACCAAGCAAATGTTATATTGATTAAGAACATTTCAGGTGCTTTGCACAAATGTAAGAAACTTCAGGCTTAAAAATAAAAACATAAGTTTATTATTTATGTACAAGTTTTTATTTGAATTTTACCTGAGAACGTGTCACAGAGCTCTTTGCCTGCTCTCAGTGAAAAGTGCGATAAAAAAACAAAAACATATTGAATGATTTTACAGAAAGAGAAAAAACATTTAAAAAACAGCTCAGCAGATCTGTAAAACACAAGGATGAGCACAGATATTAAGATAAAGTACAAAGCAATGATTGGCAGAGCGACTAAGGCATTAGGCTTCAAATCCTGCTATTGACACTGTGTGACTGTGAGTAAGTCACTTCACCTGCCTGTGCTCCAAATGGAGAACAAAAAAAGAAATGTAATCAATAGTATCTCACAAATGTTGTAAGCTGCCTTGGATAAAGGTGTCTGCCAAGTAATAACTAACAGTTAGTGGCTAAGCTACAAATGAAAAATGCACAATGCGAGTGCCATTAAGTGCTGGGTATGTAATATTTCTTATCACTTTAAGCAAACTGTACAAGTGATTAAATGATTTTAAAGCCTATTTGACTATTACATTAAGGGCATCAGATACTATAATATATAATTATAATAAATGAGCAATCTATTAAAATTTCTATTTTGAAATTCAAACATAGCAATTCATGGACAGTGGGGTCTAATGGCTAATATAAGCTACACTGAACATTTAATGTTTGTGCTCCAGCTGTAGAAATAGACAACAACATTTGTAATTTATACTTGTGGGTTATGAGTATCTTTGCTCATTTATGTTGCAGAATTAATTTGTGCACTTAATATTTACATATAATTTTTTTTCAGTTTCAGAAATTGAATTTGTTTTATTAATTGTTAAGATAGTAAAAGAAGCAAGCAAAATTTACCAAATATGCATTTATAAGGGCTGCACCATAAGAAATGAATATTGTATATAAATTCCCAAAAAATATTAAATTAACCAATATAGCAATTAGTAGATTCATGTAATGATGTTACCTGCCTCATTTACATGTCCTTTGTTTAATGCATAAAACAGTTATTTCAATTGCATGCAGATTATTTTATGACTGACATCTGACATTAATGCACGACGTAAACATACATGTGAAAGTAAGGGCATGCTAGCAGTGTCAGATAAAGACTGAGGAATTTTTAAAAATAGCAGATCAAACACTGCTGATCAGCTCCGTAGGAAATCACCTAAGAAATGCCTCTACTGAGAAGCAAAATATTAGAAAGCTTTTAAGAAAGAATTGGCACAAGGCAACGAGAGAAACAGCAGAAGAGAACTGAAGCCATGCCAGCTGCTTTGGCTTATCTAGAACAGGGCCGTGTCTTCCAACTTCTGGTATGGCAGCAAAAATACAATAAACTGGAAGGGCATTTAATTGACAAGGAAACATTTTCGGATCCTGTCTTTGTTGTAAGTGCAAAGCTACTATGTTCATAACGTTTTATATGATCCTTCTACATTTAGTATTGAATAACAACAAACCTCTTGAATATTTTAAAGTTTATAGTTTTTGAAAATTATTGGTTTATATTTTATTATTTTTTTTTATTCCATAGGTGTAACCACTCACCCAGAAGAAATGGAAAATTCAACCTATGTGACGGCTTTTATACTTACTGAATTTAAGAATATGGGAACCAATAAAGATGTATATTTTTGCTTTGCTCTTTTTGGATATCTTTCAACAGTAATTTTAAATCTGTCATTAATTATATTAATATATCTGGAGAAAAGATTGCATAAGCCCATGTACATTTTTCTTTGTAATTTGCTCTTTAGTGCACTCATTGGATCTACAAGTTTTTATATTAAATTCATGATTGACCTTCGATCAGATAGTCAAATTATTTCTCGCTCTGCTTGTTTTACACAAATATTTTTTACCTACATGTACCTTGCAGCTGAAATAACTATTTTAACTGTTATAGCCTACGACAGGTATATAGCAATAAATGTTCCATTACAATATACTGTAATTATTTCCTCTACCAAAGTAAAGCAATTGATTAGTGTTGCCTGGTTGTATCCTGTTTTAATTATAACTGCTGCAGTGTTTTTAACTGCACAACTTCCTCTGTGCAGTAATAAAATTAATAAAGTGTTATGTAGCAACTTGGTAATTGTTAAGTTGTCATGCATAGACACGTCCCAATATAACATCTATTCATTCTTAATCTGTTTTACATTCTTAGCACCTGTCTTTTTCATTTTATTTTCCTATGTCAAAATTCTGTGGGTTTGTTGGAACCTTTCCAGGTTACAGAAATACAAAGCGTTCCAAACGTGTCTCCCTCATTTGGTTACACTGTTACTCTTCTTAAGTTCAGTATTCTTTGAAATGATCGAAGGCAGATTTGTAGTAAACATAACATCAAGCATTTTCTCACATTTAGCCTCCCTGGAAAGTTTACTAATTCCTCCCCTTCTGAACCCTTTAATATACGGCATGATTTTACCCGAGTTACGCACAAGACTTATTTACATATTTTCCCTTAAAAGAGTAACCTCCAAAGGAGAGAATATATTTTTCTAGGTATAAATGTCTTTATCTTAAACTACATAAAATGAATCATTAAAAATATTTCTAAAAGTCATATCACATAAGGGGCGGCATGGTGGTGCAGTGGGTAGAACTGCTGCCTTGCAGTTAGGAGACCCGGGTTCGCTTCCCAGGTCCTCCCTGCATGGAGTTTGCATGTTCTCCCCGTGTCTGTGTGGGTTTTCTCCGGGTGCGCTGGTTTCCTCACACAGTCCAAAGACATGCAGGTTAGGTGGATTGGTGATTCTAAATTGTCTCTAGTGTGGGTGTGTGTATGCACACCCTGCGGTGGGCCGGTGCCCTGCCTGGGGTTTGTTTCCTGCCTTGCGCACTGTGTTGGCTGGGGTTGGCTCCAGCAGACACCCGTGACCCTGTAGTTAGGATATTGGATGGATGGATATTACATGAAAAGGTCTCTTCATCTTCAAAGTGACATTTCTTAACTGCCCAAGATTATTTATTTTTAAATTTATCTCAATAATAGCATTCAATGTAATTTAATGACAATCACAGATTTTTATAAAATTTTGTTTGTAGATCATAACATATCTTCACATTAATATTTTCAAAAATGTCCCTTTGATGAAAGCAATAACAAAATGGCTGGAGTAGCAGAAGCTACAGCAACTGTTTATAATCTGGCAAAAGTCAATGTATGATCTGTATGTTAATAAAAAAGTCTTTTTAACTGTTAATGGATACATCTATACAATGAACAAAAAGCTTGAGTTTTGTAATATATTGAAGAAGGCTTTCAAAATTAGCATTACAACATGTGGTTTTGTGGATTTACTAACAGGAAAGGCTCAGACTCTTAAAACTGCCGCAAGTGAAGCTAATGCCTAAGCTTGACTTCTCTCTAACAGACAGAAGCCCTGTGAGGCCTGGCCATGGCTGCTACCAAAGTTTAGTGGTATCCGAGCTCTCTTAAGAAAGTAACATTGGAATGGTACAACAAACAACAAGTAAAGATGTTTAAATGCACAGCAATGAAGAATAATCATCAACATTATAACAAATATACAGATAAATTGGGACAGTGTTCCATGAGCTTGCGATGATCCCATGCTGAACTGATCTTAGAATATATTTATGGCTAACTTTAGAACCGTTGCAGTGTGCCACAAAGCTATGGATTTTCAGCAGACCAACACTAAGACTAAGTGCACTTGTAGTGTGCTTCTGGGAGCCAGAGAAGGGGAATAAAGTTGCATACTAACTTAGACCACCTCATGAGTAGGTTTAACAAATTTATTAAGGTGGGTAATATTTCAAAATGATCTCTGCACACAATTAAACAGCCTGTTTTGGAAGAATCACAAATATGCCACAAAACATAAGGAAAACATCTTCTTATATAATAGCTACCATGGCTGTTCGTTTGTCTGTCCAGGATTTTAAATTACCTGCAGCTCGCAAACCGTTTGACCGATTGACCTGAAATTTAGTACACATACAGTATACTGTGTGACGTCTACTATCCGCTTTCAGGGTGATGATTGACCTCCAAGGTTATTCCTCTTTTAATTTTTATTTTATTTTATTGTAGAATCAATTCTTGGCAGCAGGCAGGAGGGTGGCGCATGCGTACGGGCGCCATTCTCATTCCCTATCGCCTTCACCGTCACTTCCTCTACCCCTTCATATCTTAAATCATTCTTAAAGAAGATTGAAGACTTAAATGCCAGCTTAAGTGAAAATTTTTTTTTTTGAAATTTTATTAATTTTATTGCAATCATTCCATACAAATGAATCAATTTTTACAAAAAGCAGAATTGAGAACAAGTTGACCCCCACCCCTGAGAGAGAGAGAGCAAGGCCAACGGAGTAAAATTTAAGGCATGTAAACATACCTAAATTGATAAGTTTGATAAGCCAATAGAGATGAATGGAGAAGAAAAAGAAATACAGAAATAATTGCTTCCTCTGTGGTTTAAGAGCTTATTTTAAAATATTACTGATTGGATCCTGCCAGATCCTCTAACTGAGTATTTGATTTTTTCCAATTTCAAATAGTATAAAACATTGGTTTCCCACTGACTTAAAAGAGGAGAGTTTGGATAATTCCAGTTTAGCAGAATAAGTCTGGGTGCCAAACGTGTAGTGAATGCAATCACAATTTGTTTGTCCTTCTCCACTTTAAACCCATCTGGAACAACCCCAGACACAGCTGTTAATGGGTTAGGAGGGATTGTGAGACCAAGGCTGTCTTAGAGGTAACTAAAAATTTTGGTCCAGAATGATGTTCATTTGGTGCAGGCCCAGAACATGTGACCCAGTGAGGCTGGAACTTGATTGCAGCGTTCACAGGTTGGATCTTGCCCTGGAAGCATTTTGGAGAGTTTTAGATGAGACAGATGTGCTCGATTATATAATTTTGAGTTGAATAATTGTATGCTTTGCACATATGGAGCTCGAGTGAATTCTCTGCATTGCTACTTTCCACTCCTTTTCTGATATATTAATTGAGAGATCTTTTTCCCAGTGTCCTCTTGGATCTTTGAAAGGGAGGGACTGTAAAATGATTTTATATATTGCAGAGATGGTGTCTGAGTCCTTGAAATTGAGCAATATTTTTTCCAGCATGGATGAGGGTGCAAGATGAGGAAAATCGGGAAGGTTCTGTTTAACAAAGTTCCTAATTTGAAGATAGTGAAAGAAATGTGTAGCTGGAATGTTAAATTTGGAATGTAATTGTTCATAGGATGCAAAGATGTTGTCTATATAAAGATCTCTAAGTAAGTTAATCCCAATTTTTTCCAGATATTAAAAACTGCCTATGCTTGCGAGGGTTGAAAGAGGTGGTTATCTTGCAGAGGTGCCACAGATAAAAGCTTCTCCATCTTAAAATGCTTTCTACTTTGGTTCCATATTCTAAGCGCGTGAAGCACAATTGGGTTATTAGTATATTGCCGATAACTTGTATTTATTGGGGAAGTTTAAGTGAAAAATTAAAGAAAACGTACTAAGTAATTGCAACACAAACACTGACTTAATCAGTTTTAACACAGAAAGATGCCAACGGAAGAAGAGAAGCAGGCTGCTAGGGTGGAGAAAAGAAGAGCTGCTCAGGAAGCAGGACGTGAATCAACCTCTGAGCAAACGAATGCTAAACGTACAGAGAAAGAGGATGAAAACTATGAACACTCAAGTCAAGTGTATTCACTGCACATTTCGTGCAGTGTGCCGCTACTGGTATTTTATATTTCAATTTGGAATAGTAGAAGGTGAAACAGAATCAAATATATTTAACTCAATGTCATACTAAAAAAATGAGTAATGTATGGAATTATTTATATTGTGTAATATAAGAAATCGAAAAATACAAATCAGAATACATTGCAGCATCTGTGTCCCTAATTAAAAAAATCATTCGACCACTGGTTCAGAAATGGCACACTGAAAAATGCTTCCAGTTTCTTCTACTGCTGTATTCCTTCACAAAGTGTCATGGAGGTATCTTTGCAGGTGTCCTCCACCTCTGATATGGGATCTCTTAAAATATGATTTATATATGTGAAGTTTGCACTGTGATGAGACATTCTTTATGAATATTGTTCATGTTCTAAGTATTTTATATGCTTTGGTGACTGTTTGATAAATTTAATTATTAGGAAAAACCAGGAACATACAGTAATGAATGACATGTATGAACTCTTCTGTATTATGTACTGTATGTAATTCGGAAATGAGTTACAGAAAGATTAGATTAAGAACTCTACAGGCCCAGTATCTCTATACAGGGGGTCCTTGGGTTATGACAGTTCCGTTCCTACAACAGTGATGTAACCCGAATTTTGGTGTAAGTCAAAACACACCCTAGCCTAAGTCACTTACCTATTCTAAAACATTTGCAAAATCATAATCTAGAACAAAAAAACTCAACTAAGCCACAGAAAAAGGAAAAGGACATAAATATACTGTACACTGTACTGTAGTAACAGAAAAAATGACAAAAAATTAGTGTTAAAAAATTCCTTATCTTTATTCTTTCTGACCTCTTTACAATGTCTAATTTCACTTCCATCATGATGGCTTTCCTCTTATTCAAAGTACTACCATCTGAAGACTCTGACTTTCGTTTAGGAGCCATGGTAAGTGCCAAAAAATTGTCAAACAAAGCAACACAAACGGAACACTTGTGGCGCGCACAACCAAACTAGTTTGCCAACTCCCTCACTCATATGCCGCATTACTGCGTATTCTTCTGCTGCGCGCAATCAAACTAGTTTGCCCACATAGTCTGTAAATACGACACTAACAAGCCGAAACACTCACATCTCATTTTTTTAAGTTTTTATGGGAGTGAGCGTTGTAAACTCGAAAGCTTTGTACTGTATGTTGAGATGTTGTAACCCGAGGACCCCCTGTATATATAAAATCCAAACTCTGTCTGTCTGTCTATATGTGTGTCCACTTCTCACGAAGGAACTACTTAACGGATTTAGATTTGTTTTTTTTCTATAATTTGCTTGAACATTCCGGTTGATTTTGCGACTTTTCTAATCACGCTAAGCATCATAGTTCATTTGTGGAAGTGATTTATTCGCGCTAATCCGAGACAGAGGCTGTGGGCCGAGGGGAGGGGGGAATGTGTGATGTCAGGAGTGGGGAGACGGGCAGGGCCTTCCTCACTCACGCACCAGCCTCCGTTTGAGTCGGTATACCTCTCGCCACGTGTTGAAGCATATCTTACCTCTGCTTAGCTAGCAATACCTATTTGTTTATTGGTTTTTAAAGTTTGTCCTGTTTCACTTTTATGCGGGCAGAGCTGTTGGGGACAACTAGTCACATCATCCTCTTTAATAAAACCCATGTGCGTTCAGGTGTCTGTTTGTGTGTCTTCTGGTGAAGTGCGCATGCGCAGGGCCGCACATGTTCAGTCTCTCCCTGTGCATTCCCTGTGCAGAGAGACAGAGAGACACACAAGGGCACATGCGAGAGAGAGAGACACACACATACACACACGCACGAGAGAGAGGGAGACACGCACACAGCCACGCGCGAGAGAGAGAGACACACACACACAGAGGCGCGAGATAAAGAGACACACACACACACACACACAGGTGCACCGAGAGAGAGAGACACACACACACACACACACACAGGCACGTGAGAGAGAGACACACACACACAGGAGCGTGCGAGAGAGAGAGAGAGAGACACACACACACACACACACTGGCGCGTGCGCGAGAGAGAGAGACACAC
>JANRMT010062834.1:20442175-20454273 GCA_026402145.1 Polypterus bichir lapradei
ACACACACACACACTGGCGCGTGCGCGAGAGAGAGAGACACACACACGCGAGAGAGAGAGACACACACGAGAGACACACACACACACGCACACACAGGCCCGCGAGAGAGACACACACACACATTGTTGCAATGTTACTTTTCTTGGTTGTTTATTAAATTACAGATTTTTCAAATGTTCATTTTTTCCCTGTGCTTAAAACTCATTAAAAAAAAGTGTTTTTAGCGAGCGGTTCGTAGCGCTATAGCGCAAACTCTTGCAGTGTTAGTTTTCTCTGTTGTTCACGGTTTTCTTAGTATTATTCAATGTTTTTACATTTAGTTTACTATTACGTTGTGCATTCTATGGTATAATTAGCTATATTTGTGCTTAAAAAGTTAAAAAAAATATATATTTACATACAGTTTGTACGGTCTGGAACGGATTAATTGTATTTACATACAATCCTATAGGGGAAATTACTTTGGTTCACGCCCAAATCGGGTTTCAACCAGAGTTTTACAGTTGTGACCCAAGCTTCCACTGTATTACTGTCAGAGAAAATTACAGGCATTTTACGGAAATACAAACCAGTATTACTGCGAGAGAAAATTAAAGGCACACAATACAGTGATGCATATTACAGCCACATACAAGGTCCCTTGCCATTTAATATAGACTGTTAGACTGTTCCTATTAATGTTTATGCACTACTGTTCTAGCGCCCATTATTGTAACGGGCTTAATGTCTAGTATAAAAATAAAACAAGCCAGGGTCACAATATAATGTACAAATAACTGCATGTGAGTGTTGTGTGGAAGAGTGCAAAATTACCCCATAAACAGAAAAATGCAGATATTATTATTTTCTTGCATTTGCCAAGGCCACCAGGCATTCACTCAAGTCACCTTGACGGTAGATCTGCATGTGAGTTACAGAGAGACAATTATACTTTAGATATGATTCTACTAAGGTTTACCTTTTGTCCTCATTAGTTTCTATATACAGATTTCAGGGCCCTGACATACACTCAATGTGAAACCATTTACAATAACAACAGCCACACTTATTTTAATCTAATACAGCTTAACAATTGCAATTATTTTTTATAAATTTACATGGGGATGTATTTTTCCCTGTGATTCTGTCTCTTTAAATTGGTTATTATGATTATGTCATTTTTTAAAATTTTGTTAATTTGTGGAATCTGTTTAAGCTGTCAATCACAATATCTGTTAAAAGTCTCTTTAAGTTTTCAGCTTGAAGGACAGCTTGAAACAGCTGTTTAGAGGAGCATGCCGGATACAGTTAAGTTTAATTTCTCATTCAATTTTGCATGGTACACGTTATCTTTTTAATGCAAATTTTGTGTTCTATTGTTTAAAAACAAATCATTTTAGTTTTTTTAGATTTTTTTTTACAAAATAACATATTATTTATGAGTTTATTTTTTGTCTGGGTTTCAAGAAGTACACTGTCACCTGAAGTCTGCCCAGCAATACTGTACATAAACTATTTTAGAGACCCCTGGGTCCACACCTGAGAGGGATATTCTTCTCAGGTGGCCGGAGACTACCTCAGGTAACCGGAAACCTGAAGAAGATGACTATTAAAGAGCCCCTTGAATAGCATAGGAAAGGGGGTGCAGATGCAGTGCTTACAGTGTACTTTGAGCCAACCTCCCACCTGCTTAAAGCCCATCGACCCAAATGCTTGGCCACTGGCAAACTTCAGATGAAGTCCCTACATGGGTTGGCTCATGGTGCTGGGGGATAGGGTCGTCTTTGATTCTGGGTGAGCAAAGTGAGTCTGA
This sequence comes from Polypterus bichir lapradei, assembly GCA_026402145.1. NCBI lineage: Eukaryota > Metazoa > Chordata > Cladistia > Polypteriformes > Polypteridae > Polypterus > Polypterus bichir. Next base: position 20,443,969 of record JANRMT010062834.1, read on the forward strand.
ACCGGTATAATCAGAATATATGTTTAATATGTCACGGTGCTCTGTGCAAATATTTTAAATATGTTTTTCATTTCTTCTCACATTTATAGCTAACACAAAGCCAGATTTAGTACAGGGGCCCAGAATTTAAAATTGCTAGGCAAGCATTTTAAGACAAGACAAGTAAAGCACAACTGCGAAATTGGCAACATGCACTATTTCTGTGTGTCAAAGTCAGCATGAAACTGTATCCTCTGTGCTTTGTTTGGGAATGGCATGAATTACCGAGGTGGGGGCCTGCACATGAAGAAAGAGTATAAAGCCTTGGAACACTGCCCCGCACACCTTTGAAGCCGACTGACGGATGGGAGATCCGATCCGGAAAATCTTTCCAACGTAGCGACAAAAATGGCAGACTCTATACGTCGGGCTCCCACTACCCAAAGGTCTTGTCATGGCTTCCTCATAGCCGCGTAACCGTCATTAAAGAAAGCTAAGTTATTTCTCCTATGTGATTTCTTACCGTCGTATCACTAAGGTAGGTGTATCGCCTTTTTATATTATATCTATTGACACATACGTGCGCATGGGAAACAGCTGAAGGGCCTAAACACTAGTAATTCCAGGCCAGGGGGTGGCGGAGTGTACTGACTATCTCTCTCAATCCCTTGCAGACCTTTCCCGAGAAATCCTGCCTGTTGCCGGCCCCAAGGATGACGTCAGTTCTGGGTACAAGGACACCACTCCCAGTTCCTGCACAGATTATGTCATTTCCCTTCCAGGCCTTTAAAACTGCCATCTTGCCTTAGTACAGGCAGTTCTGTTCTGGACTCTGAGCTAAGCACATCGTGCTACTAAAAAACCTACTTTTTGCAGCCGATTCAATTATACGGGTGGCTGCCCCAAATCTTTATGATGTCTCCAACTCATTCTTCTTACACTATATAGTTTCTGGTTAAGTAACATGCCGCAATTACAAAATAACTTATTCCAACAAGGGAGATAGCGCTCCCTGCTGGATACAGCTGGGCAGCGTGTGAGCAGACAAAGGAACAAAGTAGCTGAGAAGTGCATTATCGTTGCTGAAGACCTGAGTGGCCTGGTGGAAGACAAGGTTGCGAAAGATGCCAATGGTACTTTTAAGTGCCCCTCACCAGCAATCACCATAAAGTGGCTAATTCCATTCCAACCTTTCTTACACCCACTGGGTGTTGTAAGTCATGTTTATATTTATATTTTTGGGGCTTTCCTGAAGCTTTAAAGTTAAATAATACATAATTTCTGGGATTTTCTGATACATTTTCTAACATCTGTTTTTCATTTGAAGGCTTTAGTTAAAAGTTTATAATTTTTTGACATTATGTTTGATTTCATTTTGTTTTACCAATTTACACTGCCATTTTGTGGGTTTCATGATGCTCCTTAATATGGTAACACATCCCACAATTGTAACAGTGTGATGATGTTATCATTTGTATGACTATATAATGGTCACCTCTTGCAGCTCTTGTTCATCTGAGGTTGAATTTATTTGTGAACTATGTGTTTTCTTTTGTGAAATTTTGGGATTACACTTTTTCTTTGCACTTTGACTTTGATTTTGGGTTAGCGTTTCGGGTTTTGTTGTTCCTCTCTTTGATGTCTGGTTTGCTCTGGACTGCCATGGCAGATTACTTTGCCAGTGGAGGCTCATCCCCAATTCATCAAAAACATTCTCAAGCGTCTTTCACCTCCACCACAAGAGTGCAGGCAAACAGCTTCATATATATCTTGAATGGAAAAAGCATTGACCACGACCTCAACCCAGTTTACCTTGGAGTAACTCTCAACAGAACCTTGTCTTTCAAACAACACCTGTCTAAGGCTGGTGCTAAAATTAAGATGAGAAATAACCTACTGTCAAAGCTGGCTGGTACATTGGTGGGAGGCCAAAGGAAATGTATTTAGGTCTTTCTCCTGTCATACTATATGAATGACTACTGATCTCCAGCATGGAACCTCTCACCTCACTGTAAACTGGTGGATACACAGCTCAACCAATCTATGCACATCATATCAGGCGCTCTCCATCCAACACTTCTCAAGTGGCTACACGTGCTTGTTAACATAGTACTTCCTCACATTCGCTGTGATGCTGCTACTACAGGCTTTTTAACAAAATATGAAAAGCAAGAGTTTACCGATATATGGTGACACTGTTTACCATCTGAGACTTTGGCTATATTCCAGATACACCAATTTGGTAATCCCTAGAGATGTTATTGTTGCTGATACATGGAAAAAGCTATGGGAGGTAGATCTTCCAACAAACTCTTTTCTGATCAGCAACCTGACAAAATGTGTCCCAGGTTTTGACCTTCCTAGGCAAGGCTGGGTCATGCTGAACCACTACCAAACAGGAGATGGCAGATGGACTGCAAACCTACATAAATAAATAATAAATAATTTCTATGGGCAACAGCAGACCATGGATAACATCGTTAATGACTATCCCATCCTAAAACTCAGTGGTGGCCTCGCCATGCTGCATACAGTATCGGTATCTGCTATTGACTGGTTAAGACAAGATAACTGCATTCACTAAACAAACATCTCTGGTTTTGACCTTTGCTGAGTTTTTTTACTGTGTCTCTTCTCTGGGGCCTCATGTATAACGCCGTGTATAGAACTAACACTATAACATGACATAAGCACAAAAGCGGGAATTTGCATACGCACAGAAAAATCCAGATGCAGGAATCTGTGCGTAAGCAAACTTCCATGTTCTTCCGCTACATAAATCCTAATCAACGTGAAAAGTAATGCACGTGCACGCACCTGCTGTCCTGCCCCAACTCCTCCCAGAATTATGCCCCTTTGAATATGTAAATCGATATAAATAGCTCTTAAGCTCAGTATTCTGTAAAAAGACAATGGCAGAACCACAAGGAAAAATAGAACAATTTCAGCGAATACCAAGTGGAGGCAAGGAAAAACGCACTATTTGTTGGTTTAAACAGTGATATAAACAAGAAAAGGAAGCTGATCGAGTGACATAGCGTGTCGGAGAAACTCGAATGCTCAAGTTCACAAAGTCGCACAGTGCCCGAAATAAAAAAAGAAGTCACATATCAAAGTCGCCGTGAAAAGGCGAGTCATAACCCACCGTCTGAGTGTCATATAAAAAAGCTTATTAGAGTACAGAGAAAAAAAAAGGCACACAATGGGGAAAAAGCACAAAATGTCAACTTTAATCTCAAAATTTCCACTTTAATCACGTAGTTAATTTTGTCATTAAAGTAGCCCATCATAAACTTCATCCTAAAATCAGAATCTTTGTTTAATTTACTAGTTTCTCAAATCCCATCGTAACTAAAGTAGTACGTTAAATTCTTTGTTTGTATTTGATCTTCTATGTGCTCTATGTGTGTGAATCACTACTTGCTTCTTAAACCGGATTTCTCTTTCTCCGACAGGACACAGAATCCATTACATTTGTGATATTACAGCTGTCTGAATAACTAAAATACTGAGATATATACATGATACCATGTTCATGATGATAAGAGTTAAAGCATGTTATTAAACATGGGAACACGGTGACGCAGTGATTGTGCACGACCTTCAATGAAATAATTTATTGTAGCAGTACTGCCTCTTTCAAACGTACTAACCTCCAATTCCTGTCCTTCCTTTTCTTTCTCCAAATACCCAATCGTCACACAATCAGCTCTGTAATACTGCAGACATTAAGCCATCTGTAAGCTTATAACTCCGATTCTTCAAAACTTTTAAGGAACATTGAAATATCTTCATAGTACATGTTTAATTATTCTATCCGTCATGCCAGTCCCAGTGAAGCATACAGTGAGAGGCAGGAACAATCCGTAAACGGAGCGCCAGATCCTTGCTTGCGTAGCGTCACCGTGTCCTTTAATTATTAACAATATAGATTATTTAAATGAAGTTAAAGTTTTATCTGTATAATATAATAAACATATTTTGCTGCATTTCATCTTAAAAATGGTATCGTCATCATATGTAAATATGCGCTTTATAAAGTGGCTCAGGTTGTGCAATATTATAACTGTAGTGCAAGTTTACAGTGAGGTAATTGTACTTATAAGTAGAAACAGTTCTACAAGGAGCACTTGATGGACTGATAGTTTTCAAAGTCTATCCATCCATCCATTATCCAACCCGCTATATCGTATAACTACAGGGGCACAGGGGTCTGCTGGAGCCAATCCCAGCTAACACAGGGCGCAAGGTAGGAAACAAACCCTGGGCAGGGTGCCAACCCACCGCATGGGCACACACACACACCCAAGCACACAGTAGGGACAATTTAGGATTGCCAATGCACCTAATCTGCATATCTTCTGACTGTAGAAGGAAACCGGAGCACCCGGAGGAAACCCACAAAGACATGGGGAGAACATGCAAACTCCACACAGGGAGTACCCAGGAAGCGAACCCGGGTCTTTTCAAAGTCTACTTTGTGCCAATTTGAGGATTATTATTAATATTATTGTTGGATTATTATCTATGTTGTATCTTATAATTTTTGCCTCCTTCCCCCAATGTTCATGACAGGCCAGTGACTATGCACATTACACTGTATATATACTGATTATGTCACTTTGTAAAATATTGTTAATTTGTAGAATCTGTTTGAGGTGTCACAATATCTGTTGAAAGTTTCTTATGTTTGCACTGTGTGTGTTTAGTTAACAAGGGCAGCTGCCTTCTAGCTTGCAGGACAGTTTCAAACAGCCAACATGTTTAGAGAAGCCTGTAGAAGGAGTAATAGAGGCAAGTTTCATATTATACATTTTATTGTTTTTAATGTCTGTTTTATGTGTTTTATTGTTTTAAAGCTAAACCTTTTCATTGTAGTACAACTTTGACCAAAACATAACAATACATTAGTTATTGATTTTATTTGCCAATGCTCAGGAAATGCACTTTACAGCAATACATATGGAATTTGAATTAAGTGCATCAACTCATGCACACGCGATAACTAATATGGCGCTGGAGAGAGGTGTGTGTTGCGTGTTGTTCCTTGTAGACGTTCTGTTTTTGTGTCCATATTTCTGTTCTTTTCGCAGTTTCTACTATCTATGCACTGTTTTATTACATATGACCATAGAACATTGGTAAACATTGGAACAATAAAAGGACAAGAATTTATGAACCCAGAGCTATTACCTAAAATAACTCGAGACCAACATGGAAGACGTGACTCACCCAACTACGCCTGGAGGATGTGGAGGAGAAAACTTGGCCGGCCTGCTGGGATCAAAGCAAGGACTGCAACTTCCAATGGCCAGCATTTTCCTGGCCAATGCGCAAACTTTGGATAACAAACTGGATGATCTCCATGGTCGACTTTGTTTCCAGCTGAACCCAAGTGACTGTTGTGCTTTCTGCCTCACGGAAACATGCCGGATTCGGCTGTCCAGCCGGATGGATTTTTCTATCCATTGTGCCAATCAGGTGGACTCCTCGGGGCAGAAGACAGGTGGCGGGTTATGTTTCCTCATCAACAATGTGTGGTGTATGGATGTGAAAGTCATTTCAAAAAGCTGTTCATTGGACATAGAGTGTCTGCTCATTAAGTGTCGGTGATTTTTCCTGCCTAGGCAGTCTACAGCTGTGTTTATGGCTGCTGTTTACAACCCAAGCAAGCTGCCACCAGCATCACACTTAACAAATTGTACAGCCTCATTATGAACTGTGAAAATACAAACCCTGAAGAACTGGTCATCATCACAGGGAGTTTAACAAAGCAAATTTTAGGTCAGTTTACTCCAAATATTACCAGCACGTCTCCTGTCCTACTAAGACGCATACTGCTTGATCCCTCGGCTGAATCTTGAACAATCAGATCATTACTTTGTGCTGCTCTTTCCTGTTTACATGCAGTAGTTGAAGTGCGCGGAGCTGACCCTGCAAGAGGTACATTGTTGGACCCAAGCAGTAGAGGAGGAACTTCGGAATTGCTTTGAATTTGTGGATTGGGACGTGATCAAAGAGTCCTCCAATAATCAGGATGAGTATGCCACGGCTTCCAGGTTTCATCAGGAAATATGTGAATGACTGTGTGCCCACAAAGTCTGTATACGTGTTTCCTAACTGAAGCCCTGGATGTGTGCAGAAGTCTGACAGCGGATTCGTGAGCGTAGCAGTGCGTTTCATTCTGGAGATAAGCAGGAATATAAAAAGAGCAGGTATGATCTCCGAAAAACCAGTAAACATGCAAAGTGCCAGTACATCCACAAACTGAACACTCAGTTTAACAGCACAGCAGATGCTCACCGGATGTCATGGGACATCCAGTTACTTACAGACTACAAATACCAGATGCACATGGCTACAACTACCACCGCTTCACTCCCGGATGACCTGAATGTGTTTTTTGCCCGCTTCAAGCTCACTAACTCCAACTGGCTTGTACGACTTCCAGCAGCACTGCAAGACTCCAGCTTGAGGATCTTAATAACCATCCAGTAGCACTTACTCCTATAGCCACCATCATCATCAACACTTGCAGCACGCTGAGTCCCCTGCTTTACTCTCTCTTTACCTATGACTATGTGACTAAGTACAACTCTAATGCCATCCTTAAGTTTGTTGACAACATCACCGTAATCAGTTGCATAAGCAAGGATGATGAGACAGCTTACAGAGAGAAGGTCAGACTCCTGGCAGAATGATGCCAGGACAACAACCTCAATAACCTCTCAATGTTTACTAAAACTAAGGAACCGATTGTGAATTTCTGCAAGCAGGTGAGAGAGCATCGTCTCATTTACATCAGAGGGGAGGCTGTGGTGCAGGTTAGAAGTTTCAGGTTCCTTGGAGTGATCTTCACTGATGACCTTAAATTGTCAAGTCACATTGCAGCAGCCAACAATCCCTTTATTTCCTCAGGAAACTAATGTGATCTGGATGTCACCTACAACCCTGTGAAGATTCTACAGGTGTGCTGTGGAAATCATCCTGACAGGATACATTACATCCTGGTACAGCAGCTGCTCAGTTCATTATCACAGAACTCTGCAGCGTGTGGAGAATACAACACAGCAGATCACAGGTCTTCAGCTCCATGCGATCCATGACATCCACACCACATGCAGCCTTATGCACTTTTGTGTAGCTCAAATTGCTCTACAAAAATATACAGTTACAAAGAAAACTGAAGGTATTTTAAAAGTAAATAAGAAGCAGATGGAGGGGTCCTTGTCCTTAGTAATAAATACACTGCCTGGTCAAATGGCCGGGGACAAAGACAAACTTGCAGCCTTCAAGCATTCTGGAGATAATAAACTTCTGGGGGTCCCAGGCTAAAGCCCACACAGACCCCCAGTCTGCACATCCCAGCATACATAAATGTGGCCGTCTCAGTCCAATCACAATTCCATTTCAGGATGTCTTGTGAACTTTTCTTCTATCACAGGCAGTTTGAGTTGATGTAACAGACGGTGCAGACGCAGGGGGGCACCATTGCAATAAACTGGAAAAAAAAAACAACAGAGAAAAACAGCAGAGGTTAGTGTCCAGTGCAGAGCTTACAAAGTGTACACAGCACCATTTCTAAACTATAACAACCAATGCAAGTAATTAAGAAAAAGCCAAATTAGAAAAGTGGGCTTGAAGTTTTTTGAAATGCTTGACATTTGTAGCCTGGCAGTCCTCTGTTGGCAAAGCATTCCAGAGTACAGAAAGCTGCCAGTTTTTATGGTTGATCTTGGAATAAAAAGCAAAGCAACATTTCAGAAAAGAGATGTTGGGAGCAGACACTCCAGAATACAGGCAGAGTCTAAAATACTCAAAGCCTTCTAATTATTTAATAGACCCTTGAAATCAATTCTATGTGAGACAGGCGGCCAGTGTAATGAGGCCGAGACAGTTTTCAGAAGAAAAAAAAAACAAAAAGGCCAATACCTCGTGATCACTTGGCAAAGCCACAGCAGATCAAAGCAGGGATTGAGATGGAGGATTCTGGAAGTGCCAGGCAGGAGGGGCAGCCACTACTTCAACATGGCACACATCTCTCCGTCCTTCTTGTTGAACTGCTGCCCCATAACACGACCGGACTCTTCTACTTCACTGTAACTGTTAAAAACATAAACACAGTAGATATTCACTCATGGAGTTCAAACATTAATAAAGTGTACTGTTACTTCTTGTACTGCCTCTTTTCATTGTTCACCTGTAGATCAATTATTACCGAACTAAACCATCACAAAAGATAAAAGGTCTGCTTAGAGTAAAGTCTGACTAATAATATTTTTTAAAATTACTGTGGTTTTTTGTTGGATGTTGAAAGAACCCCAACTTAACTGTCATTGTGTGTAGCATCGTTTTTTTTCCTTTTACATTACACATACAGTAGACATTGTGTTACAATCTGTATATCTGAACTTCTAATGTGATGTGCTCAGGTGTCGGTACTTACATGAAAAATCTTCCGTTTTTCTCTCCTACCTTAGTTTTGTTTTAAGTTAAAATTAAGTCTCTTTCAAAATCCGACAACAAAAGCACAGTAACTTAAGAAAATACATGTTATTTTACAAAACAAAACAACATTCCTGTTTAGTGACTGCTGGGACTGATGTGCCTCAGTCTCTGTGTTTGTGAGGATTCACACTCTGAGGCTTTCCTGTTTAAAATTAAAAAGCCATGTTAGTTACTGGACAGAGTGAGCAGACATATAGTACAGTATTCAAGGCAGCAAAATATTACAGATCAAATAATAAATATGGGGAGGCTTTGCAGGAATTGTGCACAAATTACTTTTGAAACAAAGCCTCAGTAGTCTTACCTCTAGAAACAGCAAATCTAACATGAACTGCACATCATCTCGAATTGGGACTCTTAAAAGCAGAAGAAAAGAACATCCAGCTGTGTCTCAGAATTCGGGTACACTGGCATCTGTTCAGCCACTTGGAAGGCTGGTTACCACTGGGCATCCTATAGGGTCAATAAAAAAATACAATAAAGGGGCATTGTTTTTCTAACTGCAGCAATAAGAAAGAAGTTATTTCTAAGGAGCAAGCCTTCTACATTATATTCAGTTAAATGTGTTTGTATGTGTACTCCTCCTAAACCAACAGCTTAAATGATAAGCCAATCACAAATGACAACAGCAGGTGCCCAGCCTGTCATTGTGCCACATCAGACGCACACCACACTTCTCTGATGGCATTGGATATAAATTTTAAAATTGCATGTTGTCCGCCATAGATTTTTTCTACCAAACAAGGTTAAAGAAATCCATTTCAAAATTATGAATAAATAGTACCCAACTAACAAATTAATTCATAAGTATGACATTAATATATCGCCAAAATGTAGTTTATGTACAAATGAAAAAATCCCCTCAGATTTCTTTTATTTCTACTCCAATTCCAAAATGTTTTAGAAAGATTTATTTCTGTTACTGTCTTGAATGACAAACCAATATCTCACTGTTTAATTCTTGTTCTTATACTGTATACAATTTTGAAGACTAAATGTAGAAAATGGACTAACTGTGGTTTCCTTGCTTCATAAATTTCATATTCATAAGTGTAAAGTACAGAACGTTAGACCCTCTGTTACATCTTTCTGTATGGACATTAATATGCTAGAAATAGCTTTTAAAAAAGGAAAACACACTAAAATAATTAAAACGTGTAAGATTCTGATCTGCTCCGTTAACAATTTTTAATGCTATTATCTGCATCTCGCTTTCTTGTAATAACTTAGCTGTTGCTACTCTTGTATGTAATTTAGCCGTCATTATTATATATTTGTTAACTTTACTATGGAAAAACTATTGTAACGATGTAATGTGATATCAACATAATAAAAAATACCGATGGCTTTGGAGGGCGCACTTTACACCCGTCGAGTGTCAGACGTGCTCTCCTAATTCTATTCCTAATTCGACACCTCAATTACATTGTTTTGCTTAATTATTAGCATGCCGTTCGCGCTTTAAGATTAAAAATGTGAACAAATGTTAAAAGAAACACACCACCAAATGCTAATATGGTGTTACGAAATAAATTAAATGCATCCATTAGCCCAAATACGGAAAATGCTGCGACTTTCACATTTAAACCACGAGATTACGAATGTCGTATAGCAACTAAAAAGGAAAATCCTTATGGCCTTTTTCATCAATACGATGTACTTACAAAAAGCTATACGTATCTATACTAATAAACGGCAAAGCCCTCACTCACTCACTCACTCACTCACTCACTCACTCACTGACTGACTGACTGACTGACTGACTCATCACTAATTCTCCAACTTCCCGTGTAGGTAGAAGGCTGAAATTTGGCAGGC
>JANRMT010062834.1:20459273-20476773 GCA_026402145.1 Polypterus bichir lapradei
TACTTATTTCGGTGGTATGACGCCACTGTCAGCCGCCATATTGAACTTTCCAACGTCACTAATTCTCCAACTTCCCGTGTAGGTAGAAGGCTGAAATTTGGTACTTATTTCGGTTGTATGATGCCACTGTCGGCCGGCATATTAAACTTTTAACGGAAACCGATGTACGTACTTATTTCGTTGGTATGACACCACTGTTGGCCGCCATATTGAACTTTCCAACGTCACTAATTCTCAAACTTCCCGTGCAGGTAGAAGGCTGAAATTTGGCAGGCTCATTCCTTACAGCTTACTTACAAAAGTTTAGCAGGTTTCATTTAGAAATTCTACGCGTAATGGTCATAATGGTCAACAATGTCCGCCATGTTGAACTTTCTTATTTACGGCCCCATCTTCACGAAATTTGGTAGGTGGCTTCCCTGAGCTAACCGAAACCAACGTACGTACTTATTTCGGTGGTATGACGCCACTGTCAGCCGCCATATTGAACTTTCCAACGTCACTAATTCTCCAACTTCCCGTGTAGGTAGAAGGCTGAAATTTGGCAGGTTCATTCCTTACAGCTTACTTACAAAAGTTAAGCAGGTTTCATTTCGAAATTCTACGCGTAATGGTCATAATGGTCAACAATGTCCGCCATGTTGAACTTTCTTATTTATGGCCCGATCTTCTCGAAATTTTATAGGCGGCTTCCCTGCACTAACCGAAACCAATGTACATACTTATTTCGGTGGTATGATGCTACTGTCGGCCACCATATTGAACTTTTCAACAGTCTTTGTTACTTATGGGCCCATCTTCAAGAAATTTGGTACATGGGTTCCCAACGCTAACTGAATCCTACTTACGTACATATATACGTCCATAGCCTGCAGCTCAGTCACTGTGTGAGGTGGCGTTGGGTCCCCCATCCCAACGCCTCCCACGTTGTTGGCTGCCTGCCTATATAAGACCGTCCGTCGCTCCAGTCTCTACATTCCCTTCCTTGCTTCGCCACGGGATTCACGTCTCCCTACTGATAACTACAGCCTTTTTGTTTAATCCACGGCTTCTCCGCTGTTTTATTGTTTGTTTATTACAATTATAGTTATTGTATAGGTATTTTAGACTTACTTTACATTGCTCAGGTACCCATTTCCTTTATCATTCCAACCCCCATTACCATGTCTATCGAGGTGATCACTATCGATCAAAGAACTGACACTTACTGAGTGGTTTCCATGCCCGGAGATGGCACCTACCTTTTCCATTCTCTTTGTTACATATTGCACGGCCATATCAGGCTCACTCTTGATATCCGGAGGATAATGACTGGGACAGGTTCAAGGTGTGGACTGATGACGGTACAGGAGATAATTATACTACACAGGAGCACTAGAAGAGTGAAATGCTTAAGCCCTTCACCTATGGTTCTGCATGTGAGTTGATAGCTGCCGCTGAATTGTTCAGTTGTCGCTTTCAAGTGTACTGAAATGGCCAAATATTTTACACCTTTCGACAACCGCCAATGCCTCTTAAACATCTTAGATTCACAGGTGACGATTTCAGTAGTGGACACTTTGATGTTTATGAGTGTTTAAACTCTCAAAAGCTGGATGTGATTTTATCGATGAAACCGGTTGTGTGCTTACAATGCTTGACAGATGCCGAATGTCACTTCAACACAACAAATCCTGCAAATACTATCGTAATTGAAACAAACCACGAAACTCAAACCGATTATGACAGCAGCAATCCAAGCTGTGAGATTTGAGACAAGATTACTGTTCACATGGCCAACTGTAAGTTACATGCTCAAGAGTAAGCTCAGCGCACAGTTTGGTCATGTTACAACCGGAGGGACGAACTGACAACATGGTATACAAAGAGATCCTTAACAAATAATTATTGGCATATTTTCCCTCAGTTTAAAAAGGTTACATTTTCTTCTTAATAAAAATTTTAAGGCAGTACTTCGCCGCTGCGAAGCGCGGGTATTTTCCTATCCATTATAAACTTCACAGACATACGTCGCATTTCATTTCGCTCCCTCATCATTCGAATGGAGTTAAAATTTTCAGGCGACAAATATTCTTCCAAGACGTTATAAAATTCAAAAGCTGTCATCTTTTCCAGTAAGAAATCCACTTACAGACGGAGATAAACGTCAACACAAAAATGACTCGCAAGTGTAATTCAAACCTGACAAGTGACGTGTGTCGTAAAACATTAGACATGCGCAGAACAAATCGGGCAGCCTCGTGAAATGAATTTTAATTAAGCAGAGAGCGCGTGCGCAAGACAAATCGGATGAGGACTTGTGTCGCAAAGTAAAAAAACGCAGATCGGGTCGTAATAGTAAAGCTTTGTGCATGCGCGTGCAAATCGGGTAGGCACCGCAGATCGGGTAGCGACAACATCCTGAGTCACTTTCTCCCGCGTCCACCCTCGCTCTTGCGGCATGCGCACTGCTTGCTCATAATATGCCCGCCCCCAATTCCTCACCTGAGTTGCTTTCATCTGTGTACAGTCCATATGCAGCCGGTGAGTCACATTGACTTTTCATTTTCTAAACGCATCCTGAGTCACGTTGGTCTGTGCTATGGTCCACATCCAGCTATGAGACATGTTGACTGTTCATTTTCCTAACATGGCCACCGCTTCACATGTATTTCATGGAAACAACACTTATTTCAATGTTATACAAATTCCTGCATTAGGTAACTTTGTTTCTATCAGTCCGATATTATTTACAAACACATTTCACACTGGAATTTCAATGCAACGTTTGCTCCAAGACCTTCACACTACAGAAATATCTCAATGCACATTTAAAAGCACACTGCACTGAACAAACGCATTCCACAAAGGACTTTCAATGCACCATTTGTTCCAAAAGCTTCCGATTTTTTAACGCACATTTAAAAACACACTCCACATCCCTGCCGAAATCCTTTCAGTGTCAACACTGCACTAAATCATTCAAAACATCATTTCTTCTCAACAAACATACAAAAACACATTACCATGACACATTCTTTGAATGTGTACATTGCAAAAGCTCTTTCAAAAACTCACATCTTCTCGCAAAACACATGCACGGTCATCGCATTCAATTCTCCACTGCTTTTCAAAAAGATACCGCCATTCCTGTCCAAGAACATAACATTGGCCTAACAACCGCAATAATTACTTCTTGCAATGCTCTTTATTGGCCAGCAGAGGTCAACATATCCGGACAGAAATATCTCAACGCACATTTAAAAACACACTGCACTGAACAGACGCATTCCACACAGGGCTTTCAATGCACCATTTGTTTCAAAAGATTCCACCTGCAAAGATATCTCAACGCACATTTAAAAATACACTTCACTGGTATCCTCAAACCCTCCCCATTTGGACAACTGTGTCTTTCAGGAAGTGTTCATTCATCAATAAATAATTATATATGGCGTATGCTACGCCGCGGGTTGGCTAGTACAATTTATTTTTGTGTAGCCCAAAATCACACAATAAGTGCCTCAATGGGCTTTAACAAGATAGAAAACACTAATATAGAAAACATAGACCACAGCATGTAGAGAGGTGAGAAAGTTACGTTATCTTTTCATGGCAAGCTGTGATCTTTTCCCAAACTTGATATGAACATCAATTTACTAGCTAGTTAGATCCTGATGTAGCCAATCATTGTTATTACAGTATATAACATCTTTAATGATTATTTTCAATGTTGGATGGATCCCCATATGTTTTAGCTCTGGATTCAAATAAAGAACTTTTTTTGCAGCTGAGTGCACTCGTTCTTAGCTACATGATCTTTTATCAATGGAGTTGTGCTTCCTTAACTTGCTTTTAGGTTCTTTATCATGGCTTCTGCCATTTTGCCACTTCAAAGGGAAACGTGTGACTCTTTGTGAGACAAGAGTATGCACCCTGAAATTCCATTCTTGAAATATGGCTTCATCTACCACAAAGGGATGAGTCACTGAAACAAAGTATAGGCTTGGAAGGACCGTGAAGCTAGTTAAGGGGTCCAACTCCAAGGCCCTTTTGAGAGTAGGTTTTAGGAACAATTTCTTCCATGCTTTCAAAAAGTGTGTGAGCTTCCTACTTCAAAGAGGATGGAGAAGTACATACATCTAAGATTAAGGGAAGGTGTAGCCTTATCAAAGTCCCTTCCAGGTACACATCCAGTGTCTGCTTATGGATGCATTATTTTCGGTGTCAGTGTGAGTAATGCCTGGCTTGCAGTTACAGGTTTCAGATGAATAGGGGTCTCGGCAAACATGTTAAATCATCCTTGATTAACATCTCTTGTTAGCTGATGAAACTCAAAAAATCTAGCTAACCAAATGCTGGTAGAGCTGCAGTTTAATTATCCATTTTAGCGTACACATTGAAATGTAGGTTGGGGGGGACAGACAATTGTTATTCAATATCCCTGTTATAAAAAAGTCTGCTGTGTGCTGCTGAAAGGCTAATGATTTTGGGTATTGCTGACTTTGTTCTACAACTGTTGAAGCAGGCTGACATGGCAGGGGCACCCTCAGCCCCAATGAAGGCACTCGGATACTCAGAACAGACAGTAGAATTGAGCTTTATTGTATGTCGTGCATATAGACTCACTTAAGATAGAACAATGAGACCCCAGCAATGGGCACCTTTTACTTTTATTACAGATCTTATCATTTAAGCCATTATTCTTCCTCATCTGACTTCTAGCATTCCATTGCTGTAGTCCTGCCTCTAATTAAATCCACCAATAATTCTTAGTTAAAGGGGTGTCAAACCCCACTCTGTCCATCTTATCTGTTTGAAAAGGGCTGTTCTCTCCCCTTCCTATCTCAGCTTGCTTGCTACACTGATTTACAACCAAAGAGTTCACATTAAGGGCGGCACGGTGGCATAGTGGTAGCGCTGCTGCCTCGCAGTTAGGAGACCTGGAGTTTGTATGTTCTCCCCGTGTCTGCATGGGTTTCCTCCGGGTGCTCCGGTTTCCTCCCACAGTCCAAAGACATGCAGGTTAGGTACATTGGTGATCCTAAATTGTCCCGTGTGTGTGTGTGTGTGTGTGTGTCCTGTGGTGGGCTGGCGCCCTGCCTGGGATGTGTTCCCTGCCTTGCGCCCTGTGTTGGCTAGGATTGGCTCCAGCAGACCCACGTGACCCTGTAGTTAGGATATAGCGGGTTGGAAAATGGATGGATGGATGGAGTTCACATTCCCTTCTCTAAGCAGGGGTCCATTCTTCGGCTCTCTAGCACATCAGACCTTTGGCTTATAAAAAAACTGGTGTTTTCTGGCTCATACAAAATAATAAAGAATATGTAGGCGTAAGTCTGCTTAATGAAATATTATATCTATTATATCTATAATACTTTTCTAGTACATGTAAATTACTAGTTTTAAGAATACAATTTTCTATACAATGTAAACAAATTGAAATATAGTAAGTATAAATATGATGATATAAGAAAGAAATTATATTTACATTTCTATCGATTACTCTATAATGATAAATATTTTAATAAAACCAGAAACCCATGTAAGGAAAGATAGCATTAACATTACCAGTTTAACATGAACCAAATATTCCATTACATCATATAAATAAGATAAAAGTAAATATCTCATTTCTATTCCCAGTGACTTTAATTAACTATAATTGAGATTCATTCAAACACAAAGTTATCCCTGGGAATTAATAGCTAAAAAAAGAGCTGCTAATTTGTAAGTCTATAAAATGCTAAGCTTTCTATAACTGTATTATTTCAACACCTGCAGTCTATGGATGGATCTTTAACATTGGGTCTTTGAGGTAATTTTTTAAAATCCATAATTGCATATCAAGTTAATTTAAAGCCTAATGTAGTGAACTAGAGCAAAGAGAAGGATATACATAAATATCAAAATATTCACCAATTTCATAAATATTATCATTCCACTTCTTTCTTACCTAACTTTCTTTCTATAAAGTGTCTATTGCAGGGATGCTAGCACAGTGGTTAATAATTGTGTGTCATAACTCTACTGATCTGGGTTCATTTCCTGACCTGGCTGTTGTCTGCACATTTTACATTTATCTGTGTGTGTGGGTTTGCCACTTTTCTCCTACATAACACTGCTTGTCAAGTTAGGTTGACTTACTAAATTTCCCTTGATATGAGTGATAGCTGGGGTGTATATTTGTATACTAAAATGGATTGGATTGCCATGTAGAGTTGGTTTCTGCCCATCACCTCACGCAGGCAGGATTGTCTACCAATAATTCCTTAATTGCAATTATAAGTTCAGAAAATGGAAGGACTTTTTATTGTATTTAAAATAGAACAGTGGATACTCTGTTATAATGGAATATTCTACTTATATGTTGAACAAGAATCTAAAAAACTGTCAGTTATACAACTGTGTCTATAAACATTTGAAATATTTCACTTAATTTAATATGGTATTTATTATAACTTCGCTACAAACTTACATTATTAAGGTTGTTTATGTGTAACATGGTTGTCATTATTTTATTTTCCTTAAGATAGTAATCATTTATCATTTTACCAGCCCAGTGAACAAGATCCTCGTCCATCACATTTAAAACTCACTTATTAACAAACTCACTCACTCACTCATTTTCTAACACAGAAGCAATTTATAGCCATCATTTAACCTGAACATCTTTGGGATGTAAAAGGAAAACTGACAGATGCAGAGTAAATCCCAGTGAGGGTACAGAGAGAATATGCAAACCAATTTTGAATCCAGGACTCTGAATCTGAGAGGTAACAGTAATGCCCGTTGTGCTGCTGCTTGCCCTGAATTAGGAGAGGGCAAAAACACATCTTAAAAATGCAGAAGAATTAAAAATAATTTGAGTTAGCATTAATGTTATCATTACCCACTTCTGTATGGTTTTATGTTTCCTTCTTCTGTTTTTCAATCCTTAGGTTTGCATTTGGCTCTGGAAGAGCAATGGAGAATACATCATACGAAACAATTTTCATACTCACTCCCTTCCAAGACATGGGGAACAATAAAGATATATATTTTTGCCTTTCACTTGTTTGTTATCTTTTAATAATTATTTTAAATTTATCATTAATTATTTTCATATATCTAGAAAAAAACCTGCACGAACCAATGTATATTTTCCTTTCTAATTTGTTGTTTAGTGGACTAATTGGATCCACAAGCTTTTATGTTAAATTCATGATTGACCTTCGAGCCAGCACTCCAGTTGTATCTCGTTCAGTTTGTTTCATTCAGGTTTTTCTTATTTATACTTATGTTTTCGGGGAAATAACTATTCTTACCATTATGGCGTATGACAGGTATATAGCCATCAACTGGCCACTGCAATACACAATAATTATTTCAGACAGAAAAATAAAAAAACTAATCTTTCTGTCCTGGATCTATCCATGTTGTATGGTGGCATTAGGCATGACGCTAACTGCGCGTCTCTCTTTATGTGGTAATCGGATCAACTGGCTGTACTGTAACAACTGGGAAATTGTAAAGTTATCTTGTCTAGAAACTGTTATTAATAATATTTATGGATTTGTGTTTTGTTTTACATTTCTTGTACCATTTATTTTCATTATCTATTCTTATATTAAAATTCTTATATTGTGCTGGAACAATTCTAGGACTCACAAACATAAAGCTTTTCAAACTTGTCTCCCCCATTTAATAACATTATTTTTGTTTTTAAGTTCAATAACCTTTGAGGCAACAGAAAGCAGAGTCAATTTGAAGAGAGAAACAAACGGAGTGTCTACTGTTGCTTCATTAGAGTGCCTAATAATCCCTCCTATTTTAAATCCATTAATATATGGTATCATTTTGCCAGGGATACGCAAAAGAATCATTTACATGTTTTCATGCAAGAACAAAAAAGACGAAATTATGTAATGCATTAGGCTTAATTTAGAAATTTCATTTCTTGCACATTAGAAAAACACTGTATTGAAATGAAAACAAAAATATTTTGCCTATCATTAACTTAATAAAGCTGGAACAAGATTCACCAATTAATGATTGTTCTTATACTGTTGATGCAAGAAGTTGAGCAATGGCGAGGAAGCTAAAGGAGGTGCATACTCAAATGACAGCCACCACAGTCATAAAGAATCTGTCACTTTCAAGATGTGAAAGGTGATGTATCTAGATTCAAAAAATTTAAATTAGTGCAATGGACTCCAGCCATGACTTTAAAATGAGCTCTTCAGATAGAATAAGGGGTAGCAGATACAGTAGATGCTGGGTAAGTGTAAAATGCTTTAAAATGTTAGGATGATTTTCTTTGCTCAGAGAACCATGGATGTATGGCCAACTGTGTATTACCAAACCGTACTGTTCAAACTTAATTGGATGATATTTAGCAAGAGTTACAGGAGTGGAGAATAAAGAACTGTGTATGCTGTTCTTCTTAAAATTATTGTTTTTTAGATGTAAGGTAGGGCACTGTGCAACACACATGGATCATAAACAACTAAACGGGAAAAAACAGCCTTTCTGTCAGCAAATGTTACAGGCTGTGAGAAGTGCAGACATTCTTTCTAAAGTCCTCAACCTTATACTCCACCTGGCCAAAGGCAGGCAGTGACATGAGTTAAAAGTTCAGGCTAAAACACTTCAAGTATACTCAGAGTCAGAGGAGTAAAGCACAAAAGATTCTAAAACAGAAGTGATGAGCAAAATATGACTTTAGGAAATAAAAATAGAAAGGGTTCTCTCTTAGGGTAGTTGGATCCGCTATCATTTTGGTTGATTCTTTTTGTTTGCACTAATGTAACGGTGTGCTCCACGGATTTTTCTTCTGCTGTCTGGTACTGAATTTGTAACTGTGTGTAGTTGATTGTGCGAAACTGTAATAAAGTAAGCATTTTATTAATGAATTCACAAACCAAACAGGTAAATAAATTCAGTTTGCAATAACATCATTCTTCTTTTTTTATTCTGCGCTACTGAAATGAATATAATTAAGACACAGTTAATTAAAAAATAGTAAATTATCTAACTACAAAGCTGCAGGAGTTGCACTTTGCATAAACTTTATACATTTACTGGAAAGATTACAGCTCAGAAGATTATCACATGCACACTTAAATACAAACTGGTCTGGAGAAGCACCAACTCCAAGTAACACTGAAATGAACAAGTCAATTACGAAATGAACGGATGAACTGTTAACTAATTTCATCCTGGCACCTCTCTATGTGTAGGATTTTACTTTAACATAAAGGATAAGCATATATAAGTATTCAGAATTGATAAATAAAAAATGTATACTTTGGAAACACACATTCACCCAATGTACTGTATCTGATCAAAACTATATGGGAAAGAATTCATTGAAAACCAAAACCAGTTGCAAAGATTCTGTATAAAAAGAGGGATGAATGGAAATGGAGATATATCAAAATAAGCTGATATATCAGTTAAAAGAGACAGATATTGTAAGTCTATGATTTGATGGAAAGAATGTGAGGCAGATAAATGGCAAAAATTGAAATGAAAATGCAATACATGCTGAGATACAGTAAGTGTACAGTATAACATAGTGTTTGATGTAAAGGCTGAGGTTGATTCTTTAATTAATATAAAAGGTGCTAATGACATTAAGGTAGAGAGTCAGTCAGTCAGTCAGTCAGTCATTGTCCAACTCGCTATATCCTAATACAGGGTCACGGTTGTCTGCTGGAGCCAATACCAACCAACACAGGGGCGCAAGGCAGGAACAAACCCTAGGCAGGACGGCAGCCCACCGCAGAGGTAGAGAGTTCATTTGTATAATATGAAAAGATGGTTTTAATAATAATAAATCAATTAGATTATTATGTTATCTTACTAGTCAGCTGATTGCAAATCCCTGATCAATACTCCTTGATGTATTTGAAAGGGAATCCATAAACACATTTGCCCTCTTTAGGTCTCCCCACAGAATGCTGTCACACCAAAGTACACTCAAAGAGAGAGGATTTATAGGAAAAGAAAGGA
The DNA here is from genome assembly GCA_026402145.1 of Polypterus bichir lapradei. NCBI lineage: Eukaryota > Metazoa > Chordata > Cladistia > Polypteriformes > Polypteridae > Polypterus > Polypterus bichir. The sequence goes on from JANRMT010062834.1 coordinate 20,469,249, forward strand.
AGAAACAACTAGCAGATTCACTGTCAAGGTGGTTACAAGAAGGGAAAATAGGAGGCCAAGAGAACTGAGAGAAGAGAAGAAACAACACAAGAACTGAACTGAAGACATGAGAGACAGAAGGATGTGAGTTCAATTCTGACAAACTGCTGGAGAGGTGGTGATTTTCCTGACAGGGTGAAATGAGAAATCAATACTAGATACACATAGTGAAAGGGAAAAGTTGATTCAACAAAGGTCTGTGTTTTTTTTGTCTTGTTTTGTTTATTAATTGACTTGAGGTAAAAACTCAAGTGATGAGGTCGGTTCTGTTTAGGTTTATTTGGCCACCACTCAAGCTATGGTTTGGGGTCCTCAATGGAGAGTGCATAATTATTACTCAACAATTAATAGTGGATGACCTCACCAGTAGTCACTGGGAGGACATTATATATTATTGTAAATTGTTTATTGTTTCTGGGTTTACTCATGTGCTGTAAATAATTGTATTTTGTAATATCTGGTCATCTATCACAATTATTTTGAGTATTTAATTAAAGCTAATTTTTTTTGTACTCTTGGAGTAAATTGTGATTGTGTTATGCTTTAATAGGTTAAATGTTTTAAAGTAGGTAAGGAGGGCAAGGGAAATGTTACAAATATTGCAAATGTGAATATTGGAGGTGGCAACACCATATTAAAGAACTCAGGTCCCTGCACACTGATTAAAATAAAATGGGTTATAGGACTTGCATGAAGTGTTAATTATACATACTGATCAAGTCAAATCAACACATCCAGGCTATACTTGTTAAGAAAATCAGGTTTGCTTGATTTTTTCTTACTGCTCAGAGTTATTCCGCTGAACTAGGCTTATTATAAGTCTTAAAGCTTAAGCTACATCCTGCTCACTTTGAGTCATGCATTTAGATCCAGTTTAGAATCAACTACAAGAAAAATTGCATTACTCCTATTGATTCACAAATCAGTTTTTAAATCTGTTACTCTTATATGAAACATATAACATTAATATATCTTGAAATGTATTTGATGACTGTCTAGCTAAAATGTATGGTAACTTTTAGAGATACACTGATGAAAAAATTAAGGGAACACTTAATCATTACAGTCTAACACCAAGTCAGTTAAGCTTCAGGGATATCAATTTGTCCAGTTAGGAACTCTAAGTGATTATGAATCAGTGAAAACAAAAAGCGACAACAGGTACCAGTAGCCAGCTGGAGATTATTTTGTAGAGCTCTGGCAGTTCTCCTCCTGTTCCTCCTCACACAAAGGAGCAGATACCAGCCCTGCTGCTGGGTTGTTGCCCTTCTATGGCTCTTTCCAGCTCTCTGTGTAACCGCCTGTCTTCCTGTTATCCCCTCCATGTTTTTGGAACTGTGCTGGGAGACACAACAAACTTTCTTGTGACGCCACATATGGATGTGTCATCCTGGAGGTGGTGGACTACCTGTTTAACCAAAATCGGCTGAAGGTAACACATCATGCTAACAGTAGTGATAAGGATGCTAGCAAAACACAAAATGAGAGGAGAGTCAGTCAGGAAGGATAAGGAGAGAACAATTGTCTGTGGCCACCACCTGCAAAACCATTTCCTTTTTGGGGGGTGCCTTGCTGTTGCCTCTGCACTGCACCTGTTGTCGCTTTTTGTTTTCACTGATTCACAATCGGTGTTAGACTGTGAGGATTAAGTGTTCTCTTAATTTTTTTAGCAGTGTATCTCTAAAAGTTACCATACATTTTATATGGACACTCATCAAATACATTGCAAGATATATTAATGTTACATGTTTCAAATAATAGTAACAGATTTAAAAACTGATTTGTGAATCAATAGGAGAAATACAATTTTTCTTGTAGTTGATTCTAAACTGGAAATGCATGACTTAAAGTGAGCAGTTTATTGCTTATGCTTTAAGACTTGTGTTTACAGATAGAATTGGAGAAAACTACTTATAATAAGCTTAATTCAGTGGGATAACTCAGCAGTAAGTAAAAATCAAGCAAACCTAATTTTCTTGGCAAGTATAGTTTGGATGTATTGATTTGACTTGATCATGTATAATTAATACTGTATGCAACTCCTATAACATATTTTATTTTAATCAGTGTGCAGGGCCCTGAGTTCTTTAATATGGTGTTGCCACCTCCAATATTCACATTTGCAATATTTGTAACATTTACGTTGTCCTCCTTACCTACTTTAAAACATTTAACCTATTAAAGCATAACACAATCACAATTTACTCCAAGAGTACAAATAAAAATTAGCTTTAATTAAATATTCAAAATAATAGTGATAGATGACCAGATATTACAAAATACAATTATTTACAACACATAATAGATAGATAGATAGATAGATAGATAGATAGATAGATAGATAGATAGATAGATAGATACTTTATTAATCCCCAAGGGGAAATTCACATACTCCAGCAGTAGCATACTGATAAAAACAATATTATTTAAAGAGTGATAAAAATGCAGTGCAAGTTAAAAAATGCAAGGTGGAAAGTTTGAGGCAGATGTAACAGTCTATAATTTTGTAGAGTGTTAACAATTACCCCCCCCGGGTGGAACTGAAGAGTTGCATAGTCTGGGGGAGGAACGATCTCCTCAGTCTGTCAGTGGAGCAGGATGGTGACAGCAGTCTGTCGCTGAAGCTGCTCCTCTGTCTGGAGATGATACTGTTCAGTGGATGCAGTGGATTCTCCATGATTGACAGGAGCCTGCTCAGCGCCCGTCAAACTGTCCAGCTCCGTGCCTACAGTAGAGCCTGCCTTCCTCACCAGTTTGACCAGGCGTGAGGCGTCCCTCTTCTTTATGCTGCCTCTCCAGCACACCACCGTGTAGAAGAGGGCGCTCGCCACAACTGTCTGATAGAACACCTGCAGCATCTTATTGCAGATGTTGAAGGACGCCAGCCTTCTAAGGAAGTATAGGGAAGTATAGTCAAAGACTATATAGTCTTATTAAGTAAACTGCTAATTTTTTTAATAATTAAGCTAAATTATTTGAGTACACAGAGGTTTAGGGAGAAAACAATAGACACCTAAAAATAAAATTTCTGAAAATAAAGATTGGTTTGGATTTTCAGGCATCAATGGAAATGCCTCAAGGAGATAGACTGGATCCACTGCACTGACACGCATCTCTCATCGTGTGAATCTCCCCAGCTCTAGTGTGTGTCAATTTACTGTACTGCCTGAATTATTTTGGCAGGAAGTTTAAAGCTGGTGCGTGATTTCTCTCAAGTTCTTGCAAATAAAATGTTGATCTTTATCAAGAAGAAGTAGATGGAAGAGATACAAGGTCTTAAAGCCGAGCTGTTAGATGCAAGCCTGTTGGATTTCACCTGTCAGTAACATCAAAGTCTCATGGACTACTGAATAATAAATGCATTATGTCTGTATTAAGTCATTTATATCGTATTTTTGTTATGAAGTTCATCATGTGTATCCTATTATATATATTAATTGCATACTATAGTAATGGTAATAACAAACAATGATATGCAGTGTAAAGAAACTAATCTAAGCTATTGAACTGTAAAAATTACAGAATTATGATCTGCAGCCATCATCACTCAATAAGCAAATCAAATTTTCATACATTTTATTAACATCATGAACAATTACAAGGAGACTTTCTAGAGAAATCAGAATTAGAATGCAATACCAGATTCACTCATTTATAAGTAAATAAAAGCAAAAACATCAAATGCAAAAAGAAATACTGCATGAGGAGATTCTAAGAAGAATACCTGATAAAATAACAGTCTTATGGATCCACATAAAACTTTGCCACCACATCACCTGAGACAACAGAATCACAGAGCCTCACAATATTACCTCATATAAGCCCCATTGTGGCTTTGCTTGTTGTGCCTTTTAATTCTGCAGCAAATCAATTTACTTTCTTCATGGTTGGCTTTGAATCGGCCTATTTACATCTTCGGTTGTTCATCTTAGTACTAAAATAACCATTCTATAATTTTCTGTAGGGTTTTCTTTTGAATGATATTTCACCATTTATCTAGGTTTGTTCCACCTAGACTCATCTTTACCTGTTTGGAATTATTTATGTCTTATCTCATTAACTGTCTTTGCCTGACTACCCCAGCATTACCCAATAACTCCACAGTCTCATCTTGTCAGATGCTGGGATGGCTACTCTTGTAAGTTCATTGTGTATCACTTCATTAAAACCTGCATGTTTAATTTTGGCTGAGGCAGATGAGTAGGGCAAGGTTAGTATACATCATCATTATGTAACATTTGCTTTCAGTCACTACTTTACTTTTTCCCTGTTAGCTTTTTTGTAGCTTATTTATTTGCAAGGCACCTTTGAAAATCAGAGTAATATTTATGTGAAGGTTTATGTTCTGCCGCACATCTTGTTAGTTAAAAATGTTATTTGTTGAAATATGCTGTGCAGTCAGTCACGTTCCACACTCACAGTGGTGCTATAAAAGTCTATGAAACTTGCATAAAGCACGTAGGTCCCATAATAAACATTTGAATACAATACACCCCATGTCTTTCACGTAGGCACCCCTTTATCTATTGTTTCAGTCACGTCCAAAACGTATCCTTAGGGTATATAAACCCCTGGGTCTGGTTAGTTGTGGTACGCAGCAATTTGAACCTCTGTCTACGTGCTTTTCTTTGTCTTGATCCATCCGTGGAAATCACTCGCCTTGTAAGAATCTTTTAAAGCTTTATTGTTTAATGTACACTGTCTGCTATGTATTGCTTTGGAAATCATTCTTTATTGTCTTTGATTGTACACATGTAAATGCCTGTATGTTTCTTTTGTATATATTTCAGTTTACAAAGAGGTACGTCCAGTAAAAGCCTTCAAGAAAGCTCGCTCACCCTTTGTTGTTTTTTTATGTGGGTGTGCCAAGTTGTTTAAGCTCTCTGTGGCCCTTTCAGAAGGGCTTTCAGCAGGGAGCACACGTCCTCCGGAGAGAGGACTGGGAAGTGTGGGGAGGCCGACCGTCAGGTGCTGCCTCACTGGGGGCCGAGGCAGGCCCTTCAGGCCGGCAGGGTACGGATGGGAACGTCCTCGGACTGGTGCAGGATGACTTTGGGCGTGTCTGATCTGGTCAGGACACGTCCCGGGCATGTCTGGGCTTGTGCTAGAGAAAGGGCGGGGGCCGAGGCAGACCCCGGGCATGTCTGAGCTTGTCAGTTGAGTTTTTATTTTGTTTTTTCTGTCCCCCCTGGCCATTGGACCATACTCTTATTCGATGTTAATTAATGCTGATTTATTTTGTTTTCATATTGTGTTTTTTATTTTTCTATTCTTTATTATGTAAAGCACTTTGAGCTACTGTTTGTATGAATATGTGCTATATAAATAAATGTTGTTGTTGTTGTTGTTGTTGTTGTTGTCTGAGCTTGTCGAGGTAAAGGCTGTAACCTGCCCGGGCTTGTTTTTCGGGAGAGGGGGGCTAGGAAGTGGGTGGGGGCCGGTGGGGAGTTCAAGGAGGGGGTAGACATCCATCAAACGGACCGTTGACAGTTTGGTGAACCAATCAGGGATGGGGGTGGGTTCAACCAGGGGGCAGACATCCGTCAAAATCCCCTTGACAGTTTCCTGAACCAATCAGGTGCAAGGATGGGTTCAAGCAGGGGGCAGACATCCATCAAACTGCCCTTGACAGTTTCCTGAACCAATCAGGAGCCAGGGGGGGAGGGGATTAGGTCACGTGAGGGGCCGGGGAATTCCGGCGTGACGTCATCAGGGAGAGACGGGGCGGGACTTCCGGGGTGCGTCATCGGGGCGGGACTTCTGTTGTGATGTAATAGGGGCGGGGCTTAAAGGTCATTAATCATTTTGATTGACAGTTTGACAGAATCCGCATGCCTATAACTACTGGTGGGAATGGTGCACTGCTGAACTCTGGGACGTTGTGGGTCGGTGGGGGGAGTACTTTGAAGACCTCCTCAATCCCACTAACATGCCTTCCAATGAGGAAGCAGAGCCTGGGGACTCGGAGGTGGGCTCCCCCATCTCTGGGGCTGAGGTCACAGAGGTGGTCAAAAAACTCCTTGGTGGCAGGGCCCCGCGGTGGATGAGATACGCCCGGAGTTCCTCAAGGCTCTGGATGTTGTAGGACTGTCTTGGTTGACACATCTCTGCAACATCACATGGACATCGGGGACAGTGCCTCTGGATTGGCAGACCGGGGTGGTGGTCCTCGCACTCCTCAACCTCCCTGGAAAAGTCTATTTGGGGGTCCTGGAGAGGAGGGTCCGTCAGATAGTCGAACCTCGGATTCAGGAGGAACAGTGTGGTTTTCGTCCTGGTTACGGAACAGTGGACCAGCTCTACACCCTTAGCAGAATCCTGGAGGGTGCATGGGAGTTTGCCCAACCAGTCTACATGTGTTTTGTGGACTTGGAAAAGGCCTGAGGGGGGTACCGGACCCCCAGATAAGAGCTGTTCGGTCCCTGTACAACCAGTGTCAGAGCTTGGTCCGCATTGCCGGCAGTAAGTCGAGCCCGTTTCCAGTGAGAGTTGGACTCCGCCAGGGCTGCCCTTTGTCATCGATTCTGTTCAGAACTTTTATGGACAGAATTTCTAGGTGCAGCCAGGGTGTTGGTGGACTCAGGATTGGGTCACTGCTTTTTACAGATGATGTTTGCCTGTTTGCTTCATCAGGCCGTGATCTTCAGCTCTTTCTGAATCGGTTCACAGGTGAGTGTGAAGCGGCTGGGATGAGAATCAGCACCACCAAATCCGAGACCATGGTCCTCAGCCGGAAAAGGGTGGAGTGCCCTCTTAGTGTTGGGGGAGAGATCCTGCCCCAAGTGGAGGAGTTCAGGTATCTCGGGGGTCTTGTTCACGAGTGAGGGATGAATGGAGCGTGAGATCGACAGGCGGATCGGTGAGGCATCTGCAGTGATGCGGGCTCTGAAAAAGGCAATTTACCATTCGATCTACGTTCCTACCCTCACCTGTGGTCATGAGCTATGGGTAGTGACCGAAAGAACAAGATCGCGAATACAAGTGGCTGAAATTACTTTCCTCCGCAGGGTGTCTGGGTTTTCCCTTAATGATAGGGTGAGAAGCTCAGTCATCCGGCAGGGGTTCAGAGTAGAGCCGCTGCTCCTCCGCATCGAGAGGAGTCAGATGAGGTGGCTCGGACATCTGATAAGGATGCCTCCTGGACGCCTCCCTGGTGAGGTGTTCCAGGCATGTCCAACCGAGAGGAGGCCCCAGGGAAGACCCAGGACACACTGGAGTGACTATGTCTCCCGGCTGGCCTGGGAACGCCTTGGGATTCTCCCGGAAGAGCTAGAAGAAGTGGCCGGGGAGAGGGAAGTCTGCTCAAGCTGCTGTCCCCACGACCCAACCTCAGATAAGAGGAAGAGGATGGATGGAAGGGAAAAGCTACACCGCTGAAGGACGCCATTATGGCATCAACGAGGCTACGATTCTTTTTATTTAAAAAGTAGGAGAAGAATATAAGATCTACGGCCGCAGTGTCCTTTTAACCAGGGTGCAAAATGAG
>JANRMT010062834.1:20511318-20532723 GCA_026402145.1 Polypterus bichir lapradei
AAAAAAAAAACTTCAGGGTTGTGTTGCTGTGAGGTAGAAAACTGTTAAAACCAAAGCAACATATTTCAATTAGCAGGGCACATAAAATAATACATGAAGTGGAAAGTAATTTTCGTGGTAACACTTTACATTCTTTTCTTTTTGTTTTATTGTAACTGCTTTCTCTGATTTTGAACTGTTTCATTCTACTGGGAGCAAAAACAACCCACAGGGATGCTGTGACATGAGTGCCTCTCCAAAGCTGCTCATCATAAAACCTCTTTAGTAATAAAGAGTAAAAATTAAAAATCTTCAGCTGGAAGTATAAAGTAGTATCTTAAATCAAAATGATTTTTTTCTATATGGTAAACTATATTAAAATTACAGTTTTACTTACATACTGTATTTCACAGATTATTTAAGTAAATGGCAGCATGATAAATATAATACTGTCCACATTACCAGACCAAACTCTATTTAATTTCAAAAGCAACAGGGGCACGGTGCTGCTCAAACATGAAGAATGCAGGCAGTCGCCTCCAGTTCGCCCTCTGGTGGTCATTCTTAGTATCAGCTGGATGATAACATGCATACAAGACCGCAAGATCACCCCCCACTCTACCGTGGGGTATGGATGATTTCACTACAGTATTTTTAGTCTAACAACGAGGAACATTTGTTCCAAGTTTCATGAAAATCGCTCCAGCCGTTCGGACGTGATGCTGGAACATCCATACACACATTGACTTTTATATACATAAGATTCAGTGTCTCTTGGGCAAGTAACTTCTTTGCAAACCAAAGTTAGTGCTTGAAGTTGAATAAAATAATTGTCAGTACACGCTGTTGTGTCATTTTGTTCAGTGAAAGGGACTGGTGGGTTGATAGACATCTGAGCTTGCGATACACATAAACTATTTCAAATAGGGGGTTGGGAGGAGTGGGGGTGGTGTCCCTTTTTTAAGCATACACTTATATAAATAAAGTGAGTAGTGGAGTCTCCATTGGAAGTGGAAAAGCTTGCCAAAAATTAAATATTCATTATGAAAAGTGCCAGTAAGCATCAGCACATGTACATTGCTGGTTCTCTGATACTCTTTAATTCAAGCACAGTAGAAAATAATATGAAAATAGTGTCAGTGGTGACTTTTCTTACTTTGTTTGTGAAAAGTTCAAGAGTCCCATCAACAGTCACATTGTATTTCCCTGGCACTCGAAAGTGATCTTTCTTCAAATAGGTAATATTATCTAGTGTATGCATACTTGTTGCTTACATTAGCAGCTATCCAAAATTTGATCCTAGGCTTGTCTGGTTCATTTAATTTTCACTCTGTGAAAGGGCATCAACATTTAATAACTGCTCATCCACAGGTATGCCTGCACTTATGACACATATTGCAGTTCTGAACAAACTATGCTAAGTGTCAGGGAACAGCAAAGCTGACAGTATATTAAGGGCACAGCCAGCATTGGTTTTATGTAGGTAAAGGAGAACACGCGAGATGGCACATTGTAGATGAAGCAATCCAAGAGTGAATGCAGCTCATTAATTGTCAAGTACAATGTTGCATCTATCCTTCTATTTTCACTGCGGGTGAAAGAGTGCAACACTGAGGGAAACAGTTCTCATCAAATTGAGGCTGGTTGTGTACTTTGTTTTCCAAGTTGTATGAAAACATTACAGTACATGGGGGTTGTCACAGCTACACACCTCTAAAAGATGGTGGGAATCTGCTTAACCAAACAAGACCACGTTTGCAACAGTTTGAATGAATATGCAAACAGTATTTTTGCAATACAAAATATCATTCTTAGCATAGAATAAAAAGGGATCTTTGCATTAAACCTTTAGAAATAAATTAAATTCACCCATTCAAAAAAACACATTCCAATTCAATGTGTGATAAGCATGCTATAATTCAACAAAAAACTTGTATTATTTACATATGTCTCATCGAAAAATTGTCTAAAATGTAGCCAAAGTAGGGTAGTCTGTTATATAGTTTTCTATTTTTGGGGGGCATGGAACACTTGGTTAAATCATGCCCATGATTGCTAGGAAACTATAGTGCTCATTCTATTGGCAGGACTCTTAGGCTGAGAAGCTACTTGCAACCCTAAACCTCTAGTCAGTTTTTAGGTTCAACATTTGCTTCTCAAAAACTGGTATTTCTAGGTAGATCTTATGCACCTCCATGGCCTTGATAACAGAAACTTCTGATTACTTCAGTGACTTCAGCCACAGAGCTGCACCCAACCCCAACTAATCCTTTCGGCACTGAATCCTCTGTGGAGGGCATCTCCAGTGGGTTTAAGAGTTAGATGTGTGAATTATAATTAAACCCATTAAAGGCATAGGCAAATATATTTTTTTGATTTGCCTACTAAGCAGTAGTTACTCTGTTCATATCAATATGTTTTGAGAAATATTTAATAACAGAAGCCCTTTGATTTTTCTGGATGTTTATGTATGTATGAAAAACCATAATTCTTTTCACGTTGAGATTTTTTCCATGCATATGTACCAACTGCAAGTCTGTTTACTTTATTTTGTTGTGCTTATTTAGTAACTGCAAATCTGGGGGATATTTTTTGTACGTCGCTTAAATCATCTTAGATCAGATGCATCATCTTGGATGAGTTAATGCCAGTAAAACTCATCCGGGAAAAGTTGGTTTTTCAAACACAGCGATGTAGTAGATTAGTTTAGCTGGATCTAATCATCTGAGATGATTGCGCGTGCCCACGCTGAGTGAAAAGCCCATATATATTGGGTCTAGAAAACATAATCAGCAAGTCTTTGATAGGCTGCAACAAAATGACGAAAGAACGGGCGCATTTTTCCCACACAAGCTGTGTGTGTGTGTGTGCGTGAGTGTGTGTTGGTGTGTGTTACTCGAAGAATTTCAAGATTTAATATGCACAAGGGGTAACACTGCAAAAGCAGCCCAAACCAGAAAAGACGGCTGGCAAAAAGTGGCCGACAAATTTAAACACGTGTGCATTGCACTTACTGAAAACAGCGTTTCATTTCCTATGTGTCAGATTAATTATTATTTAATATGTCATAATTCCAGATAAAACATGAGCACAAGGAGAACATGGGAGCAGGTTAAAGTGAAGTACAAGAATATACTTCAAACTAGTAAATATTGGTATATAACTATTTAAAGAATTGTTGACATAAAGAATTATATATAATATAAAAAACTTTAATTTTAAAGCTAATAAGAAGGCAGACAAGCAAAAAACAGGTGGAGGTCCACGCGGTCCAGACCTAACCCCTGCAGAAGAGTTGGCTCTCCAGCAAAATGCCCATCACCCTGTTTCTGATGGCATTCCAGGGGAAAGCTCCTCCTCAGAACCAGTGGCAGGATGCAGTGGTCACTTCATTTCAGGTAAAGGATGGTCATTGCATATATTTGTCCTCAATGTGTGTCATAGGTATGTTCCATATAGCCCTCTTTTTTTTTTTTTTTTTTTTTGTTGGGTCAATTGCAGGGAATGTCAAATCCCTAGAACTTCTGTCTGACCAACGAGATATTGACGAAGGTCAAATATTTGATGAAGACACTGTGTCTGATTATTCAACAGGAGGAGAGGTACATTTTCCAAATAATGTTTGATCAAACTCCACTGTGATCAGTCCCATGTGCCCCAATCACATTTGGAAATCCTGGGTAATGAGAATGTTAGGCTGATTGTGAGATCCTTTATGGAACTGTGGGTATTTTTGGCTGAGTACCTGCAATGGCATGAAACGCCTCTTTTATTGTCTGCACACACAGGTGTCTAGGAAACACTATGAAAACCCAAAGGAAATATTTTAGAGCCAAACAGCCTTTACGAATTTCCTGGCAAACTTCACTTTTAGATAGATTTTCCGCAGTATATAAAAAAGTGCTGCTTGCAAAAAACCTCAAAGCAATGCATACTGTCTGTGTGGTTGTGGGAGGCCGACTTCGCCTAGTTTGCCTTTGAATATAAGGTGCTAATTAAATCTTTGAGGTACAATATGCCACCCTTCAATCCTCCCCGCTAAAGCGGTATCTTTCGAAAAGAATTTCCTTCGGGAGCAATAAAGGATCTTGCCGATCGCGCAAAACTCTATATGAAATTCTCTTCTTATAATTTGCGTACCGATATCAATTGGTCGCTCATTCATGAACGCCGAAGCCATGACTGAATGAATTCCATGCACGGACACTGATTAAGTGTGTGAGCTAATCCTTGTTTACATAGAACAAACCAGTAGGTTTGAGGATTTGGATGTGCTGGTATGACAACACATCCAGCAAGAGTTTCAAAAAACCGACAGATCCTGGATCATGCCAAATCTTTGACAATTACATCCGGCTAAACGAGTAATCCACGTATGAAAAATACCCCCCTGTTCACTTCCGAATGTTTTCGTGTATATATAGCAACTGCAGCTGTTTTGAGGTCTGGATTTTTTGTACATATGTAGCCACAGCTTTTCTTAATTGATTTTGTTGATGATATTGTCCGTATATCTAGTTTGGTGTGTGCGTTTTCCTGTTTTATTAATATAGTTTTGGTCACACCAGATAAGCAAGAGGATGTAATTGATTGTGATGTTTGGTGTAGTCAGTTTTTAGTCTGAACAAGATCAATAGTAGTAATAGGTTTGTAAACATCAAAGTGACCTCTGCAAAAATCGCCTGTGTAGCACAATTTTTTAACCAGCCAACTGTTTACCCCAAATTTAGACATTAATACACTATTTCTATAAATGTGTAATACACTTGTACAAATATCTGATACAGCTAACAATTTGCAAGTGGTAGCGTAGGTTGAGGGATTTTGCATATCATTGATATACATATTATACCATCATTGTAATTGTTGCCATTTGTCTTATATGAGAAAACGCTCTCATTGTCTTACTACAAATTAGGAAATTTGATGCAGAATTTCCAAACCTAATACAACAGTACAGTTTTTACACAATAGTAAACAATTAAGTATACAATTTCCATCTGCCTTTACAAGGATTATATGGTTTGGAATTGGTACATTTTTTCAGAAGAGATTCAATTTTAATTTATCAAAACCAATATAAAACTTCAAATAGGCATTGTGTATGCAAACAACAGTTTTTTAGTAGAACTTTCCTTCTTCCTTCCACTCCACAGCTCTGTCAGCATGTCAATGCCTTATTTTTTATTTCTGTGATACCCCTTCTACACTCATTAGTCCACCCTATTGCTCAGTGGTGCTGTTCATCTACAGAGACCTTCATTTGCATACACCAGCACTCCTCAAACAGGCCGCTGAGTGACTGCTGCTCTTGCTCTTCGGATTTCTGTAAGCAGTGCAGGGACATAAGAATAGTGAACTCGGTACAGTATTATAGTGGACAAATCAATTCATTGTGTTTTTTCCATAATGTCACCAAATTTCAATTGAATCTGTCAAAGCATTTTTGAGATTTTCTGGTATTTCATTTTTCTACTGTAGGTTTTTTTTTACCTCTGAATATTGATATATTCAAATGTTCTTACTTAGCCTACTGGCCTAGATGTACCATCCTGCCAAATTTCAGTCTTTTTATCTAAACAGGAAATAGTGTTTTTGTTGAAGAGTGAGTAAGTCAGTTTGTCAGCTTTGCATTATTTATGTGTGTGTGTATATATATATATATATATATATTTAGAGAGATAGACCTAGGCAATATTTCCAAATATGGGAGAAAGTTTTAAGTTGTAGAGATTGTTCAATCACCAAGAGCATACTGTATGTATAATGGGCTCTGCTTGGCCTAAGAAAAAGAACATAAGGATTAGTGACCTCAAACTCATTTGTGCAAATAAGAAGGCTGAGCTCCTAATTGTACCAGCCAATCCTTCAATTCCAAATAATATCTCCATAAAGTTTGGCTCATTATAATTAGCGCCTAACATGTCCGTACATAACCTCAGAGTGCTTACCTTTGCTGATCACATTGGGACTCTCTCCAGTTCTTGCAGATTCACTTTGACAGAGTAGAGCATGTCAGCTTCTTGTTCAGATACTGGCCACATTGCACCTTGACTATTGAAACACTTTACTAGTATGTACTATCAAACAAATGCTGTTGCTCCAAAATGCTGCGGCACATCTCATTTTCAGACAGCTGAGACAGGTTCATGTCACTGTCCCTCTCATTTGACTGCACTGGCTCCCATTAGCAGCCCACATCAAGTGCAAGTCATCGATACTCACCTATAGGGCAGTCAATGGTTTAGCAACTACTTATTTACAGGCTCTCATTAAGTCCTAGACTCTTCGGACCCACTCAGGCATGCTAATGAATGGCGTCTGGTGATTTCAATCCAGACTCTTTTCATGTATAGCCCAGTGCTGTTGGGATGAGCTGCCAGCATTCATCTGAAGAAACTACTCCTTTGCATGTTTATATTTGAAGACTTTTGTATTTGTTAAATGTCTTCCCTTTTGCTGAGATATACTTACTGTATGTAGATAAAGTAAAGTTTAACTAGTGTTGTCCTTTACTTTGTTAATTTTTTTTATTTATTTATAAGGTCTACCGCACTTTTCACTTATTTTGGTCAATTTGTGTAACTTAGTCTTGTAATACTTGCTTCAGAACAGAACCCTAATTAATATTGACTTGATTATGTTGACCACATTTGTAAGTCACTTTGAATGAAAGCATCTTCTAAATGAATACGTGTAAATGTAAAAGTAATAATAATAATGCAGATTGAATGGAAAGTTATTCAAATAAATACAGGTCACATTTCAATTTCCATTGCATTTAAATAAACAATTACTATTAACTACAGAGTGACTATGTTTTTATACCACACTCTTCGTGAAATCTCAATGAGGGTATATGATCATAATTTGAATATTATTATATGAGACTGCTGACAAAAATTGAGTGTACTCTGCCATAACATTAATTTGGTAACAATGGCAGAGTGAAGATGCAATTAAGAAAATCACAAGCTGAATAACATGCAAGGTCTCACATGGAATATTGCATAAAGCCAAACAAGGAGGTAAACAAAATAAAACCCCAAAATAACAACAAAGCTTTGGAAGGTGAGTTATTTTTTGAGATGTAGGGTTCACCAATTAAAAATAATGGTGTATTCAAGAAAGAGATATCACAAATCATTTATTATAGAAAATGTAACTTTTTTGTGCAATAAAGGTAAATGTTTACTTAATAATTGCCTATGAAATTAATTTAAAATTAAAGTTTAATGTAGTGAACTAGAAACTTTTTTCATTTATATAAATAATATAATTACATTTTTTACTTGTACCAAATTCTTTTAATAATGTTATTTAAAAAAAAAGATATATTGTCACTTACATGCAGGATCAGGACAATCATTGAACTCAGCTTATTCTCCGTGTTTAAGTTTTTCTGCTACTCCACTTTCCTCTAACATGCTATGTACACTTGACAATGACTGACCACTCTAAATTTTCCCCAGTATTAGTTACTATGAAATGTAATGATTTTTAAATATTATTCTGTAATAAGTGTCTTAGTCTGCTCTGCCAAGCAATGGCAGCCCATCTAAGGATGGCTTTCATTAGTGGGATAGGCTTCATGCAATAACCGTATAAAATAATTCCAAAACATCTATGGATGAAAACACTTAGAAATGATTAATTTCACTTAACTATGGTATTTTAATTTATTTTAAGTCTACATACTGTAAACTCACAGAATATGGTAATGTTTTATTTTTGTTTTTAAAATGTTTACTAGTGCATTTTTGTTAACATTGGGATAATTATTTCATCTTTTTGTAATGAATTAGTTTAATTATTGTTCCAATACTTTACTGACTCAGTCCAATTTTAATCTTACCATGGTAGGATTAGTAACAAGGCAGAAAGGAACACAGGGTGGGTTGCCAGTCTTAAAAGAAATAAAAAATTGAAAGATATAACCAAACTAACCAGAAAAAAGTTATTGACCTTTCTGAGTCTTATTGGCAGAAAGGCACACTGGATGGGTTGCCAATCATTAAAGGAATAAAACATTGAAAGATATAACTAAAATAACTATAAAATTAAATGCCGACCCTGCAGAGTAAGCTTTTTTGTTGATTTTCTTGATTACTTTGGGTTTAACTGTCTTTTTTTCCCTCAAATTCTTAGATTGCTTCCTAGAACATCAATGGAAAATGCATCCTATGAAACACTTTTCATACTCGCTCCTTTCCAAGACAATGGGAACAATAAAGATATATACTTTTGCCTTTCCTTGATATGCTATATTTTAATTATCATTTTTAATTCAGCATTAATCGTATTTATATGTATAGAAAAAACGCTTCATGAACCTATGTATATTTTCCTTTCTAATGTGTTGTTCAGTGCACTAATTGGATCCACAAGCTTTTTTATTAAATTCATGCTTGATCTGCGAGCGAGTATTCCAGTGGTTTCTCATTCAGTTTGTTTTTTTCAGATTTTTTTGACTTACACTTATGTCTTTGGGGAAATAACAATTCTAACTGTGATGGCATATGACAGGTATATAGAATAAATTGGCCATTACAATATATGACAATATTTTCAGTCATAAAAATTAAAAAGCTAATTTTTCTTGCCTGGGCTTATCCTTCTTTTATGGTAACAGTTGGTATATTGTTAACTGTGCGCCTCTCTTTATGTGGTAATCTGATCAGTTGGCTGTACTGTAACTACTGGGTGTGGTGTTATGGGTCCACAGCTCTCTCAGCAGAGGCCAGCTTTAGGTAAATAAGTAATCACCGCGCTCGTGGCTTAGTGAGGGGGCATGGTGGCTGTAGTGGATATCAGGGCAATCTGCGGTGTGGGCGTTTCTTGCCTAGTGCACAGGTGAGGGACTCCCCACATCCGCGATTGTTCCTGAGGCTGTTAATGTGCTGCAGCTGCTATGGCTCCTCTCAATATAAAGAAGCGCGAGTCAGTTAGAAAAGGAAGGAAAAAGAAAAAAGAACAAGGAAGAGAGAGAAAGAAGGAGGTGGCTGGAGAGAGCAGGAAAGAGAGCGAGAGAGAGATGGTGTGAGTGGGCGAGCGAGCGAACGAATGCTCATAGGCAGCTGTTAGGAAGCCTGGGTGTTAGGCCGACACCTGGGTGTAGTAGTAGTGGTCGCTCCCACTGAGTGAGCATGTAGCGGGAGTGACCAATGAAAGGCGACTGGCTGCGTAAGACCGGGAAGGCAGCAGGAGTCAGGAGATTTGGTGGTGGATTCCCCAGTGTGTGCGTCCTGGCCGTTGGGTGAGAACCAAGTCCCAGGCCTGGGATGAGTGCCAGACCGAAGCCAGGATCGGGAGGACTCCAGACCTGTGTGTGTGTGTGTGTGTGAGAGAAAGGACAGCTGCTGAGAGAGCGCCTCGCCGGCTGTAAAGCTCAACTGGGAGAAGCAGGTGAGACGCTAGTTTAAAAGAGGCACCAGGCTTATTGATTTTAAAAGACTGCTTCCAGCAACGGTTTGAACCTCGTTGTTTCTAAGGATTGTTTTTGTTCTATTTATTGACTTTTTTAACCTCCATGTTTCTTTGTTGGATTATTTATTTATTGAACTCTTTTGAAATCACTGCACTTTAATTGAACACTTTGTTTTTGTTTTGATATTTTAAATAAAAGCACTTTTGCACTTTTTACATCATCCCCTTGCTATGTTGTTGCCTCACTGTCTAGCTCACCCCGGTTATATCTATCGACGGTGTTGGGTTCAAGGGCTCCCGAACAGCGGATGGGAGCATGGAGAAGAACCCGCATCGTCACACTGGGAAATTGTAAAGTTATCTTGTCTAGAAAATGTTATTAGCAATGTTTATACATTTGTATTTTTCTTTACATTTCTTATTCCATTTTCATTTATTATCTATTCCTACATTAAAATTCTTATTTTGTGCTGGAACAATTCCAGGTCTCATTAAAAGAAAGCTTTTCAAACTTGTCTCCCACATTTAATAACATTAATTTCACTTTTAAGTTCAATATTCTTTGAGATAATAGACAGCAGGTTTAATTCAAAGAGAAGAACAAGCAGCATTTCTGCTGATGCCTCTTTAGAAAAATTAGTGCTTCCTCCTCTTTTAAATCCATTAATATATGGTATCATTTTACCTGGGATACGCAATCGAATCATTCTAATATTTTCATGCAAAACCAGCAAAAAACATATTAGCATTGATGTCACTTGTTAGGATCTTATTTTCTAAATTAAGAAAAAATAATTAAGTAGTACAGCCTTTTGTATTTGTTGAGATAATGAGAGCAGAATTTACAGTACAGGTTAATTATTATTCTGATGGTGTAAATGTTCTTTTAAGTGCCCTATATAATAAATATGATTTCAATAAATGTCAATTGTAAAGCTGTCATTATTACAATTTTTTAAACTTAACACTGTCTTAGTAAATGGTTGATGGTGCATAAGCAATCTTGGAGTAAAAAAGAGTAACAATAATATCAGATAAAAACACATGAAGCAGGCTGTTCAAAAAGGAACCACAGAAATTAGAAACACTATGGGGTAGTGCCACATTTCAGCAAGCTTCATTTCCAGTTTCTTAATAGGTGCACAGAAACACATACAGGTAAAAGGGAGAAACAGAAACGGTGTCTTTTTCACTCATTCATTTTCCACCATTTTTTGGAAACTAGGTCGTGGGGCAACAGTCTTAGCAGTGAGGTTCATACATCCATTTCTCCAGCCACACTTGTTAATTCATGCTGTGGGACAGAGACAGGCCTAGAGGTATTTTCACCTGAGGCAGGTGAATAAATGTATGCCCCTATGTATATAGTTTTTTATTACTAATAAGTATTAAATAAAAATACTTACTAGGGCGATATCATACGAGGAAACGAGTGTCGAGTGAGAGCGTCCAATGCAAATCATCAGTTTGCTTATGGTATTTGATGAACATTGCAACATACATTTGGCTTTTTTCTTTTTGTTTTCTTTTGCAATTTATTAATTTTCATTTTTCATCAATTTGGTGCCCTTTGCCATTGTTCACCCGAGGCAAGTGCCTTGTTTGCCTCACCTTTGTCCTGGCCCTGCTCTGGGATCCCAAGGCATTCCCAGGCCATCTGCAAGATGTAATCCTCACTGTGAGCCCTGAGTCTTCCTTGGTGCCTTGTGCCCATTAAAACTTCCATGGGGAGGTGTCCATATTAGATGCCTGAACCATGATTGGCTTCTCTTGATGCGGAAGGTCAGCAGATCCTAGGTGGTTAAATTGCCCTAGTGAACACTTTTTCATGATAAAACATGAAAATCTACCACTTTTTCATAATACCGTAACAGAGGTTTAGAGGAGAAATAGAATCAAATGTCCAAATCCAGATGTGCAGAACTTGCAGAGACTTACCTAAGTGGATTTGAAGTTGTAATTGCTGTCAAAGAAGCTTATACAAAGTACTGAATTAGGGTCTGAATATTTAAAATAGATTAGAGGTTTCCGTTTTTGATTTTGAATTAATTTCTACACATTCCTCTAAACATTTGAAGACTAATAGGCAAAAGATGGAAAATGCATCCATTTAAAATTAAACCTACATGCCTGATTAGTAAGTTGAGTAATAAAGTGCAGTGGCTCTCTGCTTAAGTTCTGAGGGCACACTGTGGCTGCAGAGTTTTGTCTTCTTTTAATTGTATTTCTGCCATAATTAAGCAAGTGGTAATTTCCATGTGTCTGTGATTTTTGTGTCAGTCCAGAAGCCACAAACTGGTAACACATTTTTACTCAATGAAGAAAGAATGTATCTGATAAGCATTCTTTGTTGTTTCATGTTTGGTAATTTAAGCCACTACTTCCACATAACACAAAAGTGAGTATGACACTGAATAGTGGCTGCCTTTAAGCATTCAGTGTTGCTAGCCCTGACATCTGCTCCACTCATCCTTCATTTCGGAGTTTATAGTATTGATTCAGTATAACTGCAAATACTTCTTAATCTATATATATCTACTAGGTGGTTCCCCCCTGCTCACTTCACTTGCCAACCCCCACTGGCCTGCGCTATGCACCAGTAACTTCATGTCTCTGCCGCTCGTGTTGTGAAGAGGGGGGATGAACACACCCTAAGGAGATGTGGTTGATCCTCTGAAACCCCCTCTTAAATGGTGATACAATGGGAAACAGCTCTTACGTACTTTTCTGCCACTCCCAACTTCCTCAATAGTACACCTCCTCTCAAGGCACCCTGTAATATGCTTTCTCCAGGACCACAGAGACAAAATGCAACTCCGTATGGCCTTCTCTATACTTCTCCATCAACACCTTCAGAGCAAACATCGCATCTGTGGTGCTCATTCTTGGCATGAAACCAAACTGCTGCTCACTAATCATCACCTCACTTCTTAACCTAGCTTCTACTATTCTATCCCATAACCTCATGCTGTGGCTCATCAGTTGCATCTCTCTGCTACAGCTCTATACATCCCCCTTACCAGTACACTTCTTCACTCCTCAGGCATCCTCTCACTTTCCAAGTTTGTTAAAAACTCTACTGCCGTCCCTCCTAAACTCCTCCATGCTTCCACAGGTATGTCAGCTGTACCAACGGCCTTTCCATTCTTCATCCTCTTCATAACTGTCCTTACTTCCTCCTTGCATTCCCTCATTCATTATCTCCATATCACCCAACTTTTCTCTCTCGCTCATTCTCTTCAGTCATCAGCCTCTCAAAGTACTCTTTCCATCTGCTCAACACACCCTCCTCACTTGTGAGTATGTTTACATCTTTATCTTTCTGACTATCCCACTTCTTCTTTGCCATCCTCTTCCTCTGTATACTCTCCTGTACTTCCCCATTCCACCAACAGGATTCCTTTTCCTCCTTCCTCGGTCCATATGTCCTGCAAAGCACCCTTCTTGCTGTCACCCTTACTACTTCTGCTGTAGTTGCCCAGCTGTCTGGTAACTCTTCACTGCCACCCATTGCCCGTCTTACCTCCTCCCTTAACTCAACCTTGCAGTCTATCTTTTTCAACTTCCACCATTTGATCCTTGACTCTGCCCTCACTCTCCCCCTCTTCTTGATCTCCAGCGTAATCCTACAGACCACCATTCTATGCTGTCTAACTACACTTTCCCCTGCCACCACTTTGCAGTCCTCAATCTCCCACAGATTGACTTTTCTGCATAGGACATAATCTACTTGTGTGCATCTTCATCCACTTTTGTACATCACCCTATGTTTCTCCCTCTTCTTAAAATACATATTTACCAGGCAGAGCCATGCCCATCCTTTTTGCAAAATCCACTATCATCTGATCTTCTTCATTCCTCTCACTGACACCATACCTACCCATCACCTCCTTGTCTCCTCTGTTCCCTTAACCAACAGGTCCATTGAAATCCACCCCAATTACCACGTTCTGTCCCTTGGATACACTGTCCATTACTTCATCCAACTCACTCCAGAAATCTTCTTTCTCATTCATCACACACCCAACTTACGGGGCATATGCACTAACAACATTCATCATCAAACCTCCAATTTCCAGCTCCATAATCATTACTCTGTCTGACACTCTTTTCATCCATCTGGCTTTACTCCCCTTTCATTTAGTCTCTTGCACGCACAATATATCAACCTTCCTTATCTCCATCATATCAGCTAACTCTCTCCCCTTACCAGTCATACTGCCAACATTCCAAGCTCCTCCACTCAGTTCCACTTTCTCCACCTTACTCCTCTCCTCCTGCCTCCGGACATGTCTTCTACCTCTTCTTCTCCTTCTTTTGCCAATAGTAGCCCAATTTACCCCTGCACCCTGTTGGCTAACAGTACTGGTGGCAACCGTTGTTAACCCAGGACTCGACCAGTCCGGTATGGAAATCTGTATTGTTGTCTGCAAATTGATCTGGCAAAATTTTACACCAGATGTTCTTCCTGACGTAACCTTCCCCATTTATCTGGGCTTGGAAGCAGCATGAAGAAACACACTGGATGGTGGTTATGGTTGTTATGCACCAAAAATGTAGAATATTTTACTAATAGTGATACATCAGGCTAATACTGTGGAACATTTTAAAAAGCCACTAAAAACCTACTTTTTCAATTTGGCTTTTTTGTACTTTTTATAAAGAATAGGATTATCATACTCTTCAGAGATTTGCAGTCTTTACGAATCTCTTCTTTTCTATGCTTTCTTTTTCCATAATTTTCAAGTAGTGTATTGTGTACCAACACCACCTGACTGAGGCACTGTGCAGCCACCTGTAATGCTTGAATGAAGGCGGATGCCGAAGCTGACCACAAGAACGACTACACTGAATCCTTTGGGATGGAGTCTGGACACAATAAGGAACAACTTAAATACATTTATGTTAGATAGAATGCCAGTATCTCTCAGTGAGTTGTTGCACTGCCATCATTTTGGATGGATGGAAATTAAGGTCCTCATTCAAAATCCTCCTCAAAGACGTGTTGGAAATGCCTAAGGCAGAAGCATGTTTATGTACTGAATGTCTAGGCAACTGCAAAATTGATGCCCTTACAGCTTGAATGTTTTCAGGCATTCATACAGTCTGAGGATGGCCTGGAGATTTTCTTTTCAATATGGTATCCATCTGACTAAATTTAACCACCCACTGAAGAATTGTTTTCCGATTTGGGACGTCACCATTAGGAGGAATCTGAAGTGCATTCGGAAGGTGCATTGCGTAGTGATGATGAATTCCTTGTTTTTGAAGAACACTTTGACAGCGAAAGCACAGTGCGCACCAAAGCAAGGCAAGTTGGCAACTGAAAACTACAAGGGATCGCCTATCAAAGGACCCCAACCCTGACCCACTCAGCTGCTGCTACCTCGCGCAATGACCTTGTGAAATGTGGTACTTTATTTTGGCTCACCCTGTACTTACTCTTAAAACTATGTAGCAATGTATTTTTACACCACATTTTTTATAAAATCTAAGGGAAAGTATATGATAGTATACTGTGTATTTGATGAAGTTGACAAACTTTAATGTACGCAGCTATTATGATTTTATTAGATCAAACTTTGTAAACACCTATGGGAGGGGCCAAGGAGGTTGGGTGCATTGTGAGTTGGGTGGTGGCCGAAGGTGGGGACCTTGGCGGTCCGATCCTCGGCTACAGAAGCTGGCTCTTGGGACGTAGAATGTCACCTCTCTGAAGGGGAAGGAGCCTGAGCTAGTGCGTGAGGTCGAGAGGTTCCGAGTAGATATAGTCAGGCTCACCTCAACGCACACTTTGGACTCTGGAACCAATCTCCTTGAGAGGGGCTGGACTCTCTACCACTCTGGAGTTGTCTCTGGTGAGAGGCGCCGAGCGGGTGTGGGCATACTTATTGCCCCCCAACTTGGAGCCTGTACATTGGGGTTTACCCCGGTGGACGAGAGGGTAGCCTCCCACCGCCTTCAGGTGGGGGGACAGGTCCTGACTGTTGTTTGTGCGTATGTGCCAAACAGCAGTTTGGAGTACCCACCCTTTTTGGAGTCCCTGGATGAGGTGCTAGAGGGCATACCTTCTGGGGACTCCCTCGTACTGCTGGGAGACTTCAATGCTCACGTGGGAAATGACAGTGAGACTTGGAAGGGATGATTGGGAGGAATGGCCCCCCGATCTGAACCCGACTGGTGTTTTCTTCTTGGACTTCTGTGCTCGTCACGGATTGTCCATAATGAACACCATTTTCAAGCATAAGGGTGTTCATATGTGCACTTGGCACCAGGACACCCTAGGCCTCAGTTCAATGATCGACTTTGTGGTCATGTCGTCGGACTTGCGGCCACATGTCTTGGACACTCAGGTGAAGAGAGGGGTGGAGCTATCAACTGATCTCCACCTGGTGGTGAGTTGGCTTCGATGGTGGATGCCGGTTAGACCTGGTAGACCCAAACGTGTTGTGAGGGTCTGCTGGGAACATCTGGCAGAGTCCTCTGTCAGAAGTAGCTTCAACTCCCACCTCCGGCAGATCTTCGACCACGTCCCGAGGGAGGAGGGGGACATTGAGTCTGAATGGGCCATATTCCGTGCCTTTGTTGAGGTGGCTGACTGGAGCTGTGGCCGTAAGGTGCTCGGTGCCTGTCGTGGCGGCAATCCCCAAACCCGTTGGTGGACACTGGCAGTGAGGGATGCCGTCAAACTGAAGAAGGAGTCCTACCGGAACCTTTTATCCTGTGGGACTCTGGAGGCAGCTAATAGGTACCGACAGGCCAAGCGGAATGCGGCTTTGGTGGTTGCTGAGGCAAAAATTTGGGCATGGGAGGAGTTTGGGGAGGCCATGGAGAACGACTTTCGGACGGCTTCGAGGAGATTCTGGTCCACTGTCCGGCGTCTCAGGAGGGGGAAGCAGTGCAACGTCAACACTGTATATGGTGGGGATGGTGTGCTGCTGACCTCGACTCGGGACGTTGTGGGTCGGTGGGGGGAGTACTTCAAAGACCTCCTCAATCCCACTAACATGCCTTCCAATGAGAAAGCAGAGCCTGGGGACTCGGAGGTGGGCTCCCCCATCTCTGGGGCTAAGGTCACCAAGGTGGTCAAAAAACTCCTTGGTGGCAGGGCCCCGGGGGTGGATGAGATACGCCCGGAGTTCCTCAAGTCTCTGGATGTTGTAGGACTGTCTTGGTTGATATGTCTCTGCAACATTGCATGGACATCGGGGACAGTGCCTCTGGATTGGCAGACCGGAGTGGTGGTCCCCCTGTTTAAGAAAGGGGACCGGAGGGTGTGTTCCAACTACAGAGGGATCACACTCCTCAGCCTCCCTGGAAAAGTCTATTCGGGGGTCCTGGAGAAGTGGGTCCGTCAGATAGTCGAACCTCGGATTCAGGAGGAACAGTGTGGTTTTCGTCCTGGTCGCAGAACAGTGGACCAGCTCTACACCCTTAGCAGAATCCTGGAGGGTGCATGGGAGTTTGCCCATCCAGTCTACATGTGTTTTGTGGACTTGGAAAAGGCGTTCGACCGTGTCCCTCGAGGAATCCTGTGGGGGGTGCTCCGGGAGAATGGGGTACCGAGCCCCCTGATAAGAGCTGTTCGGTCCCTGTACAACCAGTGTCAGAGCTTGGTCCGCATTGCCGGCAGTAGGTTGAGTCCGTTTCCAGTGAGAGTTGGACTCAGCCAGGGCTGCCCTTTGTCACCGATTCTGTTCATAACTTTTACTCAGGATTGGGTCACTGCTTTTTGCAGATGATGTTGTCCTGTTTGCTTCATCAGGCCATGATCTTCAGCTCTCTCTGAATCGGTTCACAGCTGAGTGTGAAGCGGCTGGGATGAGAATCAGCTCCTCCAAATCCGAGACCATGGTCCTCAGCCGGAAAAGGGTGGAGTGCCCTCTCAGGGTTGGGGGAGAGATCCTGCCCCAAGTGGAGGAGTTCAAGAATCTCAGGGTCTTGTTCACGAGTGTGAGATCAATAGGGGGATCGGTGCGGTGTCCGCAGTGATGCGGGCTCTGCATCGGTCTGTCGTGGTGAAAAAAGAGCTGAGCCGTAAGGCAAGGCTCTCAATTTACCAGTCGATCTGCGTTCCTACACTCACCTATGGTAATGAGCTATGGGTAGTGACCGAAAGAACGAGATCGCGAATACAAGCGGCTGAAATGAGTTTCCTGTGAAGGGTGTCTGGGCTTTCCCTTAAAGATAGGGGTACACTCAGTCATCCGGGAGGGCCTCAGAGTAGAGCCGCTGCTCCTCCGCATCGAGAGGAGTCAGATGAGGTGGCTCGGGCATCTGATCAGGATGCCTCTTGGGCGCCTCCCTGGTGAGGTGTTCCGGGCACGTCCAAACGGGAGGAGGCTCCGGGGAAGACCCAGGACACGCTGGAGGGACTATGTCTCCCAGCTGGCCTGGGAACACCTTGGGATTCTCCTGGAAGAGCTAGAAGAAGTGGCCGGGGAGAGGGAAGTCTGGGCTTCTCTACTCAAACTGCTGCCCCCGCGACCCGACCTCGGATAAGCGGAAGAGTATGGATGGATGGATGGAAGGGAAAAGCTACACCGCTGTAGGACACCATTACGACATCAATGAGGCTACAATTCTTTTTATTTAAAAAGTAGGAAAAGAATATAAGATCTACGGCCACAGTGTCCTTTTCACCAGGGTGCAAAACGAGTTGTAAGTGGATATAATAAGGCAGTAGTCTGGATGGAATCTGCTTTAGGGATCTGGATTGAAGACTGCCAGAAGAAGTACAATGGCCGTGCTACACAGTCGCCCGAACAGGCTCCTTTAGAAGAGCTGTAACGCTCTCCTTTGTTGTGCAGTAAAACTAAACTCATCGTTATCGGACAAGTCATTGTGTCATTGTTGGTGAGTAACCATAATTAATTTTCTACTTACAGTACTTAGTACATGTACATATGTTTAGTGTCACTGTACACACATTTACTGTATACAATAAGGAGGATTTACATTATGAGAATAACAGGAATTCGCCAGGCTAATACAGTGGAGCACTTCAAAAACTGCTAAAAACACATTATTTTAATATGGCCTTCTCATAACCTCACTGTAATTTAATCCTGATACTCTGTATATCCAATTCATTATAATAACTATTCATGGCGGCTCTAAAATCTGTACTAACCCCTACTCTGTCTTCTGTTTCTTTTTCCGGTGTCCTTTTGGTGGTGGCTTGTACAACCACCATCTACTCAAAGCACTGTGATGTTCTAACAGTGATGGATTAAAATCCAGAAAGTCTACATGACCATCATCATCAAGAGTGTCCGTGAGAACCCTAAATACAAAGAGGACTGTTTCATTTATGTGAGATAGAATGCCCAGAGGGGACTGGGCAGTCCCGTGGCCTGGAACCCTTGCAGATTTTATTTTTTTCTCCAGCCGTCTGGAGTTTTTTTTTGTTTTTTCTGTCCTCCCTGGCCATCGGACCTTACTCTTTCTCTATGTTAACTAATGTTGTGTTATTTTAATTTCTTATTTTGTCTTTTATTTTTCTTCATTATGTAAAGCACTTTGAGCTACTTTTTTGTATGAAAATGTACTACATAAATTAATGTTGTTGTTGTTTTAAATGCTGTAATTGAACTAAAGCCTTTGTCAGGATGAATAATCCAGTCTTTAACAGATGTCCATGTCTCTGGTATTGCATATGAAAATAAATACAAGAGACAATTTATTTCTGTTCCCAGAGACTTTAATTAACTACAACTGAGATGCATGAAAACACCAAGGCATCCCCAGATATTAAACCCTAAGAGTACTACTGCTAATTAATCTTACATATAGTCTATAAAAACTGTGGAATTTCTTTTACATGTTATTTGGCACCTGCAGTCAGATAACCTGATTGATCTTTTACTTTGGACCTCTTAAAGACAGGTAGGTGTTTACTTAGTAATTGTCTGTGAAATTAATTCAAACCTTCATAGAGAAACTAGACAAAAAAACAAGGAGACTTTTAAAATCTAAATATGTACTAATTTATAGGAATAACTAACAGCAGAGCCCAGAGTTGCCTGGGTAAGTCATTTCAAGGCAGAACTATCAAACATCCATATCGCAGCAGCAGACACTTTGCTAATTGCAGTCCTTTACTTAGGAGATGTAGTTTTGACAAAAAAAAAACAAAATATGAAAAATGTTTTGAGTATGACAATAATTATGTGCAAAGAATCACTTTGTTTGAATACGAGACATTGCCTATTCCTGGATTTTGAGCCCTGAATTAATTGAAATTAATTCTAGGATTCAAAATCAGGGAAAATGGCACCATTCTTAAAATTTACTATAGTAAAAGGAGACAACCCACCCCCCAACGATAAAATGTAGGGTGCCAACGAAAATGGAAATGTATAAAGGACACACACACACGTACACACACACAGAGTGAAATTATAAAATGAGATATAATTGAATCTATTTTTTGTATTAAAATCTTTTGACATGGCTTATTTTGAAGAAAAATATTTTCATGTTCAGTTCAGTTCAGTGGTGCAGTCAGTAACGTTTGCACCTTCTCAAAGTATCTCAGACAGTCTTTTTTTTTTTCTGCCACTCCATTTCCCTTTCACATTTGAAAAACTTGTAGCCCAGACTGAATTAGCACTTTCAGTTATCTCCAGCATGAGTAACTACAGGACTGATGCCTTACTGGAATTGAGCCCAGCCAGTGAAGTCTTCTTCTGATAGGATGGGCTTGAGCTAAAACACAAAAAGCAATGGGTAGAATTCTTAAATAGTTAATTACAAGCAAATATTCTTCTTTTACAATTATCAAACATAGATATGCAAATGTTTCCATATTAGCTAAGAAATATTTTAATCAGTTTTGGTATTAAAATGACATTTTTTTAACTTGGCTGCTAGCTTTTTATAATTAGGACCTTTTTGTACCCTAAGGTCCTTACCTTATTTTTCTCTAATGAGCAAATTATCCACTTATCCATTTACTGAACCCCCTAATCCACTGTGAAATCTCCCATTGACACCATGGGGCAGAAGACAGACGGAGTACAGGATAGACTGATTCTCCATCTTGGAGTACATTTACTAATCTACCGACCCTCACACATTCAGCCACTTTTAAACTACATAATATGGTGAATTCACCCTAGGGCTGTATGAGCAAAGTCACTGTAGACATTTTGTGTAGATATTTGTAGGTACAAGGAAAATATGCAAACTGAAATAGGCAAAGACCCAGCTATGATTTGAACTCTGCCTTTAAGTGCAGTCAGGAAACATGCTGACCATGACATCTCTGGTCTAACAGTAAATAAATTATAAACTAAGAAAACGCTTGAATGATTTAATTGAATTAATCCCCCCAAAAATCGACTTGATGTTATTTTGGAAGATTGGTGAACTTTGTTACACTGAATGGCCTGTTCTCTGTCTAAATCTTTTTAAAAAAATAATCAGTTTGCTTAATAATAATGTTATTTATTACTTTGGTTTTCACATTTCTGTCCTCTAATTCTTAGATTGGCTCCTGGAACTCCAATAAAAAATGCATCATATGGGTGACTGATGCTAATTACTGTCACTGTTTGTCTATAAAACCCTGGACTTTCTATTCCATGATATTATTTGGCACCTGCAGTTAAACAGTCTGATGGATCTTTTGCTATGGACATTTTGAACAAAGGTAAACGCTTACTTTATAACTGCCTATGAAATTAATTCAGAGTTTGATGTAGTGAACTTGACAAAATGTTTTCTCATTTATGTAAATTTCATACTAATGCTAAATTCTTTTGATAAAGTTATTTGAAAAAAAATAAATAACATAAATGCAGGTTTAGTGGCCGGTCAGCTTATTTTCTGTGTTTATTTCCATTTTCCTCTGACAAGCCAACTATGTGTACTCCAGACTGACTGCCCACTCTAACTTTTCCTCAGTATTAGTGTCTATAAAAATTAATTATTATTAAATATTGCTCAGGGATATGTGCATTAGACTGCTCTGCCAAGCAGTGGCAGCACATCTAG
>JANRMT010062834.1:20535147-20556434 GCA_026402145.1 Polypterus bichir lapradei
AAAAGATCCATCAGACTGTTTGACTGCAGGTGCCAAATAATATCATGGAATAGAAAGTCCAGGGTTTTATAGACAAACAGTGACAGTAATTAGCAGCAATCACCCATATGATGCATTTTTTATTGGAGTTCCAGGAGCCAATCTAAGAAGTAGAGGACAGAAATGTGAAAACCAAAGTAATAAATAACATTATTATTAAGCAAACTGATTATTTTTTTAAAAAGATTTAGACAGAGAACAGGCTATTCAGTGTAACAAAGTTTACCAACCTACCAAAATAACATCAAGTCAATTTTTAGGGGGATTAATTCAATTAAATCATCGTTTCAATTCAATTAAATCAACATTTTTCTAGTTTATAATTTATTTACTGTTAGGCCAGAGATGTCATGGTCAGCATGTTTCCTGACTGCACTTAAAGGCAGAGTTCAAATCATAGCTGGATCTTTGCCTATTTCAGTTTGCATATTTTCCTTGTACCTACAAATATCTACACGAAATGTCTACAGTGACTTTGCTCATACAGCCCTAGTTTGAATTCACCATATTATGTAGTTTAAAAGTGGCTGAATGTGTGAGGGTCGGTAGGTTAGTAAATGTACTCCAAGATGGAGAATCAGCCTATCCTGTACTCCGTCTGTCTTCTGCCCCATGGTGTCAATGTGAGATTTCACAGTGGATGAGGGGGTTCAGTAAATGGATAAGTGGATAATTTGCTTATTAGAGGAAATTAAGGTAAGGACCCTAGGGTACAAAAAGGTCCTAATTATAAAAAGCTAGCAGCCAAGTTAAAAAAAATGTCATTTTAATACCAAAACTGATTAAAATATTTCTTAGCTAATATGGAAACATTTGTATATCTATATTTGATAATTGTAAAAGAAGAATATTTGCTTGTAATTAACTATTTAAGAATTCTACCCATTGCTTTTTGTGTTTTAGCTCAAGCCCATCCTATCAGCAGAAGACTTCACTGGCTTGGTTCAATTCCAGTAAGGCACCAATCCTGTAGTAACTCATGCTGGAGATAACTGAAAGTGCTAATTCAGTCTGGGCTACAAGTTTTTGAAATGTGAAAGGGAAATGGAGTGGCAGAGAAAAAAGCCTGTCTGAGACACTTTGAGAAGGTGCAAACGTCAGTGACTGCACCACTTAACTGAACTGAACATGAAAATATTTTTCTTTAAATTGAACCACGTCAAAAGATTTTAATACAAAAAATAGATTAAATTATATCTCATTTTTAAATTTCACTCTGTGTGTGTGTACGTGTGTGTGTGTCCTTTGTACATTTGCATTTTTGTTGGAACTCTATATTTTAGTCCTTTTACTATAGTAAATTTTAAGAATGTTGCCTTTTCCCAGATTTTGAATCCTAGAATTAATTTAAATTATTTCAGGGCTCAAAATCCAGGAATAGGCACTGTCTTGTATCCAAACAAAGTGATTCATTGCACATAATTATTGTCATACTCAAACTGTTTTCATATTTAGTTTTTTTGTCAAAACTACACCTCCTAAGTAAAGGACTGCAATTAGCAAAGTGTCTGCTGCTGCGATATGGATGTTTGATAGTTCTGCCTTGAAATGACTTACCCAGGCAACTCTGGGCTCTGCTGTTAGTTATTCCTATAAATTAGTATATACAGTATTTAGATTTAAAAGTCTCCTTGTTTTTTGTCTAGTTTCTCTATGAAGCTTTCAATTAATTTCACAGACAATTACTAAGTAAACACCTACCTGTCTTTAAAAGGTCCAAAGTAAAAGATCAATCAGGTTATCTGACTGCAGGTGCCAAATAACATGTAAAAGAAATCCCAGAGTTTTTATAGACTAATTGTAAGATTAATGAGCAGTAGTACTCTTAGGGTTTAATATCTGGGGATGCCTTGGTGTTTTCATGCATCTCAATTCTAGTTAATTAAAGTCTCTGGGAACAGAAATAAGTTGTCTCTTGTATTTATTTTCATATGCAATACCAGAGACATGGACATCTGTTAAAGACTGGATTATTCATCCTGACAAAGGCTTTAGTTCAATTACAGTATTTAAAATGGGCAGTGTGCCATTGCAGAAATTTTATTCAGGAATTTACACATATTTAAAACATTTCATTATTAAACCATCATAATTACACATGATATTATTTTCTTGCACAGAATATTCCCACTTGATTCTATCTATTCTTAACCTGAATTCACTAAGTATTCTCATATATTCTCAGATAAAGCTCACAAGGCAGCTAAATGGGTCAGGGTGGGAATCCTTTGATAGGCGATCCCTTGTAGTTTTCAGTTGCCAACATGCCTTGCTTTGGTGCGCACTCTGCTTTCGCTGTCAAAGTGTTCTTCAAAAACAAGGAATCCATCATCACTACACAATGCACCTTCCGAACACACTTCAGATTCCTCCTAATGGTGACGTCCCAAATCGGAAAACAATTCTTCAGTGGGTGGTTAAATTTAGTCAGATGGATACCATATTGAAAAGAAAATCTATAGGCCATCCTCAGACTGTATGAATGCCTGAAAACATCCAAGCTGTAAGGGCATCAATTTTGCAGTCTCCTAGACATTCAGCACGTAAACATGCTTCTTCCTTAGGCATTTCCAACACGTCTTTGAGGAGGATTTTGCATGAGGACCTTAATTTCCATCCATCCAAAATGATGGCAGTTCAAGAACTCACTGAGAGATACTGGGCATTCTATCTAACATAAATGTATTTAAGTTGTTCCTTATTGTGTCCAGACTCCATCCCAGAGGATTCAGTGTAGTCGTTCTTGTGGTCAGCTTGGGCATCCGCCTTCATTCAAGCATTACAGGTGGCTGCACAGTGCCTCAGTCAGGAGGTGTTGGTACACAATACACTACTTGAAAATTATGGAAAAAGAAAGCATAGAAAAGAAGAGATTCGTAAAGACTGCAAATCTCTGAAGAGTATAATAATCCTATTCCTTATAAAAAGTACAAAAAAGCCAAATTGAAAAAGTAGGTTTTTAGTGGCTTTTTAAAATGTTTCACAGTATTAGCCTGGTGTATCTCTATTAGTAAAATATTCTACATTTTTGATGCATAACAACCATAACCACTATCCAGTGTGTTTCTTCATGCTAGTCCCAAGCCCAGATAAATGGGGAAGCTTACATCAGGAAGGGCATCTGATGTAAAATTTTGCCAGATCAATTTGCAGACAACAATACAGATTTCCATACCGGATTGGTCGAGTCCCGGGTTAACAATGGTTGCCACCAGTACTGTTAGCCAACAGGGTGCTGGCGGAAATTGGGCTACTGTTGGCCGAAGAAGGAGAAGAAGAGGTAGAAGACATGTCCGGAACCAGGAGGAGAGGAGGAAGGTAAAGAAAGTGAAACTGAGTGTAGGAGCTTTGAATGTTGGCAGTATGACTGGTAAGGGTAGAGAGTTAGCAGATATGATGGAAATAAGGAAGGTTGATATATTGTGCGTGCAAGGCTAAATGGAAGGGGAGTAAGGCCAGATGGTTCGGAAGTGGATTCAAATTGTTCTATCATGGTGTGGATGGGAGGAGAAATGGGGTAAGGGTTATTCTGAAGGAACAGTATGTCAAGAGTGTTTTGGAGGTGAAAAGAGTGTCAGACAGAGTAATGATTATAGAGTTGGAAATTGGAGGTGTGATGATGAATGTTGTTAGTGTATATGCCCCGTAAGCTGGATGTGCGATGAATGAGAAAGAAGATTTCTGGAGTGAGTTGAATGAAGTAATGGACAGTGTATCCAAGGGACAGAAAGTGGTAATTGGGGTGGATTTCAATGGACATGTTGGTAAAAGGAACAGAGGAGACAAGGAGGTGATGGGTAGGTATAATGTCAATGAGAGGAATGAAGAAGGTCAGATGATAGTGGATTTTGCGAAAAGGATGGACATGGCTCTGGCTGGTAAATATGTATTTTAAGAAGAGGGAGGAACATAGGGTGATGTACAAGAGTGGGGGAAGATGCACACAAGTAGATTATATCCTATGCAGAAAAGTCAATCTGTGGGAGATTGAGGACTGCAAAGTGGTGGCAGGGGAAAGTGTAGTTAGACAGCATAGAATGGTAGGATTACGCTGGAGATCAAGAAGAGGGGGAGAGTGAGGGCAGAGCCAAGGATCAAATGGTGGAAGTTGAAAAAGAAAGACTGCAAGGTTGAGTTAAGGGAGGAGGTAAGACAGGCACTGGGTTGCAGTGAAGAGTTACCAGACAGCTCGGCAACTACAGCAGAAGCAGTAAGGGTGACAGCAAGAAGTGTGCTTTGCAGGACATCTGGACAGAGGAAGGAGGAAAAGGAAACCTGTTGGTGGAATGGGGAAGTACAGGAGAGTATACAGAGGAAGAGGATGGCGAAGAAGATGTGGGATAGTCAGAAAGATGAAGATGTAAACATACTCACAAGCGAGGAGGGTGTGTTGAGCAGATGGAAAGAGTACTTTTAGAGGCTGATGACTGAAGAGAATGAGCGAGAGAGAAAAGTTGGATGATATGGAGATAATGAATGAGGAAGTGCAATGGATTAGCAAGGAGGAAGTAAGGGCAGTTATGAAGAGGATGAAGAATGGAAAGGCTGTTGGTACAGGTGACATACCTGTGGAAGCATGGAGGAGTTTAGGAGGGATGGCAGTGGAGTTTTTAACAAACTTGGAAAGTTAGAGGATGCCTGAGGAGTGAAGAAGTGTACTGGTACCGATTTTTAAGAATAAGGGGGATGTATAGAGCTGTAGCAGAGAGATTCAACTGATGAGCTACAGCATGAGGTTATGGGATAGAATAGTTGAAGCTAGGTTAAAAAGTAAGGTGATGATTAGTGAGCAGCAGTTTGGTTTCGTGCCAAGAATGAGCACCACAGATGCGATGTTTGCTCTGAAGGTGTTGATGGAGAAGTATAGAGAAGGCCATAAGGAGTTGCATTGTGTCTCTGTGGTTCTGGAGAAAGCATATTACAGGGTGCCTTGAGAGGAGGTGTACTCTCCTGAGGAAGTCGGGAGTGGCAGAGAAGTACGTAAGAGCTGTCTCCAATTGTATCACCGTTTAAGAGGGGGTTTTAGAGGATCAACCGCATCTCCTTGGGGTGCGTTCATCCCCCTCTTCCCAACACAAGAGGCATTGACATGAAGTTACTGGTGCATAGCGCAGGCCTGGGGGGGTTAGCAAGTGAAGCGAGCAGGGGGGAACCACCTAGTAGATATATATATAGATTAAGAAGTATTTGTAATTATACTGAATCAATACTATAAACACCGAAATGAAGGATGAGTGGAGCAGATTTCAAGGCTGAATGCTTAAAGGCAGCCACTATTCTGTATCATACTCACTTTTGTGTTATGTGGAAGTAGTGGCTTAAATTACCAAACATGAAACAACAAAGAATGCTTATCAGATACATTCTTTCTTCACTGAGTAAAAATGTGTTACCAGTTTGTGGCTTCTGAACTGACACAAAAATCACAGACACATGGAAATTACCACTTGCTTAATTAAGGCAGAAATACAATTAAAAGAAGACAAAACTCTGCAGCCACTGTGTGCCCTCAGAACTTAAGCAGAGAGCGACTGCACCATACTACTCAATTTACTAATCAGCAGGGATTGCATGTGCATTGTGAGGGGAGGTACTGCAGAACCATTAGGCTGATTTAAGAGGGTCAGTGTGTTCAAAAGTCAAGTGCCAATTTTTTGTCTAGTCCATCCTAGTTTCCAGCACTGAATACGGTTACGGAAGTAGTGCATATCCTATAATCAGGATCCATTTTTTTAATAGCAACTGTCCAGAACTTTTCAGCCAGGCAAAGGTGTTTTTAGCAACTCTGCTCATTTCTTCAGTGTCTTACTGACGGCCTGGAGATTTTCTTTAAAAAAAAAACACTGAAAAGAAAAGTTATTTTATAGGAATTAAACTAAACCTCTTCAAGGTAGAATATTTCTGCAGTTTACTTTGGATGCTGGAAAGTGACTCTGTCATTTTGTATAATAAGTATTTTCTTTTAAAATACTGTCTGATTCTTTCAGCAACAATGGTGAAAAAAGCCTGAAATCTGCTGGGGCTAAAACAACCCTCTTTATCTAAGCCTATTGAGTTTTCTAATTTGAAAGTTTAAAAAGCAAGTACTGTATATAGTATGATGTGTTTGCTGTAGACATAGAAACTTGGAATTGCATAATCGTGTACTATTTTATGTTTTTTGTAGCAGTGTAATATGTATTGGCTATCTAATATAAATTTATTGTAACCATATTAGTCTAAGTGTTGTGTTCACCCAATCCGTACTCTTACTGCTAATCTAATACCATACGTATTTTCTTTTCTCTTATCTATTATATCCAGTACTTCATTTTTTCAGTTTGTCTCTACTTCATATAGTGTAGTTATATGTACAGTGGATCCAGAAAGTATTCAGACCCCTTTACTTTTGCACACTTTATTGTGTTGTAGGCTTAATTTTAAATGGATGCATTTTCCATTTTTTGCCCATTAGTCTTCAAATGATAAGAGGAATGTGTAGAAATTAATTCAAAATCAAAAACTGAAACCTCTAATTTGTTTTAAGTATTTAGACCCTAATTCAGTACTTTGTATAAGCTTCTTTGACAGTAATTACAACTTCAAATCCACTTGGGTAAGTCTCTGCAAGTTCTGCACATCTGGATTTGATCATTTGATTCTATTTCTCCTCTTAACCTCTGTTACGGTGTTATGAAAAAGTGATAGATTTTCATGTTTTATCATGACATGTTAATATCGGAATATTAGGAGACACACACAGTGATATTTGAGAAGTGAAATGAAGTTTATTGGATTTACAGAAAGTGTGCAATAATTGTTCAAACAAAATCAGGCAGGTGCATAAATTTGGGCACCACAAAAAAGAAATGAAATCAATATTTAGTAGACCCACCTTTTGCAGAAATTACAGCCTCTAAACGCTTCCTGTAGGTTCCAATGAGAGTCTGGATTGTGGTTGAAGGTATTTTGGACCATTCCTCTTTACAAAACATCTCTAGTTCATTCAGGTTTGATGGCTTCCGAGCATGGACAGCTCTCTTTAACTCACACCACAGATTTTCAATTATATTCAGGTCTGGGGACTGAGATGGCCATTCCAGAACGTTGTACTTGTTCCTCTGCATGAATGCCTTAGTGGATTTTGAGCAGTGTTTCGGGTCGTTGTCTTGTTGAAAGATCCAGCCCCTGCGCAGAATCTGCTGATACTGATAGTGGAATCCATGCGTCCCTCAACTTTGACAAGATTCCCAGTCCCTGCACTGGCCACACAGCCCCACAGCATGATGGAACCACCACCATATTTTACTGTAGGTAGCAGGTGTTTTTCTTGGAATGCTGTGTTCTTTTTCCTCCATGCATAATGCCCCTTGTTATGCCCAAATAACTCAATTTTAGTTTCATCAGTCCACAGCACCTTATTCCAAAATGAAGCTGGCTTGTCCAAATGTGCTTGAGCATACCTCAAGCGGCTCTGTTTGTGCTGTGGGCGGAGAAAAGGCTTCCTCTGCATCACTCTCACATACAGCATCTCCTTGTGTAAAGTGTGCCGAATGGTTGAACAATGCACAGTGACTCTATCTGCTGCAAGATGATGTTGTAGGTCTTTGGTGCTGGTCTGTGGGATGACTCTGACTGTTCTCACCATTCGTCGCTTCTGTCTATCCGAAATCTTTCTTGGTCTGCCACTTTGAGCCTTAACTTGAACTGAGCCTGTGGTCTTCCATTTCCTCAATATGTTCCTAACTGTGGAAACAGACAGCTTAAATCTCTGGGACAGCTTTCTGTATCCTTCCCCTAAACCATGATGATGAACAATCTTTGTCTTCAGGTCATTTGAGAGTTGTTTTGTGACCCCCATGTTGCTACTCTTCAGAGAAAATTAAAGGAGGAGGGAAACTTACAATTGACCCCCTTAAATACTCTTTCTCATTATAGCATTCACCTGTGTATGTAGGTCAGGGGTCACTGAGCTTACCAAGCCAATTTGAGTTCCAATAATTAGTTCTAAAAGTTTTGGAATCAATAAAATGACAACGGTGTCCAAATTTATGCACCTGCCTGATTTTGTTTGAACAATTATTGCACACTTTCTGTAAATCCAATAAACTTCATTTCACTTCTCAAATATCACTGTGTGTGTCTCCTATATGATATATTTAACTGACATTTTTTATCGTAACAACCAACGATTTATACAGGAAAATAATGACTATTAACAAGGTTGCCCAAACTTTTCCATCCCACTGTATATATATATATATGTATGTATGTGTGTATATATGTATATATGTAGATATGTATGTATATTTATATGTGTATATGTATATATATGTTTATACGTGTGTATGTATATATATATGTATATATGACAGCAACACTCATAACAGTAACAAAACAAATACATTGACAATCATGTTACGTTATTTTTAAAATGTTTCCTTTTCTTTTTCATTAATTCTTTAACACACTACTTTTCCGCTGCGAAGTGCGGGTATTTTGCTCGTAACATAGAAAACATTTATATGGTGGGCAAAGGATCTCTCACTTATTATATCAGAGAAGGGGTGGAAGGCAACCATGCATAGAATACACTCTAGCTCCATATGCACAAAGCATTCAATTATTCAAATTTAAAATATTTTATCAAGCATATTTATATCATTTAAAATTGTCCAAAATGTGCTTAGGCCAAAATTCAACCTGTGAACATTGGTATTTAGCTCCAAACTCACAAGGTCTACATGTTTTGGACTTGCACCAAATTAACATCATTCTCTACAAAAATTTTTGAATCCCAATCAGACAGCTTTGGCATCATAATCAGTCCAAACCCATTAACAGTTGTGTTTGGTGGACTCCTGGATAGTCTTAAAGTAGAGAAGGACAAATTGATTGTAATTGCTAATACCACACTACTAGCAAGTAGACTTACCTTGCTCAACTGGAAGAAACCCAGCCTACCTACCATAAGTCATTTGGCAAGTGGTGTTCTATATTTTTTTAAATTGGAAAAAATTAAATTCTCACTTAGAGGATCTGTTCAAAACTTTTTTAAAATATGGCAAGATCTAATTAATCAAATCTTAGAATAAGCATTTATATTGGGAAAAGGGACATTCTCTTTTCTTTGTTGTTTATAAAGATTTGCTCATGCTGTTGGCTATCATCTCTTTCTCTCAGGTGTGTATTGAATTCTAGTTTGTTAAGTTTGATATGACTGTATAGAATGATGATTTCTTCAAAAAAAAAATTCCTATTGGCAAAGTTTTGCTCAAGAGCCACTCTCCCATAAATGCCTGATTGATGGACTGTTGCAGAGTTGGTTTCCTTCCGACAGGTTCTACTATCTCAGCAGAAGACACTGAGTTCACCTCACTGACCAAGGCCCTTCTTGCCTAGTTACTCTGGTTGGCCATACAGTCAAACACAGAAAGAGTCCTGATGGTCCCACACTTTTTCCATTCCTCAGTTAGGCTATGTGCTCACGGGAGCACTCAAAGCTTTAAAAATGGTTTTATACCCTTGCCCTGATCTATGCCTCACCAGAATTGTATCACGGAGGTCTACAAAGAGTTTCTTGGACTTCATGTATTGGAATTTTCCTGACACACAGTATGAATTCTGGGACTTTATATATACAGGTGTGTGCTTTTCAAAATGATCAATTCAGTTTCCCATAGTTGGACTCCAATCTAGTTTAGACACATCTCAAGGATAATTAAATCAAACAGAATGCACCTAACCACAACTTGAATTAAATACTAATATAAATGAAAGATTTTAGTTTTTGATTTTTAATAAGTCTGCATAACTTTTTGGAAACATGTTTTCTCTTTGTTATTATGTGTCTTTGAGTGTAAATTGTTGGGAAAAAATAGAAAATTTATCACTTTAATATTAAATCTATACCACAATAAAGTATGCCGAAAATAAAGGCATCTGAATACTTTCTCAATCCACTGTATTTATTTTTATTTAAAGGTAAAAAACGATATCTCTTGCCTACCTTGTCGAGGTAAAGAGGTTTGTGTACCCCGAGACTGTGGGATCTATTTTGTCTGGAGCAGCTCGTGGTAGGATCTCCCAAGGCAAACTGGTCCCAGATAAGAGGGCAGACAAAGACAAAAAGAATACCCTTGACAAGTAAGAACCAAGCCAGGGGGAGTACCCGCAGGCTGGACTGCCATGGGGCTGGGTCGGACATAGCCTGAACATGCAACATGGGATTGCCCTACTGTGGCCAACCACCTGCAGGAGGAATTGGGGCTGGGTATGATGTGACATGTGTTGCAGTTGAAGGCAGGAGTCTGACTCTTGGGGTGTCACCTGTCTTAGTGGTGAGGAGCTTGAGTATGTGGGTGAGGTGGAACTTTTAACAACTAGAAATAATTGTGCTCATGTCCACCCACTCAAAAGAGGCTGGACTTCCCTTTACTCTGGAGTTGCCCAGGGGAAAGGTGTCAGGTGGGAGTGGGCTTCTTATTCAGCCCTTGCCTGGTTGTTTGTCCTGGAGAACAAGAGGGCTACTTCTGTGCAGCTTAATGTTGTGGAGGGAACGCTGACTACCATATGTGCTTATGCAACATATGACAGCTTGGAGAGTACCATGTTTTCTTGGAGTGCCTGAAGGGGACCTTGGAAAGGGTCCATGCTTGGGGCTGCAGGGCAATTTCAACGTCCATAAGGATAATGATGGAGATACCTGTAGAGGTGTGATTGGAAAAAACCAGCCAGCCTGAGTGGTATTTTATTATTGGACTTCTATGCTAGGCATAGTCTGTTCATAAGAAACACCATATTCAAACATATGTTGGCTCATAAGTTTACTGTACTTAGTACCAGAGCACCTTAGGCCAAAGACCTATAACTGATTTTATAATCATATTTTCAAATTTATAGTTGCATGTTCTGGACACTCAAGTGAAGTGAGTGGCAGAACTGTCAACTGATTAATACCTGGTGGTAAGTTGGGCCAAAGAGTGGAGAAGCTGCCTGGACAAACCTGAAAAAGCACTAG
Organism: Polypterus bichir lapradei; assembly: GCA_026402145.1. Taxonomy (NCBI): domain Eukaryota; kingdom Metazoa; phylum Chordata; class Cladistia; order Polypteriformes; family Polypteridae; genus Polypterus; species Polypterus bichir. Next base: position 20,546,186 of record JANRMT010062834.1, read on the forward strand.
TGAGTAGCGAGGGTGTACTGGGAACAATTACAAGTGTCACTTACACAGAAGATTTTTAACTTCCATCTCCAAAAGAACATTTCCTACATCCAGGTGGAGATTGGGGTCATAGTCCAAATGGACCTTGCTCAAAAACTCCATTGTGAAAGAGGCTGCCTCTTGCAGTGGCCTGGAAGCCATAGCTGCCTCTTGAGATGGCAAGGAACCAAAGGCGGACACCAAAGGCGGACACCAGAGGTGAGGGAATTCATCAGGCTGAAGAAGCAGGTTTTTTGTGTATAGTTGGTACGGGAGACTCCTGAGACAGCAGGCCAAAAAGATGGTGGCATTGGTGGTCGGTGAAGCAAAAACCCACATTTGGAAGGAGTTTAGAGAGATGATGGAAAGTAATTATTGTTCAGGCTCAAAGGGTCTTTGGAAACCATCAGGCAGGTCAAAGAAAGAAGGCAGGTCTTTAGCCAGGCTGTTCTCAGCAAGGTTACAGAAATGCTGACCTGGACTTAGGATGTAGTCTGGCAGTTGGGGAAGCACTTTGAATAACTCCTGAACCCAACGGACCTGTCCTCTGTGAAGCTGATAGGGTATCAATCGCTATTTCAATGAGGGAAGTCAATGAGGTAGTTACTGAACTCCAAAGGGGCAAGGGCCAGGGGGTGGATGAGGACTGCCCAGTCTCTGGACGTTATTGGGCTGTTAATTTCTGACATACCTTTTCAGTTTTGAATGGTCATCGGGGGCAGTGACTCTGAAGTAGCATGACCAGTGTGGTGGTCCCTATTTTTAAAAAGGAGACTGATGTTCTACAGCTATCATAAGGTCAAACTCTTTATCCACCCTCGAAAAGCTTCCAGTGTACTGGAAAAGAGACTCTGGAACCTTAGATCCAGGAGGAGCAATGTGGATTCTGTCCAGGCCATGGAACAGTGGACCAGCTCTTTAATCTCATGACGATCCTGGAGCGCATGTGAGTACAGGAAATTGGTTTACATGTGTTTTGTGGACTTAGAGAAAGTGTGTCACTATATTCCTTGAAGGATTTTGTTGGGGGTGATGAGAGAGTACAGGAATTCAGGGCCCCTAACAAGGGCTGTTCAGCCCCTGTATAATCGCAGTGAACGCTGTGTTTGCATATTCAGAAAAAACATCAGCATCTTCCTCAGTGGGTGTCAGACTCTCCCAGGCTTTTGCTTTTTGTCTTTGTGTTTTTCATTTTCATGGACAGGACATCAATGTGCAGCTATAGACAGGAGAGTGTCAATTTTGATGACCTTAGAATTGTGTCACTGCATTTTGCAAATGACATGGTCTTGTTGGCTTTATCAGGCTGTGAACTTCAGCATACATTGGGATGGTTGGTGACCGAGTATGAAGCGGCAGGGATAAGAATCATCGCCTCCAAATCTGAGACTATGTTCCTCAATAGGAAAAATTGGAGTGGATTGGTGTGGTGTGCGTTGCTGTGCAGTTACTATACCAATCTGTAGTGGTGAAGAAGGAGCTAAGGCAAAGTTCACCATTCTATCTACGTTCCCACCCTCACATATGGTTATAAGGGTAATGAAAGAAAGGATGAGGTTGTGGGTACAAACAGGCCAAAATGAGCTTTTGATGGGTAGCTGGGCTCCCCCTTAGAGACAGAATGAGAAGATATCCAGAAGAGGTTAGGAGCAGAGCTGCTGACCTTCCGCAGCAAGAGGAGCCAATTGAGGTGGTTCAGGCATCTAATATGGACACCTCCCCATGGAAGTTTTAATGGGCACAAGACACCGCGGAAGACAGGGCTCACAGCAAGGATTACATCTTGCAGATGGCCTGGGAATGCCTTGGGATCCCAAAGCAGGGCCGGGACAAAGGTGAGGCAAACAAGGCACTTGCCTCGGGTGAACAATGGGAAAGGGCACCAAATTGATGAAAAATGAAAATTAATAAATTGCAAAAGAAAACAAAAAGAAAAAAGCCAAATGTATGTTGCAATGTTCATCAAATACCTTAAGCAAACTGATGATTTGCATTGGACATTCTTACTCGACACACTGGTTTCTTCGTATGATATCACCCTAGTAAGTATTTTTATTTAATACTTATTAGTAATAAAAAAATATATACATAGGGGCGCAAATTTATCCACCTGCCTCAGGTGAAAATACCTCTAGGCCTGTCTCTGTCCCACAGCATGAGTTAACAAGTCTGGCTGGAGAAACGGATGTATGAACCTCACTGCTAAGACTGTTGCCCCACGACCTAGTTTCCAAAAAATGGTGGAAAATGAATGAGTGAAAAAGACACAGTTTCTGTTTCTCCCTTTTACCTGTATGTGTTTCTGTGCACCTATTAAGAAACTGGAAATGAAGCTTGCTGAAATGTGGCACTACCCCATAGTGTTTCTAATGTCTGTGGTTCCTTCTTGAACAACAGCCTGCTTTATGTGTTTTTATCTGAGATTATTTTTACTCTTTTTTACTCCAAGACTGCTTATTCACGTTCAACCATTTACTAAGACAGTTTTAAGTTTAAAAAAATTGTAATAATGACAGCTTTACAATTGACATTTACTGAAATCATATTTATTACATAGGGCACTTAAAAGAACATTTACAGCATCAAAATAATAATTAACATGTACTGTAAATTCTGCTCTCATTATCTCAACAATACAAAAGGCTGTACTACTATATTATTTTTCTTAATGTAGAAAATAAGATCCTAACAAGCAACATCAATGCTAATATGTTTTTTGCTGGATTTGCATGAAAATATAAAAATGATTCGATTGCGTATCCCAGGTAAAATGATATCATATATTAATGGATTTAAAAGAGGAGGAAGCACTATTTTTTCTAAAGAGGCAACAGCAGAAATGCTGCTTGTTCCTCTCTTTGAATTAAACCTGCTGTCTATTATCTCAAAGAATATTGAACTTAAAAGTAAAATTAATGTTATTAAATGTGGGAGACAAGTTTGAAAAGCTTTCTTTTTATGAGACCTGGAATTGTTCCAGCACAAAATAAGAATTTTAATGTAGGAATAGATAATAAATGAAAATGGAATAAGAAATGTAAAGAAAAATACAAATGTGTAAACATTGCTAGTAATAGTTTCTAGACAAGATAACTTTACAATTTCCCAGTAGTTACAGTACAACCAACTGATCAGATTACCACATAAAGAGAGGCGCACAGTTAACAGTATACCAACTGTTACCATAAAAGAAGGATACGCCCAAGCAAGAAAAATGAGCTTTTTCATTTTTGTGACTGAAATTATTGTCATATATTCTAATGGCCAGTTTATTGCTATATACCTGTCATATGCCATCACAGTTAGAATTGTTATTTCCCCAAAGACATAAGTGTAAGTCAAAAAAATCTGAAAAAAACAAACTGAACGAGAAACCACTGGAATACTCGCTCGCAGATCAAGCATGAATTTAATAAAAAAACTTGTGGATCCAATTAGTGCACTAAACAACAAATTAGAAAGGAAAATATACATAGGTTCATGAAGCGTTTTTTCTAGACATATAAATACGATTAATGCTGAATTAAAAACAATTATTAAAATATAGCATATCAAGGAAAGGCAAAAGTATATATCTTTATTGTTCCCCATGTCTTGGAAAGGAGTGAGTATGAAAAGTGTTTCATAGGATGCATTTTCCATTGATGTTTTAGGAAGTAATCTAAGAATTTTAGGGAAAAAAAACAAGACAGTTAAACCCAAAGTAATCAAGAAAATCAACAATAAGACTCAGAAAGGTCAATAACTTTTTTCTGGTTAGTTTGGTTATATCTTTCAATTTTTTATTTCTTTAAATACTGGCAACCCACCCAGCGTTCCTTTCTGCCTTGTTGCCAATCCTATCATAGTAAGATTAATATTGGACTGAGTCAGTAAAGTATTGGAACAATAATTAAACTAATTCATTACAAAAAGACGAAACAATTATCCCAATGTTACCAAAAATGCACTAGTAAACATTTTATTACCAAAAATAAAACATCACCATATTTTGTCAGTTTACAGTAGACTTAAATGTAGACTTAAAATAAATTAAAATAGCATAGTTAAGTGAAATTAATCATTTCTAAATGTTTTGATCCACAGATGTTTTTGCAATTATTTTATACGTTTATTGCATGAAGCCTATCCCACTAATGAAAGCCATCCTTAGATGGGCTGCCATTGCTTGGCAGAGCAGACTAAGGCTCTTATCACAGAAAAATATTTAATAATCATTAATTTTCATAGTCACTAATACTGAGGAAAATTTAGAGTGGTTAGTCAGTGTCAAGTGTACATAGCATGTTAGAGGAAAATGGAGTAGCAGAAAAACTTAAATAAACGCAGGGAATAAGCTGAGTTCAATGATTGTCCACTGATCCTGCATGTAAGTGATAATATATCTTTTTTTTTTAAAATAACATTATCAAATGAATTTGGTACAAGTAAAAAATTGAATTATATTATTTATATAAATGAAAAAAGTGTCTAGTTCACTACATTAAACTTTAAATTAATTTCATAGGCAATTATTAAGTAAACATTTACCTTTGTTGAAAATGCCCAAAGCAAAAGATCCATCAGACTGTTTGACTTCAGGTGCCAAATAATATCATCAAATAGAAAGTCCAGGGTTTTATAGACAAACAGTAAGAGTAATTAGCAGCAATCAGCCTAGTTTGTAATATCTAGGGATGCCTTGGTGTTTACATGCATCTTAGTTACAGTCAGTCAAGGTCTCTGGCTATTGAAAGTAATGACATACTTTTTTGGTTCTCATGTTATAATGGAGAAGAATGATTATAAATATTATTTGCCCTAACACAGATTTCCGGTTCAATTGTAGTACTAAGTAATGGCAGTGCATTACATACAGAAACGTAAACATAATTGAAACATTTGATTATTGCACACTTTTGCACACTGTAAGTAGTTACATTTTCTATTATAAATGATTTGTGATATCTCTTACTTGAATACACCATTATTTTTAATTGGTGAATTTGTTTCAATAGTCAAGGTGCAATGTGGCCAGTATCTGGACAAGAAGCTGACATGCTCTACTCTGTCAGAGTGAATCTGCATGAACTGGAGAGTGTCCCAATATGCCAGTGTGATCAGCAAAGGTAAGCACTCTAAGGCTATGTACGGACATGTTAGGTGCTAATTATAATGAGCCAAACTTTATGGAGATATTATATGGAATTGAAGGATTGGCTGGTACGATTAGGAGCTCAGCCTTCTTATTTGCACAAATGAGTTTGAGGTCACTAATCCTTATGTTCTTTTTCTTAGTTCAAGTTCAAGAACAGCCCATCAAACATACAGTATGCTCTTGGTGATTGAACGATCGCTACAACTTAAAGCTTTCTCCAATATTTGTAAATTTTGCCTAGGTCTATCTCTCTAAAAATATATAACATAAATAATGCAAAGCTGAAAAACTTACTTACTCACTCTTCAACAAAAGCACTATTTCCTGTTTAGATAAAAAGACTGAAATTTGGCAGGATGGTACATCTAGGCCAGTAGGCTAAGTAAGAACATTTGAATATATCAATATTCAGGGGTAAAAAAAAATAGAAAAATAAAATACCCCAAAATCTCAAAAATGCTTTGACAGATTCAACTGAAATTTGGTGACATTATGAACAAAAGTAAATTAGCTGATTTGTCCACCATAATACTGTACCGAGTTCACTAGTCTTATGTCCCTGCACTGCTTACAGAAATCTGAAGAGCAAGAGCAGCAGTCACTCAGCGGCCTGTTTGAGGAGTGCTGGTGTATGCAAATGAAGGTCTCTGTAGACGAACAGCACCACTGAGCAATAGGGTGGACTAATGAGTGTAGAAGGGGTATCACAGAAAGGAAAAATAAGGCATTGACATGCGCCATGCTGACAGAGCTGTTGAGTGGAAGGAAGAAGGAAAGTTCTACTAAAAAACTGTTGTTTGCATACACAATGCCTATTTGAAGTTTTATATTGGTTTTGATAAATTAAAATTGAATATCTTCTGAAAAAAATGTTCCAATTCCAAACCATATAATCCTTGTAAAGGCAGATGGAAATTGTATACTTAATTGTATACTATTGTGTAAAAACTGTACTGTTGTATTAGGTTTGGAAATTTTGCATCAAATTTCCTAATTAGGACAATGGGACTGTTTTCTCATATAAGACAAATGGCAACAATTACAATGATGGTATAATATGTATATCAATGATATGCAAAATCCCTCAACAAATGCTACCACTTGCAAATTGTTAGCTGTATCAGATATTTGTACAAGTGTATTTGACATTTACAGAAATAGTGTATTATTTGCTAAATTTGGGGTAAACATTTGGCCAGTTAAAAAATTGTGCTACACAGGAGATTTTTGCAGAGGTCACTTTGATGTTTACAAACCTATTACTACTATTGATCTTGTTCAGACTGAAAACTGGCTACACCAAACATCACAATCAATTACATCCTCTTACGTATCTGGTGTGACCAAAACTACATTAATAAAACACATGCCATACTAGATATACGGATAATATCAACAAAATTAATTAAGAAAGGCTGTGGCTACATATGTACAAAAAATCCAGACCTCAATACAGCTGCAGTTGCTACATATACATGAAAACATCCCGAAGTGAACAGATTTGCAGTTACTAAATAAGCACAACAAAATAAAGTAAACAGACTTGCGGTTGGTACATATGCATGGAAAAAATCTCAAAGTGAACCGAATTATGGTTTTTCATACATGCATAAACATCCAGAAAAAATCAAAGAGCTTCTGTTTTTAAATATTTCTCAAAACATATTGATAAAACAGAGGCACTACTGGTTAGTAGGCAAATCAAAAAAGATATTTTCCTATGCCTTTAATGGGTTTAATTATAATTCACACATCTAACTCTTAAACCCACTGTAGATGCCCTCCACAGAGGATTCAGTGCCAAAAGGATTAGTTGGGGTTGGGTGCAGCTCTGTGGCTGAAGTCAATGAAGTGATCAGAAGTTTCTGTTGTCATGGCCATGGAGGTGCATAAGATCTACCTAGAAATACCAGTTTTTGAGAAGCAAAAGTTGAACCTAAAAACTAACTAGAGGTTTAGGGTTGCAAGTAGCTTCTCAGCCTAAGAGTCCTGCCAATAGAATGAGCACCGTAATTTCCTAGCAATCATGGGCATAATTTAACCAAGTGTTCCACACCCCCCAAAAAAATAGAAAACTATATAACAGACTACCCTACTCTGGCTGCATTTTAGACAATTTTTAGATGAGACTTATGTAAATAATAACTTTTTTTGTTAAATTATGACATGCTTATCACACATTGAATTGGAATGTGTTTTTTGAATGGGTGAGTTTAATTTATTTCTAAAAGTTTAATGCAAAGATCCCTTTTTATTCTTTGCTAAGATTGCTATTGTGTATTGCTTAAATGCTGTTTGCATATTCATTCAAACTGTTGCAAACATGGTCTTTTTTGGTTAAGCAGATCCCACCATCTTTTAGAGGTGGGTAGCTGTGACAACCCCCATGTATTGTAATGTTTTCATACAACTTGGAAAACAAAGTACACAACCAGCCTCAATTTGATGAGAACTGTTTCCCTCAGTGTTGCACTCTTTCACCTCCAGTGAAAATGGAAGGATAGATGCAACATTGTACTTAACAATTAATGAGCTGCATTCACTCTTGGATTGCTCCATCTACAATGTGCCATCTCGCGTGTTCTCCTTTACCTACATAAAACCAATGCTGGCTGTGCACTTAGTATACTGTCAGCTTTGCTGTTCTCTGACACTTAGCATAGTTTGTTCAGAACTGCAATATGCGTCATAAGTAAGTTCAGGCATACCTGTAGATGAGCAGTTGTTAAACTGTTGATGCTCTTTCACAGAATGAAAATTAAATGAACCAGACAAGCCTAGAATCAAATTTTGGTCACAGGGGTCTGCTGGAGCCAATCCCAGCCAACACAGGGCACAAGGCACGAAACAAACCCCAGGCAGGGCTCCAGCCCACCGCAGAAGCCCATGCAGACACAGAGAGAACATGCAAACGCCATGCAGGGAGGACCCAGGAAACGAACCCAGGTTTATTGTTTGTTAATTTATTTTTATTTTTAAAGCTGTGTTTTTTTTAATTATGTTTTTCTCAAACAATTAAAAAAAACTTCATTTTCCTCCCATGTAATGCTTGGTATTTCAGCTAGTTTTAAATAAAATAAGACTGGAGCTGCCATCCCATTGTAAAAGGACACAAAAGATGCTCAATGATACACCTGATAACGTGCTGAGGCAGTGCAGAACACAAATGCAGCTAAACAAAAATGAATAACAGTGAACCCAGACTGCAAAAAAGCACACTGGCGATGTGGACAGTATTATATTTAATCAATCATGCTGCCATTTACTTAAATAATCTGTGAAATATGTAAGTAAAGCTGTAATTTTAAAATGGTTTACTATATACAAAAAAATCGTTTTGATTTAAGATACTACTTTATGCTTCCAGCTGAATTTTTAATTTTTACTATTTATTACTAAAGTGGTTTTATGATGAGTTGGAGAGCAACTTTGGAAAGGCACACATGTCATAGCATCCCTGTGGGTTGTTTTTCTCCCAGTAGAATGAAACAGTTCAAAATCAGAGAAAGCACTTACAATAAAACAAAAAGAAAAGAATGTAAAGTGTCACCACGAAAATTACTTTCCACTTCATGTATTATTTTATGTGCCCTGCTAATTGAAATATGTTGCTTTGGTTTTAACAGTTTTCTACCTCAAAGCAACACAACCCTGAAGTTTTTTTTTTCTTTTTGATTGAAAACATACCCTAACATTTTAAAGTGAAAAAAAAAATATATATATATATACTGTATATATATATATAGTCACACACATGGGGGGTGTATGGGGGGCAGTTTACAGGTTCAAATAGTGTTATTTGTCAGGCAGACGGAGGGTTGGTGCTCTAACCTGATCCTCTCTCCTCTTGTTCCTCTGTAGTTCAGCCAAAGACCTTGCCTCCCAATGACATCACCACTGGTCCACCCACTGCTGATGTCACTTCCAGAAACTTCCAGTGATGTAATTTCCATTACCCAGAATCCATCTTACTACCATCTTACTGCCACATCAGTTCCTGTTCTGGCCGCTCTGACTCCACCTCTTCCTTTTATCCACCATATTTAAAACCAGTATACAACCCAGACACTACTTGGTGCAGCCCCGGTGGATTTAGTACTCAAAAAATGAATGGCGGTTCAATTCTAGTATTAAAAGTGTTAGGCAGTCCTTTTTGCTCTCTAATTTGACTTCCTGACACACTGTTAAACTTTCTGATTGTTTTCCAAAATTTCTGTTTGTGCATTTATTGTGCTAAAATCTTATTGGTCTTTTCTTCTCTGACTATTTTTGAGCCAGTGAGAGAATCTCAGCAATGAATCAAAAACAGTTTTATAAGTCTTTTCATGAGTATTGTTATTTATTTGGATTTTCTTTTTGTGTGTGTGATCCATTTGCCCTGTTTTCTGGATCTGCATTTGAACTTGCATTTTAGGAAAATTCTGTTTGCTCCTCTGAATATTTTTGTTATTTGTTTATTTCAATATCAAATATTTTTACTTATAAAGATTCTTCACTTGGACTTCACTTCATTTTCACAAGGTAGTGTTTAATAGCTTCTTTTTCCCTTTCTGTAAAGTATGGGTCTTTCTTTATATTGTGAATTTTAAAAGCTAGCTCCCCATTGTTAGACATGTGTAAGTTGAATGTTCCTTACTGGGGACCTGCATCTTAAGGTGAGCCTTTTCTGGGCTGACCAGTCAAGGTCCTGGACTACTGTACTTTATGGTCATTTTGGAGGCCTCACACCTCTTTTCACTCTGTTTGAGATTCTACTACATAGCATATACAGCATAAGGTCATTTTTGCAATTAAAAATATCCATAGATTCACACAGACATCTCTGGGGATAGTTGCTAAACACAGATATGTTAATTTGACTCCAATGTTATGTGGACCAGGTGTTAGAACATCAATAAAATTGTCTTGGTCCTCAATTTGATGGCAAAATTGTACAGGTGTGTGTGTGCTTTTTTACCTCCCTAATGACACACTTATTGTCAATTCAGGATGAGGATGAAACTATCATACTGCTGCTTCATAAGATGGTTGTCCTTTTTTTCTGGTTTTCGGTCCTGGTGCTCAGCCTGCCTGGTTTGCAGGAAGTAGGAAAAA
>JANRMT010062834.1:20567964-20580250 GCA_026402145.1 Polypterus bichir lapradei
AAACTCCACATAGGGAGGACCCAGGAAGTGAACCCAGGTGTTCTTACTGTGAGGCAGCAGCACTACCACTGCGCCACCGTGCTGCCATATATACATATATATAGCGACTGGGAGCCCGATTCAAATTCTACGTTTGTGAAATTCATACTTTCTCTGCAAAGAATTATTTGTTTTTTTAAGTTCTTGAAATGATTATGTTATCATGGCACAGATTTGTGCTTAATATAGACCTTTTCGGCAGATGTAATGAAGAGCTTCCTGTTTAAACGGGGCAGCGAGACGTGAACTCAGCTCTTCGGCGCACCTCATTGATTTTTTCTGGCAAACAAATTTTCAAAACAAACCGTATTTTATGATTCTAATCAGAGTCGGAGTAATAATTATGTTGGCATGGTCATTTTAGATCTGAGATCGGCTAAAATTTAAACAATGACCGTTGTTAATACCCAGCCGTCATTACTCAGTTTGCCAATAGATGTCAGAAGGACGGATGCCAAAACCAAACTGCCCAAAGATAGATTTCGACGTAGCAAGCAAATGGCAATACGTTCTAAATTACTTACGGTTCTGGAGCTGCCGAAGGGTTTAAGTCAGTTGACGATGTCAGTCCTGGAAAGTATGCCCCACCAAACCAACGTTCCAAAAACCAAGTGAACTTACTGTTATCTGTTTGAACCAACACCGACATACTATACTCGGCCGTCCAGCGGCGTCACTGAAGCATTCAAACATTCTTAGCCAATCATGCAATACTACATTTCATTGCCTGTTTGTTTGTTCACCAATCACGCAAAAATGGCTAAACCCAATTTTCATGAAATTTGCATTGTGCATTAAAATACAAGACACATGGCATATCCGGTAGACAGGTTGTCATGGACGGAGGTACTGGAGCTGATGAATTTACAAAGTTATCAGCAAGTGCATAGTTTTTTACTTAGAGGGTCGGCTCAGGTTGGAAGTTTGGGAGACAAAGTCAGAGAGGCGAGATTTTGTTGGTTTGGTATATTGGGAAATGGATGTTAAAGACAGAGTTGGCAGGCAACAGGAAAAGAGGACGGCCTAAGAGAAGGTTTATGAATGTGGTGAGAGAGGACATGCAGATGATTGGTGTAACAGAGCAAGATGTAGAGGACAGGAAGATATGGAATAAGGTGATCCGCTGTGGCAACCCCTAACGGGAGCACCTGTAAGAAGAAGGAGAAGATTAGCAAGCACATAGTTTTTTACTGGCCAAATTCTCAGCTAATTCGGATAACGGGTTATACGGTGTTGCAAAATTGTTAAAACGTAACATTTCTTTGAAATTTATAAAAAACTTTTAAAATACTGAAAACAATAATTCCCTTATAATGAGCTTTGCAGTTGTGAAATTGCATGTAAAACAAAGTTTAGCATCAGTTTTGTAAAGCTGTTTGCAAAGAAAACTCAGTTGTCTCACTCACCATTTTTTTTAAAAGCCAGCCAACATATGGTCACCAAGTTCAACACTCTCTACTACAGAAAGGTACATTACTTGAGAAACCTCAACTTATACATAATAAAAAATACAGAGAAAACTAAACAAAACATAACATATGCACGTTATGTAATATACCTCAGACATTAGGAAACATAATGAAGCATCCAAAACCCATCATCAGTTATTATATAGTGCATGTTGAATCATTCTGGTTGAGGATATGGTAGATTGAAATAATAGCTGAAGATGGCCTGTTTAAGTGAGATAATGTTATTAATAATGCTTACTGCTATGTATCAATCCTAGCAAAATATTGATGCCCTCATTAAGATGGTGGAATGTCCTAGGGCAACAATGTTCTCTAAAATAGATGATAAGCACGAAAGCTGCTGAAAACAGTGGTCAGGAAGTCCACAAACACTAGAGCGACTTGTGGTGATACTGAGCTTGGAGGAGAGAAAAATTCCCTCCACTACCTCGGAATTTGAAATGTGAAGAGGCTGGGTACATCACTCTACACTCTCCAAAACTCGATGAGCCAGTGGACTGTGGATGGATACAAAGAGGCCACAGGAAGAGGTGAAAAAGCAATCCCAGCAGTGCATGGAAAATTACCTTTTGGAATGTGTGCGCCACCAATGGCAAATGCTGGTAGACTCAAGAAAGAGAGATCACAAATGATTTCAATGCTGGCATTTTCTAACCTATCTACAGAGTAAACTTTCAAGATCTCATGCTATATTGCAGTACCAAATACTGTAATTGAACCAGAAACCTGTATCAGGGCAAATAATATTCATGTCCTCTTTTTAACATAAGTCTACAGCTTCATTATGGCATAAGAAACACATTCAAGTAGACAATTCATTTCTGTTCCCAGAGTCTTTGATTAACTGTATTTGAAATACATTAAAACAACAAGGCATCCCAACATATTAAGAACTAGGATTATTACTGTTAATTAATCTTATTGTTAGTCTACAAAACCCTAGACTTTCTATTCCATGATATTATTTTGCACCTGTAGTCAAATAGTCTGATGGATATTTTACTTTAGACATTTTAAAGAGAGGTAAATATTTAGACAATTGACTATGAAACCAATTCAAGGTGCGATATGGTGATCTAGACAAAACATTTGTCATTTATATACTATAAATAAGGCAACTCAATCACTGATCTGTGTTCAGTGGTCCAGTCATTTGAGTCAGTTTCTCTGTTTTTAAGTTTTCTGCTATGCCACCTTTCTCTGAAATGTCAAATATGTTTTGTCCAAATTGACTGACCACACTAACTTTTTCGCTGTATGAGTGACCATGTGTTCCTTTGTCTGTCTTGTCAAACAATGGAAACCCATAAACGGATGTTTTTGCTGATGGAGTACCTTCAGCTAATAATTTCATAAAATAACTGCAAAAAACCTGTGAATCAAAATGTTCTTAATTATGAATTATAATCAAATATGTTTATAATTATCACAAAACTACATACTGAAAACCGGCAGGGTATGGATATTTGTTTTGAAAATATTTTCAAATATTAAAATGGCAGGTATTCTAATTTTTTTCTGTAATAATGGGAATATTATTTGATCTTTTGTAATAATTAATGATTCATTTTTTGGCTTCCCCCCAATTTTATTCTTACCTTGACAACACTGGAAACAAGGCAGGATGGGCTGCCAAGAAAACAATTGAATGATGGAACCAAATCAAAATCAAAAGTTGAGGTTGCTGAGTAAATCTAATTGCTGTTTTTCTTGATTACTAAGTTGCACTTTTTGTTTTCTTGCCCCATTTCTTAGATTGCTTTATGGAACACCAATAGAAAATGCATCATTTGAAGCAATTGCCATACTTGCTCTATTCCTAGACATAGGGGATAATAAATATATATACTGTACCTCCGTCTTTCCTTGGTATGCTATCTTTTAATAATTGGTTTTAATTCAGCATTAATTGTATTCATATTTCTAGAAAATATCTATTTGTGAACCCATGTATATTTTCCTTTCTAACTTATTCCTTAGTGCGTTAATTGGATCCATAAGCTTTTATATTAAATTCAGAATTGATCTGTGAGTATTCCAGTGATTTCTTGTTCAGTTTGTTTTATTCAGATTTGTTTTGGCTTACACTTATGTCTTTGAGGAAACAGCAATTTCAAATGTAATGGTATATGACAGGTATGCAGCAATAAACTGGCCATTGCAATACATGACAATAATTTTAGTCGCAAAAATTAAAAAGCTAATTTTTCTTGCTTTGACCTATCATTTGTCTATGGTAACAATCGCTATTCTTTTAACTGCATGCCTCTCTTTATGTGGTAATCAATTGGCTTTACTGCAACAACCTACCTTGCTGTTCCTACATTAAAATCGTTATTGTGTGGTGGAACAATACCAGGTCTCATAAAAAGAAAGCTTTTCAAACTTGTGTCCCACACTTAATAACATTAATTTTGCTTTTAAGCTCAGTACTCTTTGAGGTAATAGACAGCAGACTTCAGTCCAGTAGAGAAACAAGCAGTATTTCTGCTGTTGCCCCCTGAGAAAAAGTAGTTCTTCCTCCCCTTTTAAATCTATTAATATACGGTATCATTCTACCTGGGATTCACAATCGAGTCATTTTTATTTTTTCATGCAAAACAAAAAAAAAAGCATAGGGTTAATGCAGCTTAATAGATTTATATTTTTTACACTAAGATAAGTAATTTAGCAGTGTATCCTTTTGTATTGTTGAGATAATAAGAACAGAATGTGCATGGTAATTGTTATTTAGATATGGTAAATGTTCTTTTAAGTGCTGTATTTGACCCTATATAATAAACACAATTTCACTAAATGTCAATGGTAAAGCTGTCATTACTACAATTTCTTAAACTTAATGTTGTCTCAGTAAATGATTGCAGGGTGCGTAACCAGTCTGAAATAATAAAGAGTAAAAGAGAACTTGGAAAAAAGAAACAAAGAAAGACCTACAGATGTCCCACATAAGAGCTATGAAGCAGAGTCACATCTGAGTAAGCTTTAGTGCCGCTTTCCTTCTAGGTGCAGCAGAAACATCCAGAACGGAGAAACTAAGATTCAGTGCTTTAGTATATAAAATAGAGACTGACAAAAAATGTATAAAATAAACAGGGAGAAAATAGATATGATACTGGATTACTATCAGGTCTGTATGGAACAGATGAACCCAGACGGATATTTGATAGCCCTAAGACGAACACAGTAAACTGCTCACAATAAAATCATTTTAGACAATCATCACATATTTCACTGCTATAAAAATTAAAACAGTAAAGCATTCCACCATGCCAAGTTTCTGTTTTTACATTAATCACAACATATTATCAGGGTTCTTTTCAACTATTAAACCACAAATATAGGTGTGGGTAAAGAGAGATCAGTAAAATCGTTTAGTCCTAAAAGACCTCCACCTCTGGTCACCCAGGAGGGTGAAAATATCAGGGTGTATTACAAAAGATTTAGACACTCAATAGACACTAAAAGAGTAATTTAAATTCATCCAAAATAAACTGGAGAAATGCTTATAATTTTTTCATTTGATTCCTATCAGACAGTTATTTCTTTTTAGCACTTTGTGCATAAGTGTATACATACTTGAACACGGAGTTTATATGTGTGTGTATATTTATATATGTATATATCTATTATAATGGATGGTATGCAGGGTTGGAAGGCCCAGTTCGTACAGAAAGAGTGGCAGGATGAGCCCTTTCTTACCCAGGAAGGTGACAGCAGATGCAAGAACAGAAGAAAACATGCTGGCATACCACCAGGTTTGGATCGAAGAACAATACCTGGCCAGGAGGACATTGTGAATGAAGGACAGGGGGAGATAACCTGTCAGGACTATGGCCTTCCCAGTACACTATATGGCAGTCTTCTGAATCAGCATTCCCACACTGCTTGGACTTCTAATCCTGTGGGGCAGCCCTGTTGGGCTCTATGGTGGCTGCTTGGGGTTAGTGCGCGCGGTGGGGATTAACGCTCCCCAATTTGTGGGGCTTCCGTTTGACCTGGAAGAACTTCAAACAGACTATGGAAGTACTCCCAGGTCCAAGATAAAAGAAGCTGCTTGAGTTGGGTGGAAGAGGACAAAGCTTGCATGGAGGAGTGGAAAGAGAAAGAAATGGAGAGAAACATTAAGAATCCTTTTTGTAAGCCATTTATATGAATAAACCTGCATTTGGCTTGTGTTGTGATGGTTGTGTCTACACTTTGAGGTGCTTCAACACCCCCTACTGATCAGTTTGTGTGTGTATATTGTGGCAGATGACCAGGGACCTTGCCCCACCAGGATTCCTGGAGCAGGGAAGAACTGGGAGAGGGGCAATATCTATCCCTGGTCGCAAGAGAACAGCACCCCTGATTTCCATCAAGGACCACGGATACGGTGCTGGGGAGCTCAACCCTATGGGAGTCCGTGGCCAACCCCAGGGGGCACCTGAATGGTACCTGAGCCCTTGAGGACAGCACTTCCACCACACCAGGAAATGCTGCCGCTCCAGGAACTATGTATGCCTGAAGTGCTTCCGGGTGCAAGGGCAGCACTTCCAGGGGAGCAAGCATGGGCAACATAATATCTCCCCCTGGATGCTAGATGGCAGCCTCCCTGGGTTGCAGCAGTGCCTCGGACTCCCCCAGGGCTTCATGGGGGTTGGAGTGTTGTGCAGCCCTGTTGAATTCTGCAGGCGCAGCCAGGGGGTGCTGCAGCAGGAGCTGCTGGACCCTTCTGGGCACTGGTTTCGCCACACCGGAAAGTGCAGCCGGATGTCAGCAATCAAGCACCTGGAGCACTTCCGGGTGCCCAATAAAAGGAGCCAGCAACCACCACTCAGGGGCCAGAGTCGGGTGGAGAAGGACAAGGTTGCCTGGGAGGAGTGGTGGTGCAGAGAAAGAGCGCTTTTGTACTGGTGTATGGTGCTTGGGACTGTGTTGTGTCTGTGGGGATTACGGTAAAGGTGTGCCCCACAGGTGAAGAAAATAAATAGTTTATTTATTTTATATGTGTGCCTCTGTGTCCAATCTGTGTCGGGTCGGGCGCATATATAGCGCCTTTTCACAATATTTATATATAGCGTCCACAATGGATGGATTCTCTTCTCTTTACATGGCTCTTTGATGTGGATCGCTATCTTTAAAAGGACTGCTCGCCTTTTGCCGCACTAGTTGGGAGTTGCCATTTTAATATGCACTCCTGAAATTGATGATGCAATGCCAGCTCATTCTTTTGTTGACTCATTCCTGGCTGACATAAATGTCAAGCGCCGCTGTAATGCATATATTAATACAAGAATGCAGATTTCATAAAATATACAGGGTAAAATGTTCATTTTGACAATGGCAAGACAAGGTTGAAAGGAGTCAAAAGTTTAAATTGCTAATGGCAATGATTACATCAGTCGGTGGGACAGAGGAAGTCAAGAAGGATGGGTGACAAAGATTATGAAGAATTCTCAAAGGACCATACTAGAATCTTTACTATTACTTTTATTTTGTATTATTTCTGATGTCATTTTTTTTGTTTTAATCAGTTTGTATTTGGGTGTATTGCTTTTTGTGAGTTTAGATATTATTCTGTAATTGTCTTTCTTTTGCTAAAGTATTTTGCAATTGTCTTAAATATGTTTTGTAATAGTTTCATTTTTATTTTTTTGCTTTAATTTGTATTTCTGGAGGTGCAACCCAAGGAAATGGACCCCGCTAATTATACAGGTGCGCTATGTAAGGTCTTTCTTGGTCCTAACTCTAATTGCTGGCATTGAGACACAGAAGGCACAATTTGAATGGACATGGGAAGGAGAAACTGGTCTAAAGCCTAATGGAGACTGGCTGTGTCAGGAAATATATGCAGGCCTGCAGCACATGCATTCACCCAAAACCACATTCAGTTATTCCCCTGCATACCCCCAATCCCATAATACCAGCACTTATTAACCCACAAACCACACTCAGTAATGAACCCCTGTGCATTCTACAAAATATGCAATGAAAGCAAAACAATAAAAGCCAGGGGCCAAAATTACCTATATTCCTAAACTTTATGTCTGTAACTAAGTAAGAAAAATAAGCAATGCTTTAAGTATGGAACCTAGCAAATTAGAGTGATGCCTTAGATATTGTAAGACTTCACACTCAATCCCCAGAATCCATGAAACCATCAGAGTAAATAAGACAGATGTTTCCAAACAAACAAAAGTACACATCAATGGTGTCTAACATCACAAAGGATATACAGTCTACAAAGGATTGAAAATTCAGAACCTAGAAATAGATCTTAAAACAACAATCAAAATTTATAGAATCTATTAACCTTTAAGAAAGAGATCATAAATTTAGCTACAGCATGAATTAGTTTAATATTGGCTGAATAAAAATACTTCTGGAAGCCACCAAGGATGATTGATGATATTATCATGGCCAAAAGGAATTGAAAGACAAATACAGAGTGAGCTGACGCAAAACTTTACTTCTATTACACCTAAATAAGAAATAAAAAACTGGCTTGTCCTTAATAGGACAAAGGGCAGATAGATCAGAGGATGAAGGGTGTGACAAAAGAGTAGTGAAAGTACAAAAGAAAATATCAAAACAAACGGTTGAGACAACCAATCAATGAGACAAAACTGCAGGCAAAAATCACATTAAAAAGGAACAATGAAAATTGCAATGTAGATGAGGTAATCAACAGGTCAAGAATTTGAGATATAATTACCCAAAGGAGCTGCTGATTGTATTATGGGGTTGCATTGTTTGAATGTAGTGGGTCGGTATACTCAGTCATATTGGTAATGCAATATGTTGCCAATGATTTTCTTTATCATCCTTAAAATTATAGAATTTCAAGTAGCGTGTGAAATATGTCGTGGTAACCAGGGGGCCCAATAACTGATTTTTGTTGGCTGAGCACTGAAATCTTACTCTGGTACTATGGAAAATACAATAAATCAACTATAGGGAATGGTATTACTTAAGGTGCTACATAAATAAAGTTTCTTCTTCTTCTTATTATTATTATTAGTAGGGGGTTCCCCCCTGCTCGCTTCGCTCACCAGTCACTTTGTGTCTCTGCTGCTCGCGTTGTGAAGAGGGGGGCTGAACACATCCCAAGGAGATGCAGTTGCTCCTACGAAACCCCCTCTTAAATACGGTTTGTTTTTACCTCCTCTTCGCTCGATCAGCTGCTGGCTTGCTGCTGCCGTGCCGCGTGATCTGCATCTTGCACAGTGTTTCAAACATTTAAAAGCTTGTACAGCAGCTGTTCTACACTTTGTGTTTTATTTCCGGCCCCGGGTGTGGTTAAATCCTTTGGCACAAAGTCCTGACTCGTGAGACGTTCTTGATATTTTTTTAGTTTATAATTTAAAAATGGAATAGGATCCTGAAAATCTAACAACATCACATTAAAGTTCAATAAATTCTGAAAAGAATGATACCAAACATATAAATGTAGGTTTTAAAATAAGCCCGATTAAAAGCGTGACAAAAACATGACATAAAAATGTCACCGTTGCACTTTTAGGCTTAAGATTATATATATATATATATATAGAGTAGATTATTATTATTATTATTAATATTAATCACATCATACAATGATACACACTCTGCAAAGAAAAGCCACATTACCTTGTACTTCTTACCATCAAGCAGAGCATCCACTTTTTGTGACAAATACACACTTGGACAATGTGTGTGAAAGACTGCAGCAGCTCCACTGGAAATCCTTTCCTCCTGCTGAATGTCAACTAACTGAGCGTGGTAGTCTTCCTCCCATCGATCTTTGTGTTTTTTTGCTAGCCACGGCGAATTGAAGCCCTATAAGTAAATTCAGCCACAAATCCATTGCAATATCGGGCTTGTCCTCAGACAGAATGTTGTCAAATTAATTTTGCCATTCAAATGGACAGGAGTGGTCTCTCACTGCCATAACCTAAAATGTTCTGCTGATTGGCTAGTGAAAAATGAATCAAATCGAATTAGGAGGTATAGAAGCAATCCTCTAATGGTGCCAATAGAAGAGGTTCATTTGCACCAAAATATAGTCTAGTACAGATTTGGTCTATTAGTAACTTATAAATTTGGCGGAGTGGTGGCTCTGAGGCTAGGGATCTGCACTGGCAATTGGAAGGTTGCCGGTTTGAATCCTGTAAAATGCCAATAGGGACTCTGCTCTGTTGGGCTCTTGAGCAAGACCCTTAACCTGCAATTGCTGAGCGCTTTGAGTAGTGAGAAAAGCGCTATATAAATACAAATAATTATTATTAATATAAATTTAGATTTTGTTTTGAAAAACAACCTTATTTCTGACAAACACAAAATTACACAAAAATTAAAACATTCGAAATGTATTTCTTTTATAAAAAAAAAGTATTATTTTTCAAATAATTTTATGATTCTTACATTATGCTGGTAAAAAGTGAGGGTGTGATGTCCTAGCTCAGACAACAGATGAAGTGCCACTGATTATCACACCCAAGATTCACTGCAGATAGACTGAGTGTCTGTAACTCTAAATGATCACATCTTACTGATCCATACATGATAAGTGGGTATAGAAATGCAAACAGCTTGCTCCTGAGATTTTTTGTTTTCTTTTAAAAATATAAATAAGAAAAGCAAGGTTACTTTCATATTAAGAAGGAACATCTAGTTTGAAGGTGAGAGGTTTTGGGGGCACTGTGGTTGTTTTCAACTCATTTTTGGATTTGTACCTTTCGTATTTCTGGACTTTTGTTTGTATTGTGAGGCAATCACATAATCTGCACAATAAAGGTTTGAAAAATGGCACATGCCTGCATGCCATTGGTGTGCTCCTTGTTCACTGGTGCTGCCATTCTGTTTACTCTTGCTGTAAGTCATGTTTCTTTTGTAATACAGATGTTCTGGTAAAGTAGAAAAGTTGTAACTGAATGTAAACAAGGACTACAAGATGAAATCAAAGTCAATGTTAATAACCAAAAATTGAACTAAATGACAAAGCTAAAACACTAAACCAAATTCATATTTGATAAAGCAGAGCACAGAATATTTAATTTAGGAAAGCTTTACAAACAAATGCACAGATCCTCAGTCTCGGCTTATCAGGAGGCACATGGTACCAACCTTTATATTGTCACAACTGAGACAGCACGTGCAACAGTTCCTGTCAATTTCCCAGGCAATGCAATGGCAACCATTCTACAAAATGCTCATGAGAAACAGAATGGCTTCGGGAAATGATACAAAATATTTCTAACTATGGGAAAACAAAAAAATAAAAAAGTATAATTTGATACCAAAATGGATTTTATTACCCAAAGTTGTCTTATATGCTACTCAGGCCTCAAGAAATTAGTCTCCAATTGTGGGTAAGTAATTATGAATGCAAAACCGTTTATAACAGTTATAAAACATGGTGGTGTAGTAGGTTCATCCTAGTATTGGGTTAACAAATAAAACTTGTTAATTTTATAATTTTTTTTGGTTCTTTGACTTTTTGGCCAGCATTTTGTTTATTTTTAATGTGATTTTTGCCTTAGTCAAAATGTAATATGACAAAATAGTAATTTGAATGTTTTATGTAAAATGGTGTACTCTAAGTAGTTTGTTTAATTGGCCTCATTTGTATATCCAGGTATTCACCATTAAATTAAAAAAATACTGCTGACTGTTATACAAAGGCAAATTTACCTAGTGATATTAGTCGTTTTAAAATGCTAATTACGCACGCAATTAGAAGAAAACAAAACACCAGAATCCCCTTGATTGTAATAGTTAAAAATAGATCAAAGTGTTTCAGGAAGGATATAAAAAGCTCAACAACTCTTGTTCCATCATTTGGATATAGGAAAGTCAACTGATGGATAATTTAGTTTTATTACAAAGAAAGGTAAATGATTATGCTTCTCAGAGTTATTCTGTTCCTCTGTAACAAATATTGAATGTTTCATATATCTGAAAGTTTTGTAAGAATACAAAAACTTGATTTGATCTTGTATTGTTGCAGTCTTTTCTGTCTAAAGTGACCTGTGATGTTTAATATTTTCAGTGACAATACATAAAACAGATTGAAAGAAGTGGAAAAATCTGTCTTCCGCAAAATAATAGTATATTAAGATATTGACATTGTTCCTGTATATTTTATGTATTGAGTTCAAAACTAAGATTTTATTTAAAAGGAATCGGCATTGCCACCTAATGTGGGTTAATAATTTCATTTCAAAACTGGTATGATCTATAAAACGTTCTTAAAAAAACTAAAATACATTGTATTTGTAAAAACACTATAGTTTCATTTCTTTTCCTTTTTAAGCAGGCCATTGACTTAAATATTGACAACTGTTCAAATGTTTTGATAATTTTACATGGAGAGAACCTATTAGAAGTAAGATCCAGTTTTAAACATTTTAATAAGAAAAGAGCTTCATAGGTTAGGAAAAAAGGAAACTTGCATGAAGGAGACACTGAACTTGTAACTTCAGTTTTAAAATGTGTGTTGATTTTCACACTTGGTAGCTGCATGTTCAGACCAGAGCATCACAAAGAAAATAATTTATTTCAGACATACAACATATTGCTGTTTAATGGTTTTTACCACCTGCTACAACAATGGAAAATGTGTCTTATGAAATTTTTATTCTTACTGCATTCCAGGACTTTGGTACCAAAAAGAAGGAATATTTCTGCCTTTCCCTTATAGGCTATTTGTTGATAATAATTTTTAATTCATCCTTAGTTATTTTAATATACAATGAAAAAAAACTTCACGAGCCCATGTACATTTTTCTTTGTAACTTGTTGTTTTGTGAACTAGT
>JANRMT010062834.1:20585250-20613895 GCA_026402145.1 Polypterus bichir lapradei
AAACCTACATGGCCCTGTGTGAAAAAGTAATTGCCCCCTTGTTAAAAAATAACCTAACTGTGGTGTATCACACCTGAGTTCAATTTCCGTAGCCACCCCCAGGCCTGATTACTGCCACACCTGTTTCAATCAAGAAATCACTTAAATAGGAGCTGCCTGACACAGAGAAGTAGACCAAAAGCACCTCAAAAGCTAGACATCATGCCAAGATCCAAAGAAATTCAGGAACAAATGAGAACAGAAGTAATTGAGATCTATCAGTCTGGTAAAGGTTATAAAGCCATTTCTAAAGCTTTGGGACTCCACCGAACCACAGTGAGAGCCATTATCCACAAATGGCAAAAACATGGAACAGTGGTGAACCTTCCCAGGAGTGGCTGGCCGACCAAAATTACCCCAAGAGCGCAGAGACGACTCATTCGAGAGATCACAAAAGACCCCAGGACAACGTCTAAAGAACTGCAGGCCTCACTTGCCTCAATTAAGGTCAGTGTTCACAACTCCACCATAAGAAAGAGACTGGGCAAAAACGGCCTGCATGGCAGATTTCCAAGACGCAAACCACTGTTAAGCAAAAAGAACATTAGGGCTCGTCTCAATTTTGCTAAGAAACATCTCAATGATTGCCAAGACTTTTGGGAAAATACCTTGTGGACTGATGAGACAAAAGTTGAACTTTTTGGAAGGCAAATGTCCCGTTACATCTGGCGTAAAAGGAACACAGCATTTCAGAAAAAGAACATCATACCAACAGTAAAATATGGTGGTGGTAGTGTGATGGTCTGGGGTTGTTTTGCTGCTTCAGGACCTGGAAGGCTTGCTGTGATAGATGGAACCATGAATTCTACTGTCTACCAAAAAATCCTGAAGGAGAATGTCCGGCCATCTGTTCGTCAACTCAAGCTGAAGCGATCTTGGGTGCTGCAACAGGACAATGACCCAAAGCACACCAGCAAATCCACCTCTGAATGGCTGAAGAAAAACAAAATGAAGACTTTGGAGTGGCCTAGTCAAAGTCCTGACCTGAATCCAATTGAGATGCTATGGCATGACCTTAAAAAGGCGGTTCATGCTAGAAAACCCTCAAATAAAGCTGAATTACAACAATTCTGCAAAGATGAGTGGGCCAAAATTCCTCCAGAGCGCTGTAAAAGACTCATTGCAAGTTATCGCAAACGCTTGATTGCAGTTATTGCTGCTAAGGGTGGCCCAACCAGTTATTAGGTTCAGGGGGCAATTACTTTTTCACACAGGGCCATGTAGGTTTGGATTTTTTTTTCTCCCTAAATAATAAAAACCATCATTTAAAAACTGCATTTTGTGTTTACTTGTGTTATATTTGACTAATGGTTAAATGTGTTTGATGATCAGAAACATTTTGTGTGACAAACATGCAAAAGAATCAGAAATCAGGAAGGGGGCAAATAGTTTTTCACACCACTGTACAAGCAAATAGATCGATTGAAGAAAAAGAAAATGACCGTCAAAAAAATGCTAAAAGAGAAAGACTCAGAAGAGTAAACCTTAGAAAAAGTTGGCATTTACTTGCCAGAACCAGTATTCAGCCACGGTCAGTTATATGTTGCATTATCAAGAGTTAGAAGTTTTCCAGATGTTGTTGTCAAGGTTGTAGATGGTCCTGAACAAGGCAAACTGTTGCCAAACTCAGACGGAATATTTACAAGAAATGTTGTCTATAATGAAATTGTATAGAAAAATTTTATGATTTAAAAAAATCGAAAATTTTACCTAAGTATCTTCTTCAGATATTGTGTCTTACAGATTGTTACAAAGTTTTACACTAAGGCAATATTAATTATACTTACTTTATTGTCATATACGTTTCTATTTTATTTTGATTATTATTTTACTTTAGGCTTCTTGCAAAAATATTTTTGACAAAAAAAAAATTAAGACAAGAAACAGAATGAGGTCAAGGTCCCTTGTCATTTAATACAGACTGTTCCTACTAATATTTATGCACTACTGTTCTAGCGCCCGTTATTGTAACGGGCTTAATGTCTAGTAATAGTATAATGTTGCAAAGAATGGCCAAACTACCATGGCTGCTTTAGCATTTTTAGATGACACTGCAAATGGAAGAATTAGAAGAGATCATGTATTTAGAGATTACGCTACGTTCCAGACCCATCAGCGATAGGTGAAAATCCGCGATATAGAAAGACCATATAAATAAACATTTTTTTATTGTCTAAACCTTAAAATACCTCTCTGACATGCTTTAAACCCATAGAAACTTATTAAAACACACTTTGTAAGCACATATGATATGTGAATGTCGGGCTAAGGATATGAGTAACATATCCTTATTATAAAAAGGACTCTTGCCAGGGAGACGAGGCTTGATCTTCTCGGAAGACAATTTGACATCCCACAAGAGACATTTTAACATCACGCAAGACAAGGCAGTGAGACAGAAGGACAGCTGTTGTACAGGCTTTTAAATGATCGATGCGCAGAGCGACAAGCAGAACAGGCATCTTGGCAGAAGCAGCACAAAGCCAGTTGATGATCCGTCTGCTTCCCCTTAGCGTGCGTTCAGCTCCCTCCCCCTTCACAATGTGAGCGGGAGAGACGCAAAGTGGCAGGAGCGAAGCGATCGAGACCAGATCATCTTGGAGAGACACTTTGATGACACGCAAGACTAGACATTACAACCTTAGGAAGCAAAACCCGCCCTACTTACAAAAAATTTAAAACAATGTTAAATCTAGCAGTTGTTGGAATGCTTTTGGCAGACAAACTTCAGGTGCACCCAGCTCTTAAAACAACGACAAGCAGAACACTGCAGCTGCAGCAAGCCAGCAGATGATCTGAGCGCTTCTCCTTAGTGTGTGTTCAGCCCTCAAATACCACCCCCCCCCCCCCAGAACGCTAGCAGCAGAGACGCAAAGTGGCAAAAGTACTTTTAAGTGATTGATGCAAAGCGCAACAAGCAGAACACACAGCTTGCCAGCAGCAGCAACAAGACAGCAGCTGTACCAATCGCGTGTGTTCAGACCCCCCCCCCCCCTTCACAATGCAAGCAGCATTATAAGTCCCACAAGAAAGATTTAACCATGCCCGGGGCAGGAAATAAAGGACAAATATTGTTTTTACAAAAGTTTTAAAGTAAAAATGAACATAATGCATATGTAACAATTCCCATGAAAATAACAATCTCTTTAAATTGTTTATTCGGTAAACCAAACCTGGGGGTGGGTGAGCGAAGCAAGTGGGGGCAGAGCCCCCTAGTAATAATAATAATAATAATAATAAATCCATGCTGTAGCGGGGGTGCAATAGCTGAACCGCAAAATGTAGCGGGGGATCACCTGTATACTGATTTCTTGTCCCATGATGATGACTGGCTTATAAGTCGACTATCCTCTTCGATAGATAAATAGAAAGATAAATACTTTATTAATCCCAAGGGGAAATTCACATACTCCAGCAGCAGCATACTAAAAAAAACAATATTAAATTAAAGAGTGATAAAAATGCAGGTATAACAGACAATAACTTTGTATAATTTTAACGTTTACCCCCCCAGGGGGAACTGAAGAGTTGCATAGTGTAGGGGAGGAACGATCTCCTCAGTCTGTCAGTGGAGCAGGACAGTGACAGCAGTCTGTCGCTGAAGCTGCTCCTCTGTCTGGAGATGATACTGTTTAGTGGATGCAGTGGATTCTCCATGATTGACAGGAGCCTGCTCAGCGTCCATCTCTCTGCCACGGATGTCAAACTGTCCAGCTCCATGCCTACAATAGAGCCTGCCTTCCTCACCAGTTTGTTCAGGCGTGAGGCATCCTTCTTCTTTATGCTGCCTCCCCAGCACACTACCTCGTAGAAAAGAGCGCTCGCCACAAGCCTGTGATAGAACATCTGCAGCATCTTATTTCAGATGTTGAAGGATGTCAGCCTTCTAAGGAAGTATAGTTGGCTCTGTCCTCTCTTGCACGGAGCATCAGAATTGGTATGCATGCATACTAACTAACATACTTACTAACATACTAATTAACTAACTAACTAACGGGCTCTGAGAGACTGCTTTGGAACTACAGACTGGGATATCCTGCAGGGATCATATAGTGAGAACATTGAGGAGGTTGTTGACTGCACTACTGACTACATCAACTTCTGCATGGACATTGTAGTTCCAGTAAGAACAGTACACTGCTATGCTAACAATAAACCATGGATTACAGGTGACATCAAGGGCCTTTTGAACTAGAAGAAAACTACTTTTAAAGATGGTGATCAGCATGAGCTCAAGTGTGTGCAAAAGGAACTCTGAGTCCAGCTCAGGGCAGTGAAGGAGCAGTACAGGAGAAAGCTGGAGCAAAGGTTGCAGAATAGCAGCATAAAGGAAGTGTGGGATGGGATGAAGATCATCACTGGCTGCAGCTGGAAGCGGGGTGCCACCATCGAGAGAGATGTGGAGAGAGCAAACCTGATGAACAACATCTTTAACAGGTTTGACCACCCTAACCCATTCTCACCTCAGAGTACTGCACCCTCCATCCATCCTTCTGCTGGTACCAGCATAGGAGAGAGTTTCCCCCCACCCACAATTACAGCAGCCCAGGTAAGCAGAAAGCTGAGGAGACTTCGTGCCAGTAAAGCAGTGGGTCCAGAGTATCGCCATGACTGCTGAAGGCCTGTGCATTGGAGCTGGGGAGTCCTTTACAGCACATCTTCCACCTGAGCCTGGAACAGGGGAGAGTCCTGAGGCTTTGGAAAACATCTTGCATCACCCCAGTCCCAAAGGTATCACATCCTGGAGAGCTGAATGACTTCTGGCCTGTCACTCTGATGTCACATGTGACGAAGACCATGGAGCAGCTGCTGCTTCACCACCTGTGGCCACAGGTCTGCCACGCCCTTCTCAGTTTGCATACCAGGAGAAGATGGGAGCGGAGGATGCCATCATCTATATGCTACACTGATCCCTCTCCCACTTGGACAGAGGCAGTGGTGCTGTAAGAATTATGTTTCTGGACTTCTCTAGTGCGTTCAACACCATCCAACCTCGGCTCCTTAGTTACAAGCTGACAGAGATGGGAGTAGATTTATACCTGGTGGCATGGATCATGGACTATCTTACAAACAGACCTCAGTATGTGCATCTTGGGAACTGCATGTCTGACATTGTGGTCAGCAGCACAGGAGCGCCGCAGAGGACTGTACTTTCTCCGATCCTGTTCAGCCTATATACATCGGATTTCCAATACAACTCGGAGTCCTGTCATATGCAAAAGTTTGCTGATAACACTGCTATTGTGAGCTGCATCAGGAGTGGGCAGGAGGAGGAGTATAGGAACCTAATCAAGGACTTTGTTAAATGGTGCGACTCAAACCACTTACACCTGAACACCAGCAAAACCAAGGAGCTGGTGGTGTATTTTAGGAGGACCAGGCCCCTCATGGACCCTGTGATTATCAGAGGTGACTGTGTGAAGAGGGTACAGACCTATAAATACCTGGCAGTGCAGCTGGATGATTTCTGTAAACTTGTTTTCTAATAATATATCTGTTAATTTAATTCCTTAAAAATCTATCTTTAATTAATAAAATCTTTGGAGGATTATGTACATTTAATTCTCAAATGTGATCATTCAATGTATGAAAATATTTTTTGACTCTGCTAAATTGATTAGTATATGAAGCACAGGTGTTATGTAAAGTGTACATATTTATTTTTCTGCATGCATATTTTGATCAATAAATGACAACAGTCATAATATAGTATTAAAAAGTATATATTTCTTAATTGATATGCCATCATTTCGAATATCTCTCTATTCATAAAAACAAATCTTGGAAGGCTTGGAATAAGATGATACGTGATCTTCTCGGAAGACAATTTGACGCTCCGCGAGAGACAAGGCAGTAAGACAAAAGGACAGCTGCTGTACAGGCTTTTAAATGATCGAGAAAGACAGCAACTGATCAGACTGCATCTCCTCAGCGTGCGCTCAGCCTCTCCCCCCACCACCTTGACAATGCGAGCGGCAGAGTCACGAAGTGGCTGGAGTGTAGCACGCCCCCAGAGAGTGGGCGAGCAAAGCAAGCAGGGGGCAAAGCCCCCTAGTATTTTTAAATGATAAAGTTAAAAAACTCTAATGTTGAAGTTTTCCTATTCAGGACATTGCCTTATGTAAAACTTTATCTAAAGACTTGGTTTCATATATTCAAATTTTTTCTCTTAATAGTAGACACAAGCTCAGCTTCTTGTCATACTCACATTGTGCAGGAAACAAAAAAAAGAAAAAAAAAACACTTTTTCTTTGCTTTTGTTGGCTTTCTGGGTTGCTGAAGTTATGTGTCTAGTGGCAAAGGTCATGTAGCTAAGTGACAAGTGTTGTGGCAGTTATGAGAACACAAAGGGGTTGCAACCTGCACTGCAACCAACTATTCATTCTTTATCCCACTTGACTACTGGCACTGTGTGTTTGTGAGCTGCTGGTCCAATGTTGAAAGCAGCTAAGCAGGAGATTCTTTATGAATATATAACAATAAATAAAATTTTCTGAAACTTTTCTGAACACTAACATTTATTTTTGTGAACCAGAGGGCTTAATCATAATTGTTGTCAGAAGAGAATAGCAAGGAGCTGTTCACCAAAATCCAATTTAATAACCAGAGCCAAAACACTAAAAATCAAATCAAGAAAAAAAAGCAAGAATAAAAAGTTTAACACTGAAAAATTTTACAACTTTTAAACATACCTAAATTAATAAATTCTCTGTGCTTCATGAACTTATTTTTAAAATATTACTGATTAGATCCTGCCATGTTTTGAAAAAAGTCTGTACGGATCCTCTAACTGAGTATGTGATTTTTTCCAATTTCAAATAATATAACACATCAGTTTCCCACTGACTTAAAAGAGGAGAGTTTGGGTTCTTCCAGTTTATCAGAATAAGTCTGTGTGCCAAAAGTGTAGTGAATGCAATCACAATTTGTTTGTCTTTCTCCACTTTAAGCCCCTCTGGAAGAACCCCAAACACAGCTGTTAATGAGTTAGGTGGGATTGTGAGTCCAAGGCTGTCTGAAAGGTAATTAAAAATTTTTGTCCAGAATAATGTTAATTTGTTGCAGGCCCAGAACATGTGACCTAGTGAGGCTGGGACTTGGTTGCAACGTTCACAGGTTGGATCATGCCCTGGAAACATTTTGGAGAGTTTTAGTCGAGACAGATGTGCTCGATATATAATTTTGAGTTGTATAATTGTATGCTTTGCACATATGGAGCTTGAGTGAATTCTCTGCATTGCTACTTTCCACTCCTTTTCTGATATATTGATTGAGAGATCTTTTTCCCAGTGTCCTCTTGGATCTTTGAAAGGGAGGGATTGTAAAATGATTTTATATATTGTAGAGATGGAGTCTAAGTCCTTGAGAATGAGCAATATTTTTTCCAGCATGGATGTGGGTGGAAGATGAGGAAAATCTGGAAGGTTCTGTTTAACAAAGTTCCTGATTTGAAGATAGTGAAAGAAATGTGTAGCTGGAATGTTAAATTTGGAATGTAATTGTTCATAGGAAGCAAAGACGTTGTCTATATAAAGATCTCTAAGCAAATTAATTCCAAATTTTTTCCAGATATTAAAAACTGCATATGTTTGTGAAGGTTGAAAGAGGTGGTTCTCCTACAGAGGTGCCACAGATAGAAGCTTCTCCGTCTTAGAATGCTTTCTACATTGGTTCCAAATTCTAAGTGAGTGGAGCACAATTGAGTTATTTGTATATTGCCGATAGCGTGTGTTTATTGGAGCACAGAGCAAGGAATACAAAGAAGTACTGCAGGATTTTACTTCTATTGCAGTCCAAGCCTGTGTATATTCTTCTATTTGTGTCCAGGTTCTTATCGCCTGTATATTTGCTGCCCAGTAATAAAACTGGAAGTTAGGTAGAGCCATGCCGCCTTCTTCCTTTTGTCTTTGTAAGGTCGCTCTTTTGATGCGTGGATGTTTTGAATTCCAAATAAATGAGGTTATTGTTGAATCTAATTGCCTAAAGAATGATTTTTTAATGTATATTGGGATGTTTTGAAATAAAAAAAGGAGTTTAGGAAGAATATTCATCTTAACAGTGTTAATTCTTCCAGCTAGTGTGAGATGAAGGGTTGACCATCTATGCAAGTCTTGTTTAATTTTTTCCATGCCGACGGCGAAATTTTGTTGATAAAGAGCTTTATGTTTACTTGTGATGTTTACCCCGAGGTATTTAAACTGTTCTGCAATGATAAAAGGTAGGATATCTAAACTAATATTATATGCTTGAGAATTCACTGGAAAGAGTACACTTTTATTCAGATTAATTCTGAGACCAGAGATCTTTTGAAATTCTGTGAGTCCTGCTAAGACTGCAGGCACAGAATTTTCTGGGTCTGATATATACAGTACCATGTCATCTGCATATAATGAGATTTTCTGTTCCAGTCCTTCTCTGCTAATCCCCTTTATCTGATCAGTATTTCGACAATGTATTTGCAGTGGTTCAATGGCAATCGCAAACAGAAGCGGTGACAAGGGGCATCCTTGTCTAGTGCCACGTTCTAGTTTAAAGTAGTCTGAGCAAATGTTGTTGATGCAAACTGAAGCTTTTCGGTTAGTATAAAGTAATTTAATCCATGCACAAATGTTTGGGCCAAACCCAAACTTCTCCAATATAGTAAAAAGGTATTTCCATTCAATCATGTCGAATGCTTTTTCTTCATCCAATGATAATAATATTTCTGGGGTGTTTGATTTAGTTGGTGAGTATATTACATTAAACAGGCGTCGAAGATTTGAAGATAAGTGCCGGCCCCTAATAAATCCAGTTTGGTCTTGTGATATTACCGAGGGGAGCACTTTCTCCATCCTTCTGGCTAAGATTTTAGAGAGTATTTTAATGTCGTTATTCAGAAGTGAAATTAGTCTGTATGATGCACATTGTAATAAGTCCTTATTTTGTTTTGCAAAGACAGTGAT
This sequence comes from Polypterus bichir lapradei, assembly GCA_026402145.1. Taxonomy (NCBI): domain Eukaryota; kingdom Metazoa; phylum Chordata; class Cladistia; order Polypteriformes; family Polypteridae; genus Polypterus; species Polypterus bichir. Next base: position 20,594,232 of record JANRMT010062834.1, read on the forward strand.
TAGTGCTTAGCGAAAGGTTTGTGGAAGAGATTGGTTATCTCTGGCTTCTGTAAATGTTGCTAATAGGAGGGGAGCTAGCTGAGCGGAGAATTTCTTGTAAAATTCTGCAGGGTAGCCATCAGGGCCTGCTGCTTTCCCACCTTGGAGTGACTTTATAGCATCTAGTAATTCTGATAACGCCAGAGGTTTATCAAGTTCCTCCGCACTAAAAGCGTCTATTTGTGGTATCTGTAATGTATCTAGAAATGTATTAGATTGTGTATTGTCTTCTTTAAACTCAGTAGTATATAGGGATTTATAGTAGTCTCTGAAAGTGTGCATTATATTTTTGTGTTCGACGATTTTATCTCGTTCGTGTTGGTGATTACGAGATTGCGTTGCGCACTTCTTGCTTGTGAATTTGTTAAGCTAAAAGCTTATTAGCTTTCTCTCCATGTTCATAATAATGATGCCTGGATTTGTAGATTAGTTGTTCAGTTTCTTTAGTTGTCAAGAGGTTTAATTCTGAATGTAGAGCCTGCCTCCTCCTATGTAGAGTCTCGCTTGGTAGTCTGGCGTGTTCTTCATCTATTTTAGTAATTTCGCTTTTTATCTCTGCTACTTTCTTGGCTTCGGATTTATTTCTGTGGGAAAGATATGAGATAATCTGACCTCTTAAGAAGGCCTTAAGAGTTTCCCAGAGTATTCCTGCAGAGATCTCGGGTGATGTATTTGTCTCTAGTAGGAATTTGATTTGTTTAGATATAAATTCCGTACAATTCTCGTCAGCTAATAGAAGCGGGTTGAGGCGCCATCTGCGGGGTGAGTGTATGGGGCTTAGTAATTTTAGCTCCAAGATCATAGGTGCATGGTCAGAAATAACAATAGCATTGTATTCGCAAGATTTAATCATAGGCAAGAAGTTATTGTCTATAAAGAAGTAATCAATCCTTGAGTAACAATGATGCACTGGTGAGTAGAAAGAATATGTTCTTAATTTGGGTTTAAAAACCTCCAGGGGTCTGATAAGTTGTGATCAGTTATAAACTTTGTAATTATCTTTGCGGAGTTAGATGCCGTTCCCCCTGTGGAGGAAGTCCTATCTAAAAGTGGATTTAGAACACAATTGAAGTCCCCCGCCATTATAACTTTATGAGAGTTCAGATTGGGAATGGATGCAAATAAATTTAGTATAAATTCCTTATCATCAACATTAGGTGCATAAACATTTATGAAAATCATTTTACAGTTAGATAAGTCTCCCATGACCATTACATATCTCCCTTCAGGATCCAATACTACATCTGATGCTACAAACGGTACTGTTCTATGTATGAGAATTCCCACCCCTCTAGTTTTCTTTGTAAAACTAGAATGGAACATTTGGCCAGTCCAGTCTTTTTGCAGCTGGAACTGATCCTTGCTTAGTAAGTTGGTCTCCTGTAAAAATACTATTTTAGCATTTAGACCTGTTAGGTGAGTGAGTACTTTCTTTCTCTTTAATTCGTGATTCAGGCCTTTAACATTCCAGCTTACGAAGTTAACTGTCCCGTCATGGAAACACTGATTCTGAGTTTTTGATGTCATTTTATAGTCTTAACTGGAAGTGAGACAGCTTCGGCCTTAATTTCCTATTTCCCCTAGAGTTGTTGCATTGCAGCTTATTATTACGTTGGTAGTTATAATTATTAAGATTAATAGGATAGATTAGGTATAGATCAAGCCTGCTCTCTTTCTCTCCCCCCCTTAACCCCCCACCCTCCCTTTTTGCCTCCCCAAGTGAGGCTAAAACCCACTTCACGCAGTCCCAGTCCTCTAACATACCCAGAGACAGAGCACGTCCAAAGCAAAACAAGCCCCAATGCAGCGGCGCTTTAGGGTTAAAAGATAGAGATATCTGTTACCAATATAGTCTTTAAAAAAGAAAAAAAAAGAATTTTGCACTTAAAATATATATATAGTCTTCAACAATTTTAGTGAATTAAGATGATACACCCAGATGGTGTTAAAGAAGTGTCCAAAATAAGCATAACAAGTCTTAATGCAGTAATAGAAATAACAATAAACCAAGGGTATGATATTGAACAGTCTCGTTTAGGGTAGAGATGAAGTAATTAGAAAAAAAAAAAAAGTAAAGAAAAAGTAATTAAGCACAATAAAACATAAACAGATAGCGCCCTAGTAATACTAAGTAATAATGAGAATATATGAGAATATATGCTGATAAAAAACACGTATTTTAAAACGAATAGATCAAACAGTAGATTATTAATCCTGGTTCTAACATTTACCGCCATGGCTCACTATTATGTATCAGAATAGTCCCGGGATCAGCTTTCTTAATTCCTTTTCTGCTTCTTCCTTGCTAGCGAAGACATAGAAATGACCTTGCCATTCCACTTTAAGTTTTGCAGGATACAAGAGGCTGTATTTGACTCTGGCTTGCCGTAACCGCTGTTTGATGTTGTAGAAGGCTGCGCGTTTAGTAGCTGTTGCTGGAGAGAAGTCAGGAAAAATACGAATGTGGTTATTTCCAAATGTAATATCTTCCTTGTTTCTGAGGAGTGCCATCACCTCTAGCTTAAATGATAATCGTTCAAAATGAACTATAAAAGACCTTGGTCTGGGTCTAACGGTGTTTGATCCGCGTACGCGGTAAGCTGCTGCTATCTCAGATTCTGCTTTAAAGTCGTCCCCGATTATTTTAGAAAAAAGTTCAGCAGCGAATTTCACCGGGTTTGAACTTTCTCGATTCTCAGACAGACCTTCAATTCTGACGTTATACCTTCTACTTCCATCTTCCAAAGCAGCCAGTCTGTCTCCGAGTTTTTTGCATTCGGAGCTGACATTTTCTGCTTTTTCTTCAGCACTGGTAGCTAAATTTTCAGCTAATTCAATCCTAGTCGTAAATGTCTCCTTGAGATCCTCCAATTGATCAGTAAGCGTTTCAATTTTACCCAGCACCTGTCGCATTTCCACTTGCATTTCTTGTCACAGCCTTTCATTTGCCTGTTGCAGCATCAGCCGTTGCTTTTCGTTTGCTTGCTGCCATTCCTGTTTCAATTCCAGCAACTCTTGTTTCAGCCTCTCATGTGCCTTTGCCCTTGCTTTCTCATTTGCCTTCTCGGTTTTCTTTATATCTTGTACGATCTCAGCGAGCATCACCTCCAGTTTAGACATTTTAATTGCGCTTTCTTGTACCGTAGGTGAAGCGTCAGGCTCTACTGTAGCCGGTGTCCCCGCTATTCCCGGCTCGCGTGGAGTAATTGAGATTGCGGACTGTAAGGCCCTTTCCAGTTTCAGGTGTTCTCCAATCAGCGAGCTATCGAAATCTGCACTCCCGATCGTACATTCGCTCCCCTTTTCACTCTCCGCCGGCGACGATGTAGCGGACCTTGGTCCCGAAGAGTCTGTACTTTCGCCCAGCTGTTCCAGGTCTCTCTCTGAAAGGCCGTATCTTGAGCTAGGGCTTGCTGATCTTGGCTTGGGTGCAGCTTTAGTTTTCTTTTCTTTCGGACCCCCTTTCTTGCTGGCCATGTTTATATATGCTTACAAATATACTGTAGCAGTCTCCTTGGGCTGAATAAATGTAGGATATCTCAGGATAATAGGCAAATAATATGAAAAATAACACCACTGCTAGCGGAGCTCCACTTCAGACGTCCATCTCTCGCATTGGACGAGACCAAAGAAAACAAGACTTTTTAATAACACCTTTTTGATTGATTAATTCCTTGTCTCAGGTAAAGGATCTTGTTACAGTTGCACTGTGATTTGTCAGAATTAGAAAGACGGACCCTAGCAACCTAACAAGACTCCCTGGCAACCCATTTTCTCCTTGTAGTGGTTTACAAAGCAATGATGTAACACAGTTATAAGTAAAAAGAAAAAATGAAAAGCTTTCTCAAATAAAGGAATAAAATTTATTTGAAAGTAAAGCTTGGAGATTAAATGTTCAAAATATAAAATGCTTATAAACTAAAACAAACTATTAAATGCATAATTTTTTGAAGTAGTCAGAATCAACACCTTCCTTTAATGGACCATGTGCAGTAGTAACTGGGTCCTCATGCAGGATGGTATTTTGTTAGTATTGGCCTACCACACAGGCGCATAACTCAGACAGACCGATTTTAACTGAAGCGTATTTGCCAATGACATATTTGTCTATTATAAAAGAAAATCTTGAGATGAGTCAAGGCTATTGCCAAGAGATTTTTTCAATTCCCGCCCTCCTCTCAACCATTTACGGTTAACGGCCCACGGCCACTGTCCTCTCGCCTCTCCTTTGTGTGAATGTTTTGTCAGACACAGTTCTTGCGTTCTCAGCTCTTATAAATTTTTATGTTTTCCTCACCTTAAGTTCCCAATAAAAGAAGACTTATTAAGTCCAAATCTTATTGAAGAATTTCAACCCGAAGGGTTATCAACAGAAGAAATAAATACATGGACAATCCTAACACTGAGAAACAATGAAGTCAAACAAATTAACAAGAAAATTGTCAATCAGTTACACAGCAAATTGGTTAAATGCGTATCAATAGACTATGCTGAAACAGTTGGTGGTAATGTTGTGGAAGATGAAAACATAAGCTTACAATATCCCTTAAAATATCTACAACCATTAACCCTATCCGGTCTTCCACCAGCTGAATTACTGTTGAACAAAGGATATATCGTAATATTATTGCATAATTTATGCCTGAGTGATGTGCTATGCAATAAGACAAGATTAGTTGTAGTCAAAATTGGTCAAACAACAGGTGACAAGAAAGGTAATGTAATACATCTTCCACGGATAACGTTAGACAACAAAGGATATCTTGATATGCCATTCGTATTAAAACTTTTACAGTTTCCTGTTAGAATAGCTTTTGCTAGGACAATTAACAAATCACAGGCACAAACATTCAAAAAAGTCGGTTTATTTATTAGAGAGAAAGAAACAATATTCACTCACAGGCAGTTATACGTTGCATTGTCACGATGTAACTCCAAACACTGAATCAAAATTCAATGTGATATTGATGAAAAGTTAATTCTAAACATTGTTTTTACTGAAGTTCTACAGTAAAAATATAAGTTTAAAAAGCATTTACGTGTTAATTTCAAAGCCAAACACAGCGAAAACATATAACGCAACTGTTTTGTCTTGGCAGAGTAATATATTGCTCTACTTTCACCTTTTATATTATTAATATGTAGCCTTTGTCAGAATGCCTCAAATCTCACAGACTTACCACTGTTTATAAGATATCTATACTAATAAAAGGTAAAGCCCTCACTCACTCACTCACTCACTCATCACTAATTCTCCAACTTCCCGTGTAGGTAGAAGGCTGAAATTTGGCAGGCTTATTCCTTACAGCTTACTTACAAAAGTTAAGCAGGTTTCATTTCGAAATTCTACGCTTAACGGTCATAACAGTTGACAACGTTCGCCATGTTGAACTCTCTTATTTATGGCCCCATCTTCACGAAATTTGGTAGGCGACTTTCCTGCGCTAACTGAAACCGATGTACATACTTATTTCGATGGTATGACGCCACTGTTGGCCGCCATATTGAACTTTCCAACGTCACAAATTTTCCAACTTCCTGTGTAGGTAGAAGGCTGACCCCATCTTCACGAAATTTGGTAAGTGGCTTCCCTGCACTAACCAAAACCGATGTACATACTTAATTTCGGTGGTATGACTTCCCATGTAGGTAGAAGGCTGAAATTTGGCAGGCTCATTCCTTACAGCTTACTTACAAAAGTTAAGCAGGTTTCATTTCGAAATTCTACGCTTAACGGTCATAACAGTTGACAACGTTCGCCATGTTGAACTTTCTTATTTATGGCCCCATCTTCACGAAATTTGGTAGGCAGCTTCCCTGTGCTAACCGAAACCAATGTACGTACTTATTTCGGTGGCATGACGCCACTGTCGGCCGCCATATTGAACTTTTCAACGGTCTTTGTTACTTATGGGCCCATCTTCAAGAAATTTGGTACGCGGGTTCCCAACGTTAACTGAATCCTACTTACGTACATATATACGTCCATAGCCTGCAGCTCGGTCACCGTGTGAGGCGGCGTTGGGTCCCCTATCCCAATGCCTCCCACGTTGTTGGCTGCCTGCCTATATAAGGCCGTCCGTCGCTCCAGTCTCTACATTCCCTTCCTTGCTTCGCCACGGGATTCACGTCTCCCTGCTGATAACTACAGCCTTTTTATTTAATCCACGGCTTCTCCGCTGTTTAATTGTTCATTTATTACGATTACAGTTATTGTGTAGGTATTTTAGACTTACTTTACATTGTTCAGGTACCCATTTCCTTTATCATTCCAACCATACCCCCATTAACATGCTTATCGAGGTGATCACCATCGATCAAAGAACTGTCTGTTACCGAGTGGTTTCCATGCCTGGAGATGGCACCTGCCTTTTCCATTCTCTGTTACATATTGCACAGCCATATCAGGCTCACTCTTGATATCCGGAGGAACATTGTGTCTTATGTATTGAATGACTGGCACAGGTTCAAGGTGTGGACTGATGACAGTACAGGAGATAATTATACTACACAGGAGCACTATAAGAGTGAAATGCTTAAGCCCTTCACCTATGCATCTGCATGTGAGTTGATAGCAGTCGCTGAATTGTTTGGTTGTCGCTTTCAAGTGTACCGAAATGGCCAAATATTTTACACCTTTCGACAAGCGCCAATGCCTCTTAAACATCTTAGATTGACAGGTGATGATTTCAGTAGTGGACACTTTGATGTTTATGAATGTTTAAACTCTCAAAAGCTGGATGTGAAGTTATCGATGAAACCGGTTGTATACTTACAACGCTTGACAGATGCCGAATGTCTCTTCAACACAAGTTCTACAAATACTGTCGTAATTGAAACAAACCATGAAACTCAAACCGATTATGACAGCAGCAATCCAAGCTGTGAGATTTGAAACAAGATTACTGTTCACATGGCCAACTGTACGTTGCATGCTCAAGAGTAAGCTCAGCGCACAGCTTGGTCATATTACAACCGGAGGGCCGAACTCACAATGTGGTATACAAAGAGATCCTTAACAAAATAATTATTGGTATATTTTCCCTCAGTTTAAAAAGGTTTAATTTTCTTCTTAATAAAAATTTGAAGGCAGTACTTCGCCGCTGGTAGCGCGGGTATTTTACTAGTTATAGTATATAACTTCTCTCAACCTTTCCTTCTATATTTATGTGTAGTTTCAGGCGGCACACAGACTTGTTAGATACTTAAAATGTCTCTAGTTATGGCATCATTTGTAGTCAGCTTTCTTCAGAACAGGCCGCATGCGTGTCTCAATATGGCTGCCGAGATGTACTCTTCATTGTGTTGTTCTTGTCAGTTCATGGTGTGAGATACTTCTTCATCAGATGTTAGTAAGAGAGAGAGTGACGTTAAGCAAGCAAATTTATAGATTCTCTGTCCAACCCCTAGAGCCAATAGGGCACTTTGGTACTTAAAGGCTTCTGATACAAGCCAGTTCCAAACAGCCATACTTTAGACCAATGGGGAAATAGAACATTTTCACACCTGCCATCCCCCAAAACCATATATTTTAAGTTAAAGGTTGGCAGTTAGGCAGCCTGGCTTTCCTATGGGGGTTGAAAGACATTAGCAAAAAAACACTTGCCAAACTAGTTTTAGGCATCCCCCACCCCCCCGTATCGTAGGCTCAGTCGTAAAAGGGGGAGGGGTTCTTAAACCATCAAACCATTGCTGTTATTATCAATAATGTAACACTAATATTACATTGCTTTGCCTAAGTTAGAAATAAAAACATACAAAATATTTATCAAGATATATGCAAAATCTCATATCACAACAGCAACGAATACCTCTAACGCAACATGAAACAATTTTCTTTCAATTTATTACGTTTTACTATTTTTTACTACAGTTAATTACTCATTATAATGTAAAATAGCTAGGTCTATTATGCATACGCAACAATTCCCATGAAAGTAAAAATCTGTTTAAATTGAACATCCGCTTCCTCATATGCGAGTGGCAGAGCCGCGAAGTGGCTAGCATGTAGCGCTCGCCCATGGGTTGGCGAGCGAAGCGACTATACTACTATAGTCTACTACAGGTCCATAAATATTTGGACAGAGACAACTTTTTTCTAATTTTGGTTCTGTACATTACTACAATGAATTTTAAATGAAACAACTCACATGCAGTTGAAGCGCAGACTTTCAGCTTTAATTCAGTGGGTTGAACAAAAAGATTGCATTAAAATGTGAGGGAACTAAAGCATTTTTTTAACACAATCCCTTTATTTAAGGGGCTTAAAAGTAATTGGACAGATTAAATAACTGGATAAAATGTTCATTTCTAATACTTGGTTGAAAACCCTTTGCTGGCAATGACAGCCTGAAGTCTTGAACTCATGGACATCACCAGATGTTGGGTTTCCTCCTTTTTAATGCTCTGCCAGGCCTTTACTGCAGCGGGTTTCAGTTGCTGTTTGTTTGTGGACCTTTCTGTCTGAAGTTTAGTCTTCAACAAGTGAAATGCATGCTCAATTGGGTTGACTGACTTGGCCATTCAAGAATTTTCCACTTCTTTGCTTTAATAAACTCCTGGGTTGCTTTGGCTGTATGTTTTGGGTCATTGTCCATCTGTATCACGAAATGCCGCCTAATCAATTTGACTGCATTTAGCTGGATTTGAGCAGACAGTATGTCTCTGAACACCTCAGAATTCATTCAGCTGCTTCTGTCCTGTGTCACATCATCAATAAACACTAGTGTCCCAGGGCCACTGGCAGCCATGCATTCCCAAGCCATCACACTGCCTCCACCGTGTTTTGCAGATGGTGTGGTATGCTTTGGATTATGAGCCATTCCACACCTTCTCCATACTTTTTTCTTGCCATCATTCTGGTAGAGGTTTATCTTGTTTTCTGTCCAAAGAATGTTTTTCCAGAACTGTGCTGGCTTTTTTAGATGTTCTTTAGCAAAGTCCAATCTAACCTTTTTATTCTTGAGGCTTATGAGTGGCTTTCACCTTGCAGTGCACCCTCTGTATTTACTTTCATGCAGTCTTCTCTTTATGGTAGACTTGGATATTGATACGCCTACCCCCTGGAGAGTGTTGTGAAGGGGTTTCTCTTCACCATGGAAATGATTGTGCGATCATCCACCACTGTTGTCTTCCGTGGACGTCCAGGTCTTTTTGCGTTGCTGAGTTCACCAGTGCTTGCTTTCTTTCTCAGGATGTGCCAAACTGTAGATTTTGCCACTCGCAATATTGTAGCAATTTCTCAGATGGGTTTTTTCTGTTTTCGCAGCTTAAGGATGGTTTCTTTCACCTGCATGGAGAGCTCCTTTGACCGCATGTTGTCTGTTCACAGCAAAATCTTCCACATGCAAGCACCACACCTCAAATCAACTCCAGGCCTTTTATCTGCTTAATTGATAATGGCTTTACGCCAAGTTTAGTTGTTATGCATTATGATGTGAGCGTGGAAACAAGCATACGCAACATTTTTGTGCATACACACTATTTATACATGAGGCCCCAGGGTCTTTATAGCTTGCATATTTGCCCCAGTAATAAAATTGAAAGTTATGTAGTGCCAGGCCCCCTTCTGTTTAGATCATTGTAGAGTCACCCTTTAGATGTGTAGATGTTTCAAATTCCAAATAAATAAGGTTATAATTTAATCTAATAGTAGTGGAGCTAATTTATTTGGAAATTTTTGTGATAAAATTCCACTGGGTATCCATTAGGGCCTGCTGTTTTTCCAAATTGGAGTGAGTTTATACCCTTGCAGAGTAATTCGGAGAGAGTTAGAGGTTTATCCAGTTCCTGTGCACTAGCTGTAGTATTTGTAATGTGTCTCATTAGATTGTGTCTTGTCATCTTTAAACTAGGTAGAATATAAAGACTTACACAGTACTCTCTAAACGTGTGGGTTGTATTTTTATAGTCAATGACTTTGCATCTGTGTTGGTAATTTCTTTTATTGTGTTGTGGATTTGTTGAGCTAAGATCTTACTAGCCTTATCTTATGTTCATAGCATAGATGTTGTGATTTAAAGATGAGCTGTTCCACTTATTTTGTTGTCAAGAAGTTAAATTACTGATTGCAAAACCTGTCTTTTCCTTTAAAGTGCCTCAGCTGGTGTATTCTTTATCTATTCTTATAATTTTATTGATTAGCTGTGAGTCTTTATTAGTTTCAAATTTATTTTTGGGAAAGATAGGAAATAATCTGTTCTCTTAAAAAATCCTTCAGAGTTTCCCATAGTATTCCAGCAGAGACCTCTGAGGATTTATTTGTCTCTAGAAAACTAATTTGCTTGAAGATAAATTCTGTACAATTCTCATCAGTTAATGATGGAGGCAAGATGCCAGCTACAACAACAACAACAATATTTATTTATATAGTACATTTTCATACAAATGATGTAGCTCAAATTGTTTTACAGGATGAAGAAAGAGAAAAAAGACAAAATATAAAAAACAAAATTAGGCAATACTAATTAACATGGAATAAAAGTAAGGTACGATGGCGAGGGAGGACAGAAAAAACAAACAAAAACTCTAGATGGCTAGAGAGAAAAAAATCTTCAGGGGTTCTGAGGTCACACGACCACCCAGCCCCCTGTAGGCATTCTACCTAACATAAATAATCAGTCCTCATTTTATTTAGGCTTCACATGGCAGAACTTGATGATGATGGTCATGTGGACTTCTGGCCTTTAATCCATCAATGTATAGGGTGGCCCAGATCTAATTATGCAATTTTCATTACGCTATAACATCCATCCATCCATTTTACAACCTGTTGAATCCGAACACAGGGTCACGGGGCCTGCTGGAGCCAATCCCAGCCAACACAGGGTTAAGTTTATTACATAGAAAATCATCCGAAAAATCCCAGACCATCGAGAAGTGTGCAAACTGACGACATGAAGAATCATCTTCACGCCAAACTGGAATTGTCCCCGCATAAATCATAGTCATCCAGATGATCTGGATCTGCATAATTAGATCTGGACCACCCTGTAGGGACATCACAATGCTTTGATCGGGTGGTGGTGGCACAGATCGTCACCACAGAAAACCGGAAAAAGAACAGCAGAGAAAGTAGGGGTTAGTATGGATTTCTGAGCCATCATGAATGATAATGATAATTATATACATATACAGAATATCAGGATTAAACTAAAATGAAGGTATGAGAAAGCCATGATAAAATAATGTGTTTATTTTAAATTCAGGATTGATCTGTGAGTAATCCAGTGGTTTCTTGTTCAGTTTGTTTTATTCAGATTTTTCTGGCTTACACTTATGTCTTTGAGGAAACAGCAATTTTAAATGTAATGGTATATGACAGGTATATAGCAATAAACTGGCCATTGCAATACATGGCAATAATTTCAGTCACAAAAAGTTTTCTATGGTAACAATCGGTAATCTTTTAACTGCATGCCTCCCTTTATGTGGTAATCAGATCAACTGGCTTTACTGCAACAACTTGCCTTACTATTCCTACATTAAAATTGTTATTGTGTGCTGGAACAATACCAGGTCTCATAAAAAGAAAGCTTTTCAAACTTGTGTCCCACACTTAATAACATTAATTTTGCTTTTAAGTTCAGTACTCTTTAAGGTAATAGACAGCAGACTTCAGTCAAGTAGAGAAACAAGCAGTATTTCTGTTGTTGCCTCCTGAGAAAAAGTAGTCCTTCCTACCCTTTTAAATCTATTAATATACAGTATCATTCTACCTGGGACTCACAATTGAGTCATTTTTATTTTTTCATGCAAAAAAAAAAAAGCATAGGGTTAATGCAGCTTAATAGATTTATATTTTTTACACTAAGACAAGTAATTTAGCAGTGCATCCTTTTGTATTGTTGAGATAATGACAGCAGAATGTGCATGGTAATTGTTATTTAGATATGGTAAATGTTCTATTAGGTACTGTATTTGACCGTATATAATAAACACAATTTCACTAAATGTCAACGGTAAAGCTGTCAATTACTACAATTTTTTAAACTTAATGTTGTCTCAGTAGGGTGTGTAACCAGTCTGAAATAATAAAGAGTAAAAGAGAACTTGGATAAAAAGAAACAAAGCAAGCTGTGGTTCAAGAAAGACCTACAGATGTCCTATATAAGAGCTATGAAGCAGTACCACATCTGAGTAAGCTTTAGTGCCACTTTCCTTCTAGGTGCAGCAGAAACATCTAGAAAGGAGAAACTGAAATTCTGTGCTTTAGCATATAAAATAGAGATATACAAAAAACTTATAAAATAAACAGGGAAAAAGTTAGATATGGTAATTGATTAGTATTAGGTCTGTATGGAATAGATGAACCCATACAGACATTTGATAGCCCTAAGACTAACACAGTAAACTGCTCACAATAAACTCACTTTAGACAATCATTACATATTTCACTGCTATAAAAATTAAAACAATTAAGCATTCAACCATGCCTAGTTTCTGTTTTTACATTAATCACAACATATTATCAGGGTTCTTTTCAAGTATTAAACCATAAATACAGGTAGTCCCCAGGTTACGGACACCCGACCTACAACATGCGAACGGGGCTGCAGCTGCGACACATACGCCTCAGTAATTGCCTCTCCAAGTGGTGGCTGGACGGAGGCTGGAGGGGGGCGATTTCGGAGCTCGCGCAGTGTAGCATCACCTTGGGGGGAAAGCAGTTTCACTGCCCACCTACCACACACGGCTGCCTGTTCATTCTAGGTGGGCGGCTGGTAATGCTGCAAGCGGTGACCCGGTTGTGGCTGAACGGAGGCCATTTAGGGTGAACAGGGCGGCGGAGGGTAGCATTGTAGTGTGCCTCGGATGGCTGCGTGTTGAATGGGGGCGGTGATAGAGCGGACATTGCAGGCAGCATACTGTAGTGGAGGTGACTGTGAGGTGGGCTGGTGAACCGCCCCTCGCTGCCCCCATTCATTCACAATAGCAAGCCTGCTTGTACTTTTACGCTCATAGCAGGAAGTTCTCTCTTGTCAGTATAGGGTGGCCCAGATCTAATTATGCAGATCCAGATCGTCTGGATGACTTTGATGCAGGGACGATTGCAATTCGGCGCGAAGACAATTTTTCATGTCTTCAGTTCGCACACTTCTCGATGGTCCGGGATTTTTCAGGAGATTTTCTATGTAATAAACTGAATAAGTTATAGCATAATGAAAATTGCATAATTAGATCTGCACCACCCTATACATCAGATGTGTTGACATCTGGTGCCTTCCTGCTGTGATAACGTGCACAGTGCTGTGCAGAAGAGCTCATCTTAACCTTTTATCTTCACCATTCAAGAATGTCGCTGAAACACAAATCTGATGCAAGTGCTGGTAATACAGTAAAGAAGAGAAAAACCATCACCATTGGAAATAAATTAGAAATAATAAAAGGGTCAGAAAGAGGTGAAACTCCATCATTCATTGGCAGAGCACTTGGTTACAGTTGGTCAACAATAGCATTTATTAAAATAATGTACCTGTTCCGACTTACATACAAATTCAACTTAAGTACAAACCTACAGTCCCTATCTCGTACGTAACCCGGGGACTGCCTGTATAGGTGTAGGTAAAGAGAGATCAGTAAAATCGTTTAGTCCTAAAAGACATCCAGCTCTGGTCACCCATGCTGGTGAAAAAAATCAGGTTGTATTACAAAAGATTTAAACACTCAGACACTAAAAGAGTCATTTAAAATAATCCAATATAAACTGGAGAAATGCTTATAACTTTTTTTAATTTGATTCCTATCAGACAGCTATTTCTTTTAGCACTTTGTGCATGAGTGTATGTATATTGGAACACTGAGTTTATGTGTGTGTGTGTGTGTGTGCGTGTGTGTATAGTTATATATGTATATATTGTCACGCTTGGGTCACAGAATTACACAGAAAAACAGGAGATTTTAGAGGCAGGAACTTTATTCAAACACTTCAAACTTCTCTTTCAGAAGTAAAACGAGCTCTGCATGTAGTTAGTTCTCAATTAAAAGAATAGACAAACATCATAGGAGTGCACAAGGGGAGCAGGACCCCCAACAGGAGCAGAGGATGTCTGGTGGAGGAGAGAGAAACAAAGCAATCAGCCAAGAGGAAAGGTGCTTTTCAGGCTTTTAAGTATGCGAAGCGCCGCATGAGAAGCATATCACGCGACAGAGCAGCAGCACCAGTCCAGCAAGTAAGGGAGCATAGAGGAGGTAAACTGTATTTATTGCAATTGCATCAGCATTTAAGAGGGGGTTTTGGATAAGCATCTGTATCTTCTAGGGGTGTGTTCAGTCCTTCTGTTCACAACATCTATTATAATGGATGGTATGCAGGGTTGGAAGGCAGAGTTAGTACAGAAAGAGTGGCAGGATGATCCCTTCCTTACCCAGAAAGGTGGCAACAGATGCAAGAACAGAAGAGGACATGCTGGCATACCACCAGGTTTGGATCGAAGAACAATTCCTGGTCAGGAGGCCATTGTGAAGGAAGGACAGGGGGACATAACCTGTCAGGACTATGGCCTCCCCAGTACACTACATGGCAGCCTCCTAAGTCAGCATTCCCACACTGATGCTCGCAGCACATGCTGGGACTTTTATTTCTGTGGGGCAGTCCTGTTCGGTTCTGTGGTGGCTGCCAGGGGGAGCTGGTGGGATTAATGATCCCTACTTAGTTGGACTTCCATTTGACCTGGAAGAACTTCAAACAGGCTATGCCCTAGCACTGGAAGTACTCCCAGGACCAAGATAAAAGAAGATGCTCAAGTCGGGTGGAAGAGGACAAAGCTTGCATGGAGGAGTGAAAAGAGAAAGAAATGAAGAGAAAAAAGTAAGATAATTGTACATATGGTTATTACAAGAATCCTTTTTGTAAGCCATTTATATGAATAAACCTGCACTTGCACCCGCGGCTTGTATTGTGATGGCTGTGTCAATACTTTGGGGTGCTTCAAACCCCTCACTGATCAGTTTGTTTGTGTATATTGTGACAGATAGGGGGCGCTATCGCTCCCTTGAACCTTTTTCCAAGATGCCAGACACCAGATAAAAGTCCAAAAGTAGACTTTATTAATACAGCACAGTGCACAAAGCACCCTCCTCTCCACAATATTCATTAAATTACACAAATACAATACTCAATAAACAATCCTCCACTCCCAGATGCGTTGCCACCCTTCCACCCTGCTCAGCACGCCGTCTGGGAGCTGCCACAGTCCTTTTATATTCTCTGAAGTGTTCCCAATCCCAAGTCCATGTGATTCTTTATCACTTCCAGGTCAGATAAAAAGTCCTTTTCTTCACCCTGGAAGCATGTCATTCCTCTTGTCCATGTGACTTGGACGTACTTCCAGGGCGTAAGGCAAATAACCATCGTTCCTCCCTGCAGCGTCTCCTAGTGGCCCCCATGGTATCTAGCAGGGATGTGTATAAAGACTACAATGTCCATGATGCCCTGCTGGTCTTCGGGGCACCTCCATACTGCAGGGAGAGCTCCACCTGGCGGCTTGGGGGTATTGGCTGGGATGAACGGCCAGCCATATACCACAGTACTCCTCCCCCAGCGACGAATTATAATTTGGAGCGGCCTGCCCCGAGAGGGAAGTCTTTCTCCAAGAGGAGTTTCCAGTTGAGCCTTGGCTGATACATGTTTCTTGCTCCATGGAGAATCTAGGGGCAATATTAGTCCGAAATGACAGCTGGTCCCCAACTGTCCGAGGACAGTTCCACAAAATGTGGCCCAACCTTCAGCATCCGTAACACTGCCTCCATCCTGTTATTCTCCCCCTGCGGGACTGAAAACAATTGGGAAAAGTTAGGTCCGCCCCTTTTCTTGTTGAGGAGAAGACCCCTGCCGCCTCTAACTGTACTTTCTAGCCTTTATCTACTTTGTCAGGAGACCCTCGTTTTATTTTTGGGATCTCCTGTTTGCTTTGGGGGTTTTCCACAGTTTGAGTCTCTCAGTTTAATAAAGAGAGACCCTTTCCTGCCTGCACCCCTCTAGACTTATTTTTTGAACGGTTCTTAAACGGGTCTTCAGGGCCGAATCACTCCGAAAGCCAGCACCATCCAGCTGCTCCGGAATGATCGGCCCTTCCCCCGGCCCTTCTGTCAACGTTTCGGCCTCTCTTGTAGGGCACGCAGTGATTTGGCACCCACTATTTATTAAAAGCGGGCCCGGATCACACTGCGTCCCTATTTCATTATTTACGGTACCGGCATTACTCACCTGTACCGCCACATCATGTAATACGGGAGGCTTCCGTCCGATTCGCTGAAGGTACTCAGTTACCATTTGGATGGGCGCCTCAGCCGTTTCTCCCAGATCCTTGACGATCTTCTGAATTGCCGCCAGCATCTGAAAAATACCTCGTACGGGCTCGATTAGTTTCTCGAGTTCCCGCACATCTAAAGTGTTAATTAATTTGGCCAGAGATACAGTATACTTACTTCCTTGTTCTTCTTACCTAACCGGCCGGGAGCCAATGAGCCCGTCCGCTGTCGGCACGAGCTCTGATGGGTCTCGTGGAGGCTTCTGGGAATTGGAGTTCTTTGGTACTGAGGACTGGGTTGCCTTCTTCGGCGGACTGTCTTTATTAATTTGTCGACAGCCCGAACAGCCATTTCCTGGCCCTCCTTACCTTCTTTCGGGGTGAGCGGTGCTTCACTCGCCTCCCCCTTCCCCTTCAGAATGTCCAAGTCTGTATCTTTGGATACGAAGGCGCAAACAGCGGGACGCGGACCTCCTCCTTCCCAGAAAACACAAGGGTTGATAACGTGTTCCTTGCCGGCCGCCAACATGCGGAAGTCCTCTTCCATGCTGTTTGGCTCGAACAGGAGCGTGCCATTGTCTTCGGGAAAGTCTCCTTTCTCCCACGGAGCCTCCAGGTGATCATCTCCGTGGTACATGCATGCATGATAAAGTGTGTTATTTTAAAGGGATTATCGATGACGTTTCCGGCGCGTACCTCAGAGTGATCGTTGGTCCCTGGATGCTTCTCCGGACTTGTGAGGCCGCTCCGTAACTCCTGTCGAGCGTCAGCCATTATGAGCGTGGCTCTTCCGCTGGCGTTGTCACTTTGTTTGCCCTTCTTCTTCCCCATACCGGACTTGGTTAAGGTAAGTTCCTGCGCTGTTGCTGCGTGTCTGCACGTCGTCTTCTCAGTGTTCTCTGCCCACAGAGAATTTAGATACAGGTCCTCTGGAAATGATGCTAGAGAATCCTGCTGACTACGCCACTGTGACAGATAGGGGGCGCTATCGCTCCCTTGAACCCTTGTCCAAGATGCCAGACACCAGATAAAAGTCCAAAAGTAGACTTTATTAATACAGCACAGTGCACAAAGCACCCTCCTCTCCACAATACTCATTAAATTACACAAATACAATACTCAATAAACAATCCTGCACTCCCAGAGATGTTGCCACCCTTCCATCCAGCTCAGCTCGCCGTCTGGGAGCTGCCACAGTCCTTTTATATTCCCTGACCCAGAAGTGTTCCCAATCCCCAGTCCATGTGATTCTTTATCACTTCCGAGTCAGATTAAAAGTCCTCTTCTTCACCCCGGAAGCACGTCATTCCCCTTGTCCATGTGACTCAGACGTACTTCCGGGGCATAAGGCAAATAACCATCGTTCCTCCCTGCAGCGCCTCCTAGTGGCCCCCATGGTATTCAGCAGGGTTGTGTATAAAGACTCCAATGTCCATGATGCCCTGCTGGTCTTCGGGGCACCTCCATACTGCAAGGAGAGCTCCACCTGGCAGCTTGGGGGTATTGGCCGGGATGAACGGCCGGCCATACACCACAATATATATATACATATACTGTATTTATACACACACTCACATATTTTATATATATTTATATAGCGTCCACAATGGATGGATTCTCTGCTTTTTACATTTAAACAGGAAAGCTTTACAAACAAATGCACAGATCCACAGTCTCGGCTTGTCAGGAAGCACATGGCACCAACCTTTATATTGTCACAACTGATACATCACGTGCAACAGTTCCTGTCAATTTCCCAGGCAATGCAATAGCAACCATTCTACAAAATGCTCATGAGAAACAGAATGGCTTCGGGAAATGACACAAAATATTTCTAACTATGGGAAAACAAACAAAAAAAACTATGATTTGATACCAAAATGGATTTTATGATCCAAAGTTGCCTTATACGCTACTCAAGCCCCAAGAAATTAGTCTACAATTGTGGTTAAGTAATTAAGAATGCAAAGCCGTTCATAACAGTTATAAAACATTGTGGTGTAGTAGGTTCGTCCTAGTATTGGGTTAACAAACAAAACTTGTTAATTTTATCTTTTTTTTTTGGCTCCTTTTCAATGTGATTTTTGCCTTAGTCAAAATGTAATATGATTAAATTGTAATTTGAATGTTTTATGTAAAATGGTGTACTCTAAGTAGTTGTATATCCACTTTTTCACCATTAAACTAAAAAAAAATACTGCTGACTGTTATGCACAGGCATATTTACCCAGTGATACAGTCTTTTTAAAATGCTAATTATGCACGCAATTGGAAGCAAACTAAACACCAGAATTCCCTTGATTGTAATAGTTAAAAATAGTTCGAAGTGTTTCAGGAAGGATATAAAAACCTCAACAACTCTTGTTCCATCATTTGGATATAGGAAAGTCAACTGATGAATAATTTAGTTTTATTACAAAGAAAGGTAAATGATAATACTTCTCAGAGTTATTCTGTTCCTCAGCAACAAATATTGAATATTTCATATATCTGAAAGTTTTGTAAGAATGCAAAAACTTGATTTGATCTTGTATTGTTGCAGTCTTTTCTGTCTAAAGTGACCTGTGATGTTTAATATTTTCAATGACAATATACAAAACAGATTGAAAGAAGTGGAAAAATGGTAAAAAATATCTGATTTGTACAAAATAATAGTGTATTGAGACATTGACATTGTTCCTGTACCTGTATATTTATTTATATATATATAAGGAATCGGCATTTGCACCTAATGTTGGTTAGTAATTTAATTTCAAAACTGGTATGATCTATAAAACTTTCTTAAAAAACTAAAAAACATTGTATTTGTAACAACACTATAGTTTTATTTCTTTTCCTTTTTAAGCAGGCTATTGACTTACATATTGCTGACTGTTCAACTGTTTTGATAATTTTACATGGAAAGAAATTATTAGAAGTGAGATCCAGTTTAAAACATTTTAACAAAAAAAGAGCTTCATAGGTTAGGAAAAAAGGAAACTTGCATAAAGGAGACACTGAACTTGTAACTTCAGTTTTAAAATGTGTGTTGATTTTCACACTTGGTAGCTGCATGTTCAGGCCAGAGCATCACAAAGAAAATAATTTATTTCTTTATTTTTTCTTTTTTAATTTGCAGATAGATATACAACATATTGCTGTTTAATGGTTTTTACCATCTGCTATAACAATGGCAAATGTATCTTATGAAATTTTTATTCTTACTGCATTCCAAGACTTTGGTAGCAAAAAGGAGGCATATTTCTGCCTTTCCCTTATAGGCTATTTGTTGATAATAATTTTTAATTCATCCTTAGTTATTTTAATATACAATGAAAAAAAACTCCATGAGCCCATGTACATTTTTCTTTGTAACTTGTTGTTTTGTGAACTAGT
>JANRMT010062834.1:20618895-20735145 GCA_026402145.1 Polypterus bichir lapradei
TACAGTACCTCTTCAGCATCACACTGACTGTGAAAGGTGGGAACTGAACCACCAGGCTTGGAGTTTACAGTCCAGTGGCTTCCCCACTACATCACACAATCTGCTGCCGTACTTTTTAATAGATATAACTGACAATAATAATAATATTTTAAGACAATTTGAATTTACGTTTCAAAAAATTAAGGAGTAAGTTATTGAATCAGTATTGAAGTTTCCCCACTTCAAAGAAGAGTACACTTTGCAACAGTACAATTTGTTTATTGGTGTATTTATTGTTTTCACTTTGAAGTAAAAGTCATTTTTATACAAGTAATGTGATTTCTAGCTCTTCTGATTTCTACTTTTCCCATTACATCCAAAACATATACAGAACATGTTAGGTTAATGAACAACTTTAAATTGATCTGTGTGCATGTGTAAGTGGGTATATACATGAGACAGACTGGTGCTCCTTCCATGGTGGATCCATATCATGCACCTTATGCTCCATCCTTTGACATCAATCAACATCATGTAAGAGTCAGCTGAATAAAGTTATTAGAAAATGGATGGATGGATGGGTTTATAGCTCTGTTTTATCTGGTTTAAGCTTCTAGAAGTAAATGCTCCTACACTGGTTCATTAATGAAAAATAATTTGAAAGGAAATACAGTTAAGAAATACAAAAGTAAATATATGGATGAATTTTGTCTCTATGTCATCTTTGTATTGAAAAATAAAAATCTACTTGTGCTTGATACTGAAGAAAAGCTTTGTCACCAAGTATTTAAAATTAATTTCATTAAGATACTAGCAAAATACCCGCGCTTCGCAACGGATATACACACACACACATATAAACATATATATATATATACATATACATCTACATATACACACATACATATACATACACATACATACACACACAAATACATATATATATATATATATATATATACATACACACACACACATATATAAACATATATATAGATATACATACATATCTACATATATACATATACACACACACACACACACACACACACACATATATATATATATATATATATATATATATACACACACTCTTTGGGGTGCGAGCAACTGTTGCTGGGGGTGGCAGAATCCATCAAGGAAGAAAAATGAAAAACATTATTTGTACAAAATCTTTATTTATTTATTCATTACTAAATAATTAAATGGGTAGGCTATTTCGTATCAGTGCAATACGCTGTTTGTTAAAACAGATGACTCCCGCTCTTACGTGCAAGTCTGCGTGGATATTATGAACTATCGTATCTGTTCAAGTTCTATTTAAATTTTAAATAGAAGGAATTTTTATTTAGTCGACAGAAATATCTTTGGTAGGAATGTAAGTTAAATGTAGGCATCATTGCATAAATTTTTCTTCACTATACAAATGTAAAGAGTAAATTCGCCTTACATTCCAACCAAAGATATTTGTGTCGACTAAATCAGGGGTGTCAACCTCAATTGCACAGGGGGCCAAAATCCAAAACACACTTTAGGTCGCGGGCCGAACAGGATAAACATTTATTGAACACACTAAAACTAAACTTTTAAAACTTTAAAAGTTTTAAAACTTAACTTTTTTGAACATAAATATGAATAAAAACAGACAGGAATATTATTCCAGAATAAATCAACTCAAACATTTAAAGAACAAACATTCAAATTTCTTTACTCTTATGTAATTTTATATAAAAAATAAACTTAAATTTTAAATATCCCAAAAGATTTTGCTCTCCATAAAAATATATCCTGTCACAATTATACAATTCAAATATGAACATGCTGCATAAGAAAACCTGGAAATATAAATAAAATTTGTTCTTTTCAGCAATAAGAAAGCAAATCATTCAGTTGTCTTTGCTCATATGTCATTTTATCAGAGCTGGACACCTGGCATCTTTTTTTGGCAACAAGTTCGTTTATGTTTGGTGTGAGGTTCTGTGTTGTGGAGATTCTCAAGATGGACTGCAGGTGCTCATCAGTGAGGCGACTCCTGTGTGCTGTTTTGTTAGTCTTCATCACTGAGAAGAGCTTCTCACACAGATATGTGCTACCAAACATGCACAAGGTTCGAGCCGGATGTAGACGGAGCTGGAGCATTTCTGCGGGAATGGAGTGAATAAACTGTGCGGGCCCTGCAGTATCGTACTTTGCCTTCAGTGTGCCATTACACTGCAGCTCAATCACCTCTATCTGAATCTGCACAGGTGCAGTTTCCACATCGACGGCAAATGGGTTGCAAAACAACTCAAAATAATTTTTTTGTTCTTCAAAGTCACCAAAGCGCCGTGCAAACTCAGTGCGCTCAGTTTATCAGCAAAGTGCGTATTTGGGAACACCGTTGTGCCGACTTGGTTCAACATTACTTGGCAACAGGGAAAGGGGGGCAAGTTGCACTGGTGCATTTGTGTCTCCCATAAAAGCAGCTTCACTTGAAATCACTTTGTGATTTTGCACGGGTAAAAACGTCTGCTGAAGTGTCAGATTCTTCTTTAACTCTTCTGCTTTCTGCATCTTCTGCATTGCATTCAGGTCTTTCAGGTTATCCTGATGTTTTGTCTCATAGTGCCGTCTTACATTAAATTCTGTAATTACAGCCACATTAGCTCCACAAATGAGACACACGGGTTTACCGGCAATGTCAGTAAACATATACTCAGCCTCCCATCAGTTTTTAAAGGCTCTATTTTCAGAATCACCTTTTCTCTTCGGCATCGTGTGGGCTAGCTTCGCAATAACTTGCAGCATCATAAGCTAGACTTGATTAACGCGGTAAGTGTTCGGCAAGGCAGCTGAAGCGCTGCATTATGGGATCTGTAGTCTATTGTGTTGCCAGCGCTTCATATCCCCGGACCATTAACAACAATAATATATAAAATGATCTCGCGGGCCGGATATAATTACACGCCGGGCCGGATGTGGCCCGCGGGCCTTGAGTTTGACACATATGGACTAAATACAACTTGAAAAGATATATTTTTTCGAATGTGATCTTGCAATTCAGATCGAGTTGACGCGCACCGACGCATCGAGCCCGCGTGCTATTTGTGGTTTCAATAAGTCACCCTCCCCTCGCTCTTACTTTTTTACCGTTCATCTAATGAATACACTGAGTATGGCTTTACCAAAACAATCATTGATGGTGAATAGTTTCAAATGAAATTTGCCTCCGATTAGTCCCAGCAACGCGCTTTCTTTCGACTCTTACATTTTTGTAGCTGTGATGTGTGCATGAATGTAATCGATGCACCAGGAAATCATGCACTGACAAAAGTTCCCCTTTGCTTGGAATTGAAAGAGTGATTAAATGCGTTATTTTTTTAACGCGTTATGGAGTACATGCATCGAAGCTTCTCAGCTGTGCTTGTGCTAAGAAAAGGAAATATTTTAAAAATAACGTAACATAATTGTGAAAGTAATAGTTTTGTGACCGTTATGAGTGTTGCTGTCATCAAGAATTTGATCATTATTATTTCTTGCAATTAGGTTCGTATTTGGAGGATGTGTTTATGTAATGTTAGCTAAGACCCGGCACTTAAAAGTTTCTTGCTACAGCAATTTTAACTCCGTTACAAAGTAAAACAATGTAAACTTACGGTTCACGCCGTGCTTTGTTTCCGCAGTAGCTGTACTTATGAATATGCATTGGCCTCGCTCACTGAGTGCAAGGGAAAAAAATAAAATGTAGTCTATAAGTTATTAAAAGTAAAACATTAACGTTTTGTTCAGTTTCTTGCTACAGCAATTTTAACTCCGTTACAAAGTGATCCAAAGTCTCGTTTATACCTCGTGTCTTCTCAGTAAACTTGTATCTCGCGAAAACCGTCATTTGCCATAGGCATGACAAACGGCAGCGGGAGTGTGTCTATAAACTTAATATAAACTTACGGTTCACGCCGTGCTTTGTTTCCACAGTAGCTGTACTTATGAATATGCTTGTATTCATGAATACGCTTGTATGCATCACTTGCTTCATAATCTTTTTCTGCCTTCTCAATTGTGAAAAGGCATTTTTTGCTCAGCGCTGTTTGCAGCTCTTCCTTGTTCTCTACGTACTTACGTAGGAGGCGTGATGATGTCACATGAAACTCCGTCCCCACGGCCATCCAGCTCAACTCCATTACATTATATGGAGAAAAATAACCTCCAGTTATGACCATTACGCGTAGAATTTCTAAATGAAACCTGCCCAACTTTTGTAAGGAAGCTGTAAGGAATGAGCCTGCCAAATTTCAGCGTTCTACCTACACAGGAACTTGGAGAATTAGTGATGAGTGAGTGAGTGAGTCAGTGAGTGAGTCAGTCAGTCAGTGAGGGCTTTGCCTTTTATTAGTATAGATTTCTTGACATTTAATCACCAAAAGTATTTGCCTACTTTCATTCTATGTATGAAAATAATTTTTGATTCCTTGTAATTGTTTAGTATATAAAGCATATTAAACAGGGCTGTTTAAAATAAAATTATATTTGTTGATTTCATTTTCTGTATGGTATTTATTATAATCAATAACAAAAAACAAAAGCTGTAATAAATTGATAAAAATATTGATAAATATATATTTTTTCATGAATATGCCATTAAGTTCAAACTTCTTTGCAGTTGGTACCAGTGGTGCCTGTTTACACATTATCCTCACATTTCTAATGACAGTTAATTATTAAAGAGCCTGAGGATTTCAAGATTAATGTTTAAGTTTATTGTCATGTGTACAAATTCTTACTTGTACGTCTCCACATTTCAATAAGGAAAGTGTACCCCGTATATTTTTAAATTATCAAATTCATGGCTGGGAAACAGTGGCAAAGTTAACTGAAAATTCAATACATTTTCCTAATGAATATTTTTTAAATAGCATGCCAGATTGAGAAGTCTGTTGACAGTGCAAAAAATAATTATTTTGTGATTTTAGATCTGATTCTGTATTTGAAAAAATCTATTAGGTAGTGATATCACACTTTAACAATTCAGTTTCTTCCACAGAAATATAATTTAATCCCGCATGGTCAATTATATATTTAACCTATAGAACAATATCACAAAATAACCAGTCACATGTCTATCAATAGTGAGGAGAAAATCATATATCTTAATATGATTATTCCTCACCTTACTGATAATTTAGTCAACAATAAATAATATCCAATAACTATGTGAGCACTTTTTGGGTCTGAAGCTGTCAGGTGATTAATAGGGAGAATGGTGTTTTTGTTTGATAGGGCATGAAGCTGTATGATTAACTTAATGTGACTGCAGTGCTTCAGAAGAGATGGACCAGAAAGGGCAGCTGAAATGCGATGCATGATCTGCTGATGAAGTGGACTGCAGTGGTTGAGCAGCAATAAGCTTTTTCATAGGTGAAGACAGTTTAGACAACACCTGATATCTTTTAGCGGTCCAGAGCAGTATTTCCTCAATGAAAGAGGATGGGTGTTTTTCCACTTTTGACTCCCTCAAACAGCCAAATATATCCTGCCCACAGTGAGATTGCCCTGATAATTTAATCGGTAACATTTTGGTTACTCAGATTCAGGATCCTGTTTCTGATAAATTGTCCTTAGGCAAATATTACATGTTACCCAAGCAGTGATCCCAAGTATTAGAGTAGGCATATTCTTCAAATATGTTTGAGCATCCTGGTATATTTCAGTTGCTAGAGTTATTAAAACAGTATTTCTGGTAAAAAAAAAACGTGTATGATTTTGTACATGCTTGTGCGATCTGTAGTCAAGCAAAGTCTTCCCAGGGTTTGCCATTGGGGTTATTTCATCCAGTTCTTACCCTGAGTCAACTTTGAGCAGGTATATCTATAGATTTACTAAATTCTAAGGAGGAAAAAGTGCAGTCCCAGTGATTGTCGGTTGATATTTGAAATTCTCTCGTTTAATGCCATTGTAGAAATTTCTGATGGCTAGGAAGCTTGCTGACATTTTTATCAAAGAGGTTGTTTTTTGCATGGGTTTCTCTCTTTTGTCATATAGGATCATGCTCCCCAGCTTGTGTCTCTTTTGGCAATTCTGTTCCTCAGAAATATGTTGCGAAGTTAACTTACCATTGGGTTATCATCCTGAACCAAATGGGTAAACAGAGTAAGTCAATCAAGACCTTAATAAATTCCTTTGATGTATAATTGATTTATGTCAGTCTAATTTGGTGAATGTACCATCTACCAACTCAGGAATTTATTACTCATCTATTGGTATTTCTCCATTTGATATATTGTATGGGCATAAACCTAATTTACCTGTTTTTCAGAATCTTGCTTATTTTGTTCCTACTGTTTTGGAATATCTTCAATGAATTAAGCAGTCTGACATTAGTTTGGGAGAATTTGAAGAAAGTGGGAGCCTCTGCAAACTGTTTGTGGCCTGTAAATGCAGGGTGAACCAAACGTTTAGGGTCAGACAGAAGGTGTGACTCACGTCCTGGGACATCTGTCTGAGAGTTCTGTCCTGTAAATTGGCATGCAATTGAATTGATCCTTATGTCATTCACAAAAGAGTGGGTCCAGTCTCTTAGCAGCTGGCCCATCCTGCTCACTTTAGAATTCACAAGAAATGTCACATTTCCCAAATAAAACCTGTATAATGTTGTAGCAGTCCTTATTACAAACCTCCCTCTGTTTAAATAGAGACGAGTAAGAAATATGAGATCCAGAAAGTTTTAGACTCACAACGTTGTGGTGTTTGCAAGGTTATTATAGTTAACAAAAACTAAAATCAAAACTGAAACTATTAAAGTAGCTGGAAAGACTGAAATAAAGTAATAATTTACTAAAAATAATTTTAGTTTTCGTTTTTGAATGAATATTCTTGCTGTTAGTTGTTGAGCCTTATAACTTTTAACTTTAACACTGAAAGTTGTCCACTACAAGCCACCCTGCACATATTCATCCAGTGAACGGCGGCTGGTGACGGAGGGCGGGTGTTTACGCAGCATTTGTGGTGACAGAGCAAGCTGAATACAGGCTCGTAAAGCGTGAGAAAGCAAGTTACATGCCGCCTTTCTTTGCATTTGTATATCAAGATGTAATTCAAACGCCTGGAATCACAATGTGCTGGTCAAAGAAAACTTTAGTGTATGGACAGAAAAATCACAAGTGAGTAACGTTTCAGTTTATTTTTCAGGTGCCTGCTTTTTGTTGACAGTAATTCTCCTTCCACTTCGCACACAAAGTATACAAAGTATAAAGAAAGAAATTTGACCTCAAGACTTTGATGAATCTTGACATTTTAGAACTCCCCGGGTCCGAAAATGCCAGTATTTGGAATTATGTCTGTGTTTGTGTCTGTGTGTGTGTGTGTGTGTGTGTATAAACACGATAACTCAAAAATGCAACTAGATAGATGGATGAAATTCGGTATGTGGTTGTTACACCAGAATTGTAGATCTGTGTAAACCTTTGGGCCAAATCCATTAACCGGAAGTGATACTTTACATGAACACATACTCGATTTTTTTGTTATTCATGCATCTGCAGAGTCCAATTTATTCAAGTTTACTTTTATAATAATTGTTCAATATATTATTAATTTCATTTGATTTGTTGTTGATGGTTCTTAAATATTCATAATATAATCCTCGTCATGTGGTTTACTCCTGAAATATCCATCCCCATATCTGAGTACATGAGAAAGTCGAGGGGAGACCACTCCTGATTTTTGAATATAAAATGGCACTGATCGAGAGACTGACAAGATCATCATACAAGATCAGCATATTGTTGCTGACCAATCACTTTTGCTTTAAAAGCATCATTTACCAACCAAGTGATACAAACCTTGTAAATTCCTGAGTTGGCAATGTCTCTACTGAACTACAGGTAGGTAGGCGAAGAGAGTCTGCCAACTGGTGAAAAACTAAACATACTAATGTTTTTCTATTTATGCTATATTTATTAATGTATCTTTTTAGTTAATATTCACAGCTCAGAATACCTGATATTATGAAAATAACCCAGTAGCAGAATTATGTTTTAAAATATCTGTCCTCATTTGTTCAATGTTTCTCTCTCTCTCTCAAAATAGATAGTTGAAATTATCATATTCTTTTTGTTCTTAACATCAGCCATATCATACATATTGCATACAAGAGATTTTTCCTGCCTTGTATCCAATCCTGAATCTAAATTTCAATACAAATTGGCCCATTCTGGGCAATAAAAGGAAAAGGAAAAAAAGTGCCAACAGGCAGCTCAGATTTGTTCAGCACAAATGACAGAAAATATTTAAAAAGTGATAAAATTCTGTAAAATTTTTCATATTCAGTACCTGGATTTGATTATGCTTGTTTTTATCAGACAAAATCAAAACCAAATTGTAAATGTGTTGTGTAGTGTAGTAAGCTTCCACTAATATTAAACTCATATCCAAACCCGTTAAGTGTACAGTTCTGTCTCATTGTGACATAAAAACTAAACTCCAAAATAGCTCCTTAACCATACATAATTACTGAAACTAAAACTGAAACTAATATATATAAAAATAAAATAGAATTGTCTTTGTAAAATAAAAACTAAATTAAAACTAAAAATACACGACGAAGGAAAACTAAAACTAAACTGAATTTCCAATTACTATAAGGTCAGAAAAAATATAGAAATAAAAAACTAATATAAAATGGCAAAACTATAATAACTTTGGGTGTTTGTATTGTGTATTTGGTTCATTGGTGACTACATTCCCTTGGGCTTGTGCAGATTGTGTTTATGCACACTATTTATTACTGTATATACTCATATATAAGTTGGCTGTTGAAACCCAAAAAATTGATCATAAAATCAGACCCCAACTTATAAGCCCGTTCAAAAATGCAACACTTAATTTTTTTTTTACATCTTTTTGCCTCCTCCAATCTCGCATCAGTTTCTCAGACGCATCGAATTTTGTTGCAGCAGCGCAGTTACCAATTTCTTTCGCTACTTCAACAACGTTTAATTTAAAACCAGCTTCATAATTTCTTCTGATCGAACACTCCATCGTAGATAAGGGATGCTCTTACGATAAAGGTGTATGAGGGTGTGAGATACGAAAAACACAAATCAGTGCAAATGTTGCTTCGAATTAGTTTGGGTATTACCGTGTGGTCACATAGGCACAATAGAGAGAAAGAGAGAGAGGTTAGGAGCATGCGATGGTACAGCGCATTGCCGCTCCCAAATAGAAAAAAAAGGCAGGTGGGTGTTAACATATAATCCCTTGGACCAAGAGCATGAGTTTTCCACATTCGACTTATATGACCGACATTATAAAATACCAGAAATTATACTGTAAAATCAAGTCCTGACTTATCCGCGGGAGAACTTATCCGTGAGTATATACAGTAAATAAATTTCATAGAAGAAATCCTGTCAAGCCCAATAGATAGATCTGGAGGGTTCTACTGTATCCCATAATCTGGTTTAAAAATATATTTTTTTGGCTGTTTTTTCACCTCAGTGAAACATTTAAGTATGGTATTTGGGGTTTCAGTGGCCAACTAATCTAGTGGTGGCATTGATCTTTTACTTTTTTGTGTTTTAATTCATATTCTCCTGCAGCACCATGCTGTTTTCCAACAGGAAGTGGTCATGTTGGAGATTGATTGCTAAGATGCAAGACAGCATTCCATGAGGACGGTTCCCAGAGGTTACAAGTGATGACATCATTAATGTAATGTTTTAAAAAGCTGATGCCCTGCTTACCTAATTCATCCAAAACTGAATTCCTGATAGAAAAAAAGAATATTATGTATTGCTATTTTTGGTTCTTCTGGTTGCAACATTTTTTTCTGCCATCCTGTGTCTCGGCTCTAGTTATATATACCCTTTTTGGGCTATTGATTTTCCACTCTATTTTGTGACTTTAATTGTGGCTGCACATACCAAGCTTTGATATTTAATTATTGTCTACCTGGTTACAATCCCTGTATTGTTAAAACCAGAAGTTGGTTGGGTTGAAAACCTGCAGCACCAGGCCTCCCCCAGGACTGAACTTGGCAACCATTAGTGTACAGTCATATGTCTCCATGAGTACTTATACATTGCTGAATCATGGCACATTTTTCTGCAGGAACTGCAAGTTTTATGACATTGTTTTGACGATGGTGGTTTTCTACTACTTCTCTACATCTGCTTGGCATTGTAGTGATATCGTGGAAAAAGACATCAAAAAACGTGTGTCCTGGCTCCATAGTTTTAGAAGCCTCTAGCAACATCATGGCGGCACAGATAGTTGCAGCGGCTTGGTGCTCTCCCCTTCGGAGTCTTGTTTTGTGTGTGTTGATTTTAGTTCATTCTACATCCTGTTGGGCGAACATATACTACAACCGAGATGATCTTCTTAAGATCTTCTTAAGAAGACGACGCAGAGAAAGGAAGCAGAAGTGAGGCTTCAGGGCTGACGCTCTAGCTAGACTACGGAGACAGCCTCATAAACCTCCACTTCCAAGCCTTTTCCTCACTAACACCAGATCTATTGTCAACAAGTTGGATGAACAGAGGCTTCAGGTTGCATTAGACTGCATGATCAAGGGCAGTTGCTTGTTTCTGTTCACAGAAACCTGGCTTCATTCATGCATACCGGACTCGGCTATTGAGCTAACAGGCTATACATCGCGGCGCTACAACAGGACTAGAGACTCCGGTAAGAGCAGAGGAGGGTGTGTGTGTGTGTGTGTACATCAATAATAACTGGTGCATGGATGCAGTGATAGTCATTGCTCCCCTGACTTGGAGGACATGACTGAGAAATGTAGACCTATCTATTTACCACGGGAGTTGATTGTGGTAATGATCACCGTTGTTTACATACCACCAGCTGCTAATACTAACTTGACTCTGAGACATTTATACAGCAGCATTAGCAGCCAACAGAGCTGTTACCCTGATGCAGTGCTCATTATCGCAGGGGACTTTAATCATCTGGATTTAAAAGCAGTGCTCCCCATACTCCACCAGCACATAAAGTGTGCTACTAGAGGAGCCAACACACTAGACAAGGTCTACTCAAACATCAAGCTGGGCTAAAGAGCTAAACAGCTTCCACACCTGGCCCAGTCTGACCACATGTCACTGCTGATGATTCCTGCATACACCCCTCTCCGCAAATCTGCTCTTACCACCACAAGATCCATCACAACCTGGCCTGATGACACCTCTCTGCCACTGCAAGACTGCTTCAACAGGACTAACTGAGACATTTTTGAAAAAACAGACCTGGAATTCTACATTGACAGTGTATTGTGTTACATCATGACCTGCATTGACACTGTCCCAGTGGAGAAATGTATCCATGTCTATCCATACCAAAAGCCCTGAATGGCAAGAGAAGTTCAGTGGCTGCTAAAGGAAAGGAAAACTGTCTTTAAGTTCGGGGACAAGGCTTTCTACACCATGAGGCATCAGAAAGGCTAAGAAGGACTACAGGAGGATTGAGGAGCACCTGGACAGTAATAACAGCACGGAGGCTTGGCAGGGAGTCCAGCATTTTGCCAACTACAGGAACAGTCATGGAGCTGCTGAAGGTGATGTCTCAATGGCAGAGGAGCTGAAACACTTCTTTCCTCGCTTTGAGGTGGAACTACGAGAGGCAGCTGTTACACACGCAGCAGCAGCTCAACAATAACATCACCCCCTCCCTTAGGGTGGTGGAACACAAGGTGAGACGCTCGCTCCAGGCTGTCAGTCCTAGGAAGGCAGCAGGTTCCGACTGTGTCCCTGGACGTATGTTGAGGATGTGTGCAGAGCAGCTGGCTGGGGTCTTTACAAAGATCTTTAACCTGTCTCTGTCCCAGACCTCAGTTCCTCCCTGTCTGAAATCCTCCATCTTACTCCCTTTACCAAATAAATCACCCATAACCTGCCTGAATGACTATTGGCCAGTAGCACTCACCTCAGTGTTGATGAAGTGTTTTGAGAGACTGGTCCGGAGTCATATCATGTCCTTCATCCCTCCCACCTTTGATGCACACCAATTTGCTTACAGGACTAACAGGTCTGCTGAGGATGCGGTTGCTCCTGCTCTCCATGCTACCCTGTCCCATCTGGAGCACTAGGGGAGCTACGCACGTCTCCTCTTTATTGATTTTAGCTCTGCTTTTAACACCATCCTCCCTCTCAGATCGGTATGCAAGCTGCTAGCCCTGGGACTCTCGTATTCCACCTGTATATGTATTAAAGACTTCCTGATAGACCGCACACAAAGGGTTAGGATGGGCCCTCACATCTCCTCAGCCATCAGCATCAGTGCCGGCTCTCCTCAGGGCTGTGCTCTGAACCCCCTACTCTTCACGCTGTACACACATGACTGCACCCCCACCCACCACAACAACACCATCGTCAAATTTGCAGACAACACCACTGTAGTGGGGCTCATCTCTGGGGAGGATGAGTCTGTCTACAGAGACGAAGTGGAGCTCCTGACAGCATGGTGCACTGATAACAACCTGCTCCTGAACACAAGACCAAGGGGCTCGTTGTGGACTTCAGGAAAAAGAAAATGGACATCAAACCACTCTACATCAGTGGGGACTGTGTATAGAGGGTGTCAGACTTCTGCTTCCTGGGAGTCTACATCATGGAAGACCTGTCCTGGGGTGTGAACACAGCTGAGCTGGCAAAGAAGGCTCAGCAAAGACTTTATTTTCTGAGAGTCCTCAAGAAAAATAACATCCCCCAAAAACTGCTGGTGTTCTTCTACCACTGCTCTATTGAGAGTATCCTGTGCTACTGCCTCTGTGTGTGGTTTTCCAGCTGCACAACAGCGCAAAGGAAAACACTTCAGTGGAGCGTAAAGACTGCCCAACAGATCATCGGCTGTTCTTTACCCTCTCTGGATGAACTGCACAGCTCTCGCTGCCTCAAGAAAGCAGAAAATATCTTAAAAGACTCCTCACACCCCACTGATGACATGTTCCAACTGTTGCCGTCAGGTAAAAGATATAGGAGCATCAAAACAAAGACTAATAGACAGAATAACAGTTTCTACCCTGTTGCTATTAGGGCACTAAATGCCACCTAATCACCTCCAATGCAGCAGTTCAATGGATGACATATTGTGCAATAATGTTTCATGTGCAATTAGGGTCTTATGTTGAATGTTTGTGTTCTACTTTATTTTTTAATGCCTCCGCAGGGACTGCACTTAATTTTGTTGTATTTGTTACAATGACAATAAAGATATTCTGATTCAGTTTTACTTTTTTATATTTATATTTATATCAAATATTTGTATTTATTGGTACATTTTCATTTGTAGAGATAGAGCTGACAGATAGAGTGACTTTTGTATCACATTTGCAGTATTTTGTCTATATAAACTCTATTAGATATATTATGCGTGCTTTACATTGACATGATGATAGTGTAGAGAGTTCACATAAACAATATTTTATATTTTAAAATTTGGTACCTTTCTGATTACGTTGTGTAGTCTGTCTATTGGAATATCTATAATTTTAATCAGTTTATCATGTATAGTTCATTAGTTTGACTTATTTAGAGTTATAGATTCTGGATTTCTTTTTCTTTTTTCTTTTTCTTGTTTAGGTGTAATAATACAAACAGTTGCTTGTCTGAGTTATTACATTTGTCATTTTTGACCTGTCAATCATCTCATTTGCTATGCATTCCAAAACCCTAAATACATTTATGGAATAATCTGAATGAAATTTATCCAAAAACAATTTAAGATCTAATGTACCTATAGCTATCAGAACTGAACTCACCAGAGTGCACTGCAATCTAATCATCTTTGACTGTTTTTATTACTAAAGATATTCATTTAGAGGATTGTGTAGGTTTAGCCACTTAGTGAATACTTAACAAATGTTTAGTCAAAGTATAAAATGATGAAATAATAATGTTATTGCTTTGTGTAAAATATAGTGTACTCTTTGTAGTTTAGTTATTATTCTTCCTTTGTATGGCTACTATATCACCATTAAATAAAAACAAATATTCCTGCTGACTTTGTTTTACATGTGGGCAGATTTAACCCACGATACTAATTTTTTTTAAATGCTAATTATGCAGGCAATTAGAAGATAACAAACACCAAAACTCCCTTGATTTTAATAGGTAAAAATAGATCTGAATGTTTCTTGAAACATATAAAAAAGCTCTACAGCTCTTATTATATCATTTGTTTACAGAAAAGTCAGCTGATGGATAATTTAGTTTTAGTACAAAGAAAGGTAAATGATCGCACTTCTCAGAGTTTTTCTGTTCCTCTTTACCTTTATTAAGTCTACAAAACTCAATGTGATATTGTATTGTAATTGTACTTACTCTGTAGAGCAACTTGTGATGTTTCATATTTTCAGTGTCACTTTATATATCAGATTGAGTGAAGTATAAAAGTATTAACAATATTGCATTTCCGCACATGTTCACAATGATGTCATTTTTGTATGTTTTTTATGTTTGGTTTGAAACAGCAATTTTATTTAAATACAATCACAACTGAGACATGACGTTTGATAGTAATTCATATCCTACATAGTGTGGAAAATAAAACTGTCCTAAAACAGGTTTGAGCTACAAACTTTACAGAAAATAAAACTTTAATAAGTAAAACAGTTTTATTTTCCCTTTTAACAGACCACGCTGCTTATAAACATTTGGTTGATTTTGCATGAAGAGTCCTCTTTAGAATTGAGGCTCTGTTTTAGATAAATAATAGATACATAAGTAATGATAAAGGAGACTTGCATAAATCAGGCAGGGAACTTTCAACTTTAATGTCCAAATGTATGCTGATATTCACATGTAGTAGCTACTTTTGAAGACCCGATTAATTTTCTCTTTTTTTTTTTTAATTTGCAGGTATATTTACGATATTTTGCAATATGTTTTTTGTTGCCACCTGCCATAGCAATTGAAAATGTATCTTATGAAAATTTTATTCTCACCGCATTCCAAGACTTCGGGAACAAAAAAGATGCATATTTCTGGCTTTCCCTTATAGGCTATTTGATAATAATATTTTTAAACGTATCATTAATTATTTTAATATACCACGAAAAAAAACTCCATGAGCCCATGTATATTTTTCTTTGTAATCTGCTTTTTTGTGAGCTAATTGGATCCACATCCTTCTACATTAAATTCATGGTTGACCTTAAAACTGATGTTCATGTTATTTCTCGTGCATTTTGCTTTACTCAGATATTTCTTATTTATATATATACAGTAACAGAAATATGTATTTTAACAGTCATGGCTCATGACAGATATATAGCAATAAATGCACCTTTACATTACATTACAATTTTCTCAACAACGAATATTCAAAAATTAATTGTTGCTTCCTGGATTTATCCTGTTGTTATGATAACCATTGCAATATATTTATCTATACGTTTACCTTTATGTGGCAATGAAATTAATAGAGTATACTGTAACAACTGGGAAATTGTTAAACTATCCTGTACAGACACAAGTAGTAACAATATTTATGGATCTGTTGTACTCTGCACATTTTTAATACCTTTCATTTTCATTTTTTATTCATACTTTAAAATTCTTTCTGTGTGCTGGTATAGTTCTAGATCCCAGAAATATAAAGCTTTTCAAACATGTCTGCCTCATTTACTAACACTGATCTTTTTTTTAAGCTCCTTACTCTTTGAATTAATTGAGAGCAGACTTAATGTAAAGAGAGTGACAAATGAAGTCACTGCATTTGCTTCAATAGAAGGTCTTACAGTACCTCCTCTTTTAAATCCATTAATATATGGCATTACATTGCCTGAAATACGCAACAGAGCTGTGCATCTTTTTTCAAAGAGAAAAAAACCAGTTATGATTTTTTAAATTTCACTTTATGTATTCTGCATAAAGGTAAATACAGTAAATATCTGAAACAGAAAAAATGTCAAACACATGGGACAGCATTAAAATATCACTAAAATTGCATGCTGTTGAACTTCTACATTGACATTTTACTTCTCGTTATTATTACTTTTATCCATTGTGACTGATACAAACAGGACATACAATAATGTTTTCCATAAACTGTATATACATATATTATTATAGCTGGAGACTAAGTGACACACACAGAATTGAAAGGCAGGAATCAAACCTGGGGCTGCCTTTTTATGAAAACAACAGATAATAATAAAACAGGACTGTACTAATTTTATAAACTATAAATCTTTAAATTCACATATGCTAAAATTTATCCATCCATCCATTTACCAACCCATTGAATCCGAACACAGGGTCACGGGGGTCTGCTGGAACCAATCCCAGCCAACACAGGGCGCAAGGCAGGAACCAAACCCGGGCAGGGCGCCAACCCACCGCAGGACACACACACCCACACCTACACACCAAGCACACACTAGGGACAATTTTTTAGAATCGCCAATCCACCTAACCTGTCTTTGGACTGTGGGAGGAAACCGGAGTACCCGGAGGAAACCCACGGGGAGAACATGCAAACTCCACGCAGGGAGGACCCGGGAAGCGAACCTGGGTCTAATAACTGCGAGGCAGCTAAAATTTATATTTTATGCAAAATAGTCTACAAATATGTAATACATAATTATTTTAATAGGGAAATAATGTATTATTTTCATTGTCATATTTGAAAGTGAATACTGGCCATTGTCACCAATTGTACTGTAAGCTGTGGCTTAGAATCTTCACGCAGATTTCCAAGCAGGTGAAAAAAATGGTCTGCACAGCATGAACTGCAGAAAGGAAATAAAATACCAACAATGATCTGATCATGTGGACAGCTGGAGGCCTAGCATGTGTGAGTGTGATAAGCAGGGAAAGAAGAGTGTACTTGGTACCAGTACATATGGAGCCATGAACATTATATTTATTGTTGCAACATTTGTTTTGTTTTCACTTACAAGTAAAAGTCATTATAAGTTAGGCAAGGGTCTATGATATGGGTTCTTTTCACCAAAGTATTCCTGTCTTCCTCACACACCCCAAAGATGTGTTAGACTACAAAGCAACTTTAAACTGCCTTTGTTTGAGTGTGTGTGTGTATGTTTGTGTATAAGTGTTCCTGAGATGGACTGGTGTTCCATCTAGGGTGGATTCCCACCTTGCACTCACTACTGCCTTGTGACACTAACCTGGATGAGGAAGTTAAATATGGGTGGGTTTTTCTCTGTCTCTGTTTCATCTGGGATTAAACATCCAGGACTACCTGCTCCTTCAAAGGCTGATTAACATGAATTATTGTAAATTCAATGCATTAAAAGTTAAATTAATAAAATAATCATTTAAGATATTAAGAAATATAATGCCCAACACATTAATCTTGTAATGAATTGTGTGTCACTAGCTGTCATTTCTATATTGAAAAATAACTTCAGTTTGATTTTGAAGACTAGCTTTGTCATCACATTTTTTTTGTAAACTTGTTTTCTAATAATATATCTGTTAATTTAATTCCTTAAAAATCTATATTTAATTAATAAACTCTTTGGAGGATTATGTACATTTAATTTTCAAATGTGGTCATTCAGTGTATGAAAATATTTTTTGACTCTGCTAAATTGATTAGTATATGAAGCACAGGTGTTAAGTAAAGTGTACATATTTATTTTTTTACATGCATATTCTGATCAATAATGACAACAGTCATAATATAATATTAAAAAGTATATATTTCTTCATTGATATGCCATAATTTCAAATATCTTTCTATTTATAAAAAAAAATCTTGGAAGGCTTGGAAAGAGACGATACATGATCTTCTCAGAAGACAATTTGACATCCCGCGAGAGACAAGGCATTAAGACAAAAGGACAGCTGCTGTACATTTTAAATGACCAACGCGCAGCGCAACAAGCAGAACATGCAGCTCAGCAGCAGCAGGAGAAAGACAGCAGCTGTTCAGACCGCATCTCCTCAGTGTGTGTTCAGCCCCGCCCCCCACTGACAATGCGAGCGGCAGAGTCACGAAGTGGCTGGAGTGTAGAGCGCCCCCAGGGGGTGGGCAAGCGAAGCAAGCAGGGGGCAAAGCCCCTTAGTATTTTTAAATGAAAAAGTTAAAAAACCCTAATGTTGAAGTTTTCCTACCAACAGTCCTGGGGGCATATTTGCACATCTTGACTTTCTCCCATGACAGTTAAGTATTAAATAGCTTGATCTTTCAGACTCATACAATACAATAGATGAAATAAGAGCTTCCCCATATGCAAGTGGCTAGCACGTGGCACCCGCCTGTGGGTTAGCGAGCAAAGCAAGCAGGGGGCACATCCCCCTAGTCTACTATATAATAAAACACTAAGTCTGTGTTTCTGTGTGCCCAGTGTCCCTAGGGAAATCTGACTGTTCATTTTGGCTTTGGTGTGTTTTGTCAGTTTGGCTTTACTGACATGAAGAATTAGGAAGTGCAAGTGTGAGATGCACGAGACAGAGTAAAGGCACACACTTCCAAGACAGAAAGTATAAAACCACACAAATAGTGAGAAATGTCAGCATCAGTAATCATTTAGTTGTGTATAACACACCATACATGTGGTCCAGGTTTGTGTGAATATTTCTTCAGCCCAGTAGGCAGATGCATTGTGTTTCAAGACCATCTTCCAGACATATCCTGACAAAATGGTTACTAGCTTCTTCTGGCACTATGTTCAAATATGCCTTTGAGTCTTGACGTAGACTTGTTTTCCACTCATGAATAAAATGTTTTGTATAGAAGGTAATAGTTATTAAGAAAGGTAATTAATGTATTATATATATTTTAGGCATTATTACCAAATGCAATTAAACATATATTTTAAATCACTGTAGCTCTTTAACACATAATTTACATTGTCAAGCTTGGGTCACAGAGTTGCATGAAAGACAGGAAGGTGAAATCAGGTTTCCAAGGAAAAATAACTTTATTGCTGAGAGGACAGGAACAGTCTCAAAACTTTATTTAAAAATAGGAGCTCTTCCTTCAGAACACAAGCATACAAATTTTGAGCAGCAAAGCGGGCAATTATCCTGCTTTAGATCCCATCTTCAGATTAAAAAAAAAAAACCTTCTTCCTTGAGCAGGTTCAGCGACTGGGAAACACTGGCAAGGGCAGACTCAGTCTGAAGAAGGGAAGAAAGGAGAGAGCAATAAGGCAGGTCAGAGCTCGGTTCTAAGTATTGTGTGACAAGCATGTTGCGCAGTGAGCGTGCAGCTGTTCCTGCAGAGGGACACTTAAATGTGAGTTTGTTTCCCATTGAAACACTGTTTAATAGGGAGTTTTCTAAGGTCAGTTATGCTAGCTTCCTAATGGTTTTTTGTTTAACAGAGTGTCAGTGTGCAGTTGATGGCGGTTGGCGAGAGGAATACACAGCAGACCAACTACCGAGCTGTTTACGTGCAGCTGTCGTAACATCTAGTTCTGTTTATGACAGTTCTTCTGCTCCATGCTTAAACTGAAAATTGTGCCTAAATTAAAAAAGAAAGCATTATGTCTTCAATTTATAAAACAGTACGGATTTATCATATGTTAAAAAAGGAAAGAACAAAAATACAACTCCCAGTACTCATAGGTCTCCAAGGTCATTTTAAATATTACACTAAATACCTGTATGCACATGTAAATAAATAACACAATATTAACCTAGTAAGTTCACTGCTGGAGCAGCTTCAGGTATTGTCTATTTTGAAAAACCAAATAAACAACTAATTGTTTTTGTCATGAGACAGAAGCATAGTTTACCTGACTGGTAATGCTAGTTTTTTACCTGAAAAAAGCATACCATGTTTCTGTGTATTTCAGGTAAAATAATTCTATACACTAAATGGTTTAAAAGAGAGTGAATTATTACAAACTCTAAAGAGGCAATGGTGCTTACCATTCTCATGTTCTTTTTAAACACATTCTGCTTTCAGTTTCAGTTTGGAAAGCTTTAGATTTGCAAAACCTGGACCTATTCCATCACAAAACAAGAATTTTATATATAAAGAACGAACAGACTAGGCAATAAAAAAATACCACAGATCCATCAACAATATTAATTTACTAGTTTTTCAAATCTAACTGTAACTAAAGTAGTACGTTTAATGCTTCATATTCTGTGTTCTTTTATGTACTCTATGTGTGTGAATCACTATGTGCTTCATAAACAAGCTTTCTCTTCTGCCGACAGGACACAGAATACATTAAATTCATGATATTATAACTCTCTGAACAATTTAAATACTAAGATGTATACTTGATATCATTTTCATGATGATAGGAATTAAAGCATGTATTAAACATATGGACATGGTGTTGCTGTGGAACAGTAGCACTGCTTTGATGCTGGGTGTCACCCAGCAAAACTAAGCCGAAAATTTTACAGGATGAAGAAAGAGAAAAAAGACAAAATATAAAAAACAAAATTAGGCAATACTAATTAACACGGAATAAAAGTAACATACATTGGTGAGGGAGGACAGAAAAAACAAACAAAGAAAAACTCCAGTTGGCTGGAGAAAAAAAAAAAATCTTCAGGGGTTCTGAGGCCACAAGGCCACCCAGCCCTCTCTAGGCATTCTACCTAACATAAATGACCTCAATCAGTCCTCATGGTATTCAGGCTTCTCATGGAAGAACTTGATGATGATTGTCATGTGGACTTCTGGCCTTTAATCCATCAATGTAGGGACATCACGGTGCTTTGATCGGGTGGTGGTGGCACAGATTGTCACCACAGAAAACCAGAAAAAGAACAGCAGAGAAAGTAGGGGTTAGTATGGATTTCTGAGCCATCATGAATGATAATGATAATTATATGCATATACAGAATATCAGCATTAAACTAAAATGAAGCTATGAGAAAGCCATGTTAAAATCATGTGTTTTTAGCAGTGTTTTAAAGTGCTTCACTGTATTAGCCTGGTAAATTTCTATTGGTAAACTATTCCAGATTTTAGGTGCATAACAGCAGAAGGCGGCCTCACCATTTCTTTTAAGTTTAGCTCTTGGAATCATAAGCAGACACACATTTGAAGATGTAAGGTTACGATTTGGAGTGTGAGGTGAAAGACAATATGAAATATAAGATGGAGCGAGATTATTTAAGGCTTTATAAAGCATAAGCAGTATTTTAAAGTCAATTCTAAATGACACAGGTAACCAATGTAGTGACATCAAAACTGGAGAGATGTGTTCAGATTTTCTTTTCCTAGTTAAGATTCTAGCGGCTGTATTCTGCACTAGTTGCAATTGATTGATGTATTTTTAGGTAGTCCTGAGAGGAGTGCGTTGTGGTTATCTAGCCGAATGAAAACAAATGTGTGAATTAATTTCTCAGCATCTTGCAATGTTATAAGAGGTCTAACTTTTGCTATATTTCTTAAGTGAAAAAATGCTGCCCTAGTAATCTGATTAATATGTGATTTAAAATTCAGGTCAGAGTCAATAGTTACCCCTAAATTCTTTAACTCTGTCTTGACTTTTAATCCTAATGGATTATTTCTTTTATTTCTAATACCCTCATTACATCCATTTTTGCCAATCACTAAAATTTCTGTTTTTCCCTTTTTTAATTTGAGAAAATTACTACTCATCCATTCAGAAACACAAGTAAGACATTGTGTCAGTTAATCAAGAGAGTCGAGGTCATCAGGCGGTATTGATAAATACAGTTGTGTGTCATCAGCATAGCTGTGGTAGCTCACTTTATGCCCCGAGATAATCTGACCTGATGGAAGCATGTAAATCGAAAAGAGCAGTGGACCCAGGAGAGAGCCTTGTGGAACACCATATAGAATATCCTGTGTCTTTGAAGTATAATTACCACAACTAGCAAAGAATTTTCTACCTGCCAGGTAGGACTCA
Source organism: Polypterus bichir lapradei (assembly GCA_026402145.1). Lineage (NCBI taxonomy): Eukaryota > Metazoa > Chordata > Cladistia > Polypteriformes > Polypteridae > Polypterus > Polypterus bichir. The sequence goes on from JANRMT010062834.1 coordinate 20,640,674, forward strand.
AACCAATTTAAGATACTGCCAGAGAGGCCCACCCATTGACTAAGGCGATTTCTAGGAATATTGTGGTCAATGGTTTCAAATGCTGCGGGTTTGTTTCCTGCCTTGCATCCTGTGTTGGCTGGGATTGGCTCCAGCAGACCCCTGTGACCCTGTAGTTAGGATATAGATAATGGATGGATGGTATCAAATGTGGCACTCAGCTCTGAAAGGATGAGAACAGATAAACAGCCTGTGTCTGCATTTACCTGCAAGTCGTTTACTACTTTAATGAGTGCAGTTTCTATGCTGTGACTTGTTCTAAAACCTGAGTGAAACTTTTCAAAAATAGCATGTTTATTGAGGTGGTCATTTAGCTGCATAATGACTGCCTTTTCTAGGATTTTACTTAAGAAAGGCAGGTTAGAAATAGGTCTAAAATTTACAAAAGCAGAGGAGACAAGATTATTTTTCTTGAGCAGGGGTTTAACTAGATAGATAGATAGATAGATAGATACTTTATTAATCCCAAGGGGAAATTCACATAATCCAGCAGCAGTATACTGATACAAAGAAACAATATTAAATTAAATAGTAATAAAAATGAAAAAAGTTAGCATTTACTCCCCCGGGTGAAATTGAAGAGTCGCATAGTGTGGGGGAGGAACGATCTCCTCAGTCTGTCAGTGGAGCAGGACAGTGACAAAAGTCTGTCACTGAAGCTACTCCTCTGCCTGGAGATGACACTGTTCAGTGGATGCAGTGGATTATTCATGATTGACAGGAGTTTGCTTAATGCCCGTCACTCTGCCACAGATGTTAACTACAACAGTCTTAAGACAGTCTGGGGAGACTATCGATTAGCACACCTGATACTTCTTTGAAAAAACTTGGTATTTGGTCAAGGATGGAGGTGGAGGGTCTCAGTTGAGAAATAATTTTATATAAATCAGGTAAATCTTTCCTGATGAAAGAATTTAATTTGTTTTTAATGGAGTACTGGGGTTGAAAAGGATCAGTATTGGGGCATTGTACTATATTATATCTAATATCATTAATTTTGTGATTAGAAAATACAGCAAAAGCCTCACAAGTTTCACTGGAAGTGTTTTGGAGGCATTCCATTGAGCCATCTGGCTTTAGCAAATGATAAATTGTAGAGAATAAGTCTCTGGGATTATTTGCATTGTTATTTATAATTCTAGAGAAATAACACTGCCTCTCAAGACAGACTATATTGTTGTGTTCTGTTAGCCTTCAATATCTCATAGTGGATAATCAGTTTAGTTTTTCTCCATTCACACTCAGCTCTCCAGCATGATCTCTTTCGATCAGACACTCTTTGAGTCTTCCATAGAGGACCAGAGGATTTTTTATCTGTGTTTTCAGGTGTGACTATATCAGCAGCAGCTCTCACTTTAGTATTAAAATTTTCCACCACTATTTACATTATCCTTGCTATTGTAGTAAGCACTACAAACGGACTGGTTGCTTACAATGTTTGTAAACTTTGAAGCTGCTGATTAAAACGTTTTTTAACAATATGCTCCTCGTGAAATTTTTCTATCACTATTTCTGTATTAAATAGTAAGAGAAAATTGTCTGATAAACCAGTATCAATGATCTGCTTCACATCAACTTTTAGTCCTTTAGTAATTACTAGGTCCAACGTATCTCCCTGCTTTGTGTGTTGGCTGACTAATGTGCTGGCTCAAATCAAAAGAGTCCAGGAGGTTCACAAATTCTTTTGCTTTTGGGTCACACTGATTATCGATATGAAAATTAAAGTCACCAACTATTAGGAAGTGTCATAGTTCGTAATTACAAACAATACTAGAGACTGTGAAACTACATGAATAACAATGGTAAGATACTCAAAGGACTTGAATATATCAAAGCCGACATCTTTACATTTTAATCGGCTCAAGTAAATGTTTGCTAAACTGCCGCCTTTTTTACCTAGTAAAGCTGTAATTCGGAGGTGCACATTCGATTAAAACAGTCGCACCAACAGAGCTAAGCCACATTTCACTTAATGCAATAAAATTGATTTTCCTATCACTAATAAGATCATTGATGAAAAATGTCTTGTTGGTTAATGCTCTAACACTTAATAAAGCCATATTTAATGTCTCGGAAGTGCAGAACTGAATTGTAAGAGCGTTATGGGTATTTGAGATAGAAATGAAGTTATTCGTATTATCACCACTCTGTGCGTATTATTTATTTAACCTATAGTCTATTTTTATAGTTTTAATACATTGTTCATTTAGAGGTGTAATTGTAATTAAATTATTTGTATTTATGCCACACTGCCTAGATTTTTTTACATGCATTGAGGTTAGTTATTAGAGTAGTGATGCAGTGCACTTTTGAGGAAGCTTTTGCTACAGAATTATCATGTCCTAGCAAAGCATTATGGAAAGGGTTAGGAGTAATAATAGAGAGTTCAGAGAGATGAATTACCTTAGAGATGTTTTCGGAGAGGACCTGGGTGACGAATCTTTTAGGATACAGACCATCCTACTTGAAGAAACATGGCCTCTCCCAGAAGAGGTCCCAGTTGTCTATGAACCTGATGTTTTGTCTCTTGCAGAAGCCTTTCAGCCAAATGTTTAATGCCAGCAGATGAATGTAATACTCGTTCAATCTTCTAACCAGATTTAAGGGACCTGAGATGAAGATTCTTGCAGCCGGGGTCCTCTCTTTCGTGGCTTTAATAAGTGCTATGAAGTCCACCTTGAGAATCTCCGACTGTCTGTATCTCACATCGTCTACTCCAGCGTGTATTACAATGAATCCAACTGCCATGTTCTTGTGCCTCTTGAAGACTGTCGGTGTTCTTCACATAACATCTCGGACATGAGCACTGGGAAAACAAGAGACTAGAGATGTTTAGGTCTTGTACGACTGAATCTCCAATCACAAATACATCACCAGGGTGTAACGCAAACTGAGGTAGCGGAGAGAATCAAACCGGTTCTGGGTGGAGATGCTTGCCTGTGCCGATGAAGGTGATCTAGCCTTAAACCCCTCCTGCATAGCTGAACTAGGCAGAGTTCCTCATCATTGACATTGTCGCTACGACGACAAGGCAGGGGGGTAAAATTCACTTGGCCTTGAAAGTGAGCAGCATGGTGTGAAATTGATGTTACTGATCCGTGATTTTCTGTGACGATTTCAGATGAGCCTTCAAATCCCTCCAGTGCATCCGTCTGAACAGGAGTTTCTGGATCTGGATATCGAGGGCCTGGAGTTCTTCGACAACGCTGTATCTCACCATCAGCCATTGTCTGCTTCTGCTTCCACTTCATGCCCTAGGAAAGAATGAGAGAGAGAAGGTTAGTTTGCTACGAGATGATTGTATAAGCACAGTGCTTTAGGCTCCATTATCAGATGGGTATCATATTTACAAGATTTTATAATGGGCAATAAATTATTATCAATAAAGAAATAATCAGTTCTTGACTAACTGCGATGTACTGGTGAGAAGAATGAATATTATCTTGAGTTTCAATTTAAAAATCTCCATGGGTCTGAACATGATTATTTTTGCAGTGTTAGATGTTATCACCACTGTAGATGAAGATCTACCCATGTCTGAATTTAAAACGTAACTTTCCGGGCATTATAATTTAATGAGTATTCACATTAGGAATAGATACACATACATTTTGGATCAAATATCTATTATCCAAATTAGATGGGTAGATATTTACCAAAATTACTTTAGATTGAAATAAATTACCTATCACCAAGACATAACGCCTTCAGGATCTATACTAATAAAAGGCAAAGCCCTCACTCACTGACTGACTGACTGACTGACTGACTGACTGACTGACTGACTCACTCACTCATCACTAATTCTCCAACTTCGAAGGCTGAAGGCTGAAATTTGGCAGGCTTATTCCTTACAGCTTACTTACAAAAGTTAAGCAGGTTTCATTTTGAAATTCTATGCCTAATGGTCATAACTGAATCCTACTTACGTACTTATATACGGCCATAGCCTGCAGCTCGGTCGCCATGAGAGGCAGAGTTGCGTCCCCCATCACCACACCTCCCACATAGTTGGCTGCCTGCCTATATTGCGTCCCCCATACCCACGCCTCCCAAGTAATTGAGTGCCTGCCCATATAAGGCCGTCTGTCAGCAACAATCCAATAGACACGCTGCCGCTACGAGGCGTTTGTCATGCCTAAGACGAATACGATATTCGCGAGATACAAGTTTAGTGAGAAGATGCAAGGTATAAACTAGACTTTTGATCACTTTGTAATGGAGTTAAAATTGCTGGTGAAGGACTGTGCTTATGCAAACGAAGATGAGATGGTCAGGGATAGAATAGTGTTTGGCACAAACTCAGCAAAAGTGCAAGAGAAACTTTTAAGTGCCGGGTCTGAGCTAACATTAAATAAAGCCGTGGACATCGCAAGATCGCTCGAGATAGCACAAGCACAGCTGAAAACCTTCGATGCATGTACTCCGAGCGGCTCATGTGAACTGACTGTGAACGCAGTACGCAGACAAAAAGCAAGAGCTCCAAAGAGCGCTGAACAAAAAACGCATTACACAATTGAGAAGGCAGCAAAAGAATATGAAGCGAGTGACGCATACAAGCATATTCATAAGCGCAGCTACTGCGGAAACAAAGCACACGGTGGAAAAAGTCAATGTCCAGCTAAAGGAAGACAGTGTAAAAAATGTGGTAAATTGAACCACTTCTCTGAAGTTTGCAGGAGTGGGAAAGGTAAACCCGTGCATGCAGTGTGTGATGTCTCAGATAAAGAGGAAGACGAGCTGTTTATAGATGCAGTAAGAAAGGAACAACCCTCTGAAGCTGAACAAGCCTTTGTAGACATATCAATAGGAAAGCAAGGTGTAAAGCTTAAGTTTAAATTAATTTCATAGACACGCTGCCGCAAAATATTCGCAGGCAAATCCACAACTTAATACCGGGAATGCCTGTCAAACATCTTAGATTCACGAGTACCAATTTGGGTAGTGAACACTTCGATGAATGAAACCTGTTATCTTTACAACGGTTGACAAACACGGAATGTAACTTGAACACAACACATCCTCCAAATGCGAACCTGATGGAAAGAAATAATGATCATCAAATCCTTGATGACAGCAACACTCATAACAGTCACAAAACAATTACATTGACAATCATGTTACGTTATTTTTAAAATGTTTCCTTTTCTTTTTCGTAACTTCTTTAACACACTACTTCTCCGCTGCGAAGCACGGGTATTTTGCTAATCAGATACTATTTCTGATACTGCAAATTACATTATTTTGTGTATTGAAATTTTTATACCTAGTTTCCTTTAAAAATTTAGCCAATCCAGTCTCTTTGCAACCAAAACTAGTCCTTACTTATTAAGTAAGTCTTCTGCAAAAATAAATAATAAATAAATGCTTTCTTGGCATTTAGCCTTGTTGGGTGAAAAAATACTTTTTTTTTCTCTTTAGATCGTGATTGAAATCTTTGACATGCTCACAAAGATCACTGTTTGGTCAGAGAGACACTGCTTCTGAACTTTTGAGAGCATTTTGCAAACTTAAGTAAAAGTAGTACATTGTTTCATTCAGTAGCTTTAACCTTGATTTGTTGTTGTTTCAGAGTATTGTGGCTAAAGAGCCTAATATCATGTTGACACTTATAGTTGTCGGGGTAAAAAGAATAAATAAAAAGCAACTTGCTCTCCGCCCCAGCCATTTTGACTCCCCAAGTAAGCTGAGCACCAAGTATCCTAATTTTATTCTCAAATTTACTCATTTTTCCCTGTATTTTTATCAGTTCTTGCTAGAATTTCTTTAAAGGTTTTAGCAAAGTTATTATGTAAACTAGGGGGCTTCGCTCGCCAACCCCTGTGTTTGGTTAATCAGATATACAATTTAATTTTTTTTTCTTTGGAATTGTTTCAATTTCATTATTTGCACTTTTACTTTAAAACTTCATTAAAAACAATATTTTTTGGAGACAAATTGTGACAACGCAATGTATAACTGCCCGTGAGTGAATATTGTTTCTGTTTCTCTAATAAATAATCCGACTTTTTCTAATGTTTGTCCCTGTAATGTATTGATTGTCATAGAAAAAGCTATCTCACAGTAAACTGTAAACATTTTAATACGAATGGCATATCACAATTTCCTTTTGGTGTGTAATGTTATTTGTGGAATATATACATTACCTTTATTTTTGCCTGTTAAAATTTGCATCGCTTCTCCATGATCATAAATATACACCTGACCGAATTGTATATTCTTTGAAGTTCAACTTGTCATTGCTTTAACTGTTGCAGGACCTCAGATTCTCATAGCGTATGGTCCATTATTGTGTAAATCCACGTTTTGTGCATAAGAATGATGCGAATGCGAAAAGACTCTACTCTTTGCCTTTTATTTCTGACCTCAATTTGTCCTGCTCTCTTTTCAATTACACCTTGTTCTGATGATTAATCACCTTTAGTTTTGCAGTAATGCGATCTTTTCTATCTCTTCTTTGATACTGTAGCGACTGACATGATAAAGTGTCACAGAAGTTTTACTTGAACAATCCTGACTTCATAACCCCAAACACAACTTTCTAGCACCCTCTCCAACCTCTCATCCCCCGCACCGCGCCCCCCCCCCCCATACCGCATCAATCAATATCCCACTATCAGTCTTCTGTGCCGTACTCCGCTCTCAGTCAATCGGACTGAACAGTCACTTAAAATCAACCTGGCTGGGACACTGCAATACTTTCTAATTTTACTGGTTTCATAATCTCTTATCTGCCTTTTTTTCTCTCCAACGCCTTTGGGTGTGTTGTATATACTATATGTGTTATGAGCCCAGGATCTGTGTGCACTACATGCTTTTACACGACTGACTGTTTTTAGATGCATGTGCTCTTATATGATATCATTTGTGAGTAGGGCGTGTCTTGCAAGAATCTCATGTTCCACATCCCCGCGAGACGGCCGTGGCACCGTCTCTTGGCACCAAGTCTCATGTTTACGGTCCCCGTGAGACGCTCAGTGGCAAGTCTCTTTTGTCTCGCAGGTCTTTTAAATGTCTTTCGAGAACTTCCGAGAAAATCACATATCTTCGCCTTTCTTTTGCTTTCCAGGATTTCTTTTTATAATAGAGAGATGTACCTCCTGGTCTTTTATACCCTGAAGCTACTTGTCTATTCTGATGTCAACGTTGTCATTTCTCTTACGTATATTCTTTTTTATGTTTTTTACGTTCTTTCTTTATGCTACTCTTTATATCATTAATGTCAGTCTTTATATCTTTTAGCATTACCTTCGGATCATACAGTTTGTTTCCAACTTCTCTGCCCTCCAAAAGTGGAATTGCGAGTCCAGTTGGAGTTGATGCTCTTGATTCACTCGGGATGCTGGTAGGAGTTGACAACAGGGACAGAGAGGCCATACTCGGGTCCGATAATTTGCCAAAGATCGACAAATTCTCCTGCCCACCTCATTCACAGTTTTGTTCTCACTCTCACTTTCTCTCTCTCTCAGTGAGGTCCTGGCAGATCTGTTCCTTTACCTTGTCTTTCAAGTCAATCTCTGGCAGGCTGTATCACAAACTTGAACTTGAACCTGGTTTACACTTTGATGAAGCTTTAGCTGCCTCTTCCTTCATTTTATAAACCCTTGGTCAACTGCTTATGCTTGTATATACTTTTAATTAAATCCCTTGTGGTTGACTAAATACACGATACCTTGGAATGATAGTTAAAAAAAGTGAAATAACACAACTGCCAGAGAAGGTCCGTCCTAGATGTCCATCTCTCACAACAGACGAGATCCAATCTTTAATTTAAATGCTTAAAGTGTAAATATTTTTCATTATAGTAGAAATTTGCTATTTTACACCCTCTGACAGAGGTCCATAGAGGGCTAGATCCCTAGTAAAGGATTAAAAATCAGAAATAACGTAATATTCATAATCACTGATCTTGAAATTGTCTAAAACAATAACCTACATTCTTAGGTTTTAAATTTGTCATTTTTAACCTTCTGGAAGTGGCTCTTAGAGGGCTGGAGCTAGGACCACTGATAAAGAATCAAATATAAAAAATATGATTATATTCGTGATCAGCAACCTTGAAATAGTATAAACAACACTCTGCATGTCTATATTACAGATCCCCATTTTTTTGAAATTTTGTGAAAAGGAGTAACTTTAACCTCTTGTATCACATTACCACTTTTTTCACATATTTTTTACACCTACCTGTTCCCTTCCCTCAGTTGATAAATATATTTTTTCATATATATTTTTCTGAGAAAACCTTATAACAACTTACCTGTAGATCCTAGTAGCCATTATATCACTTGTGGCCTGGCAGTTAGTCATCCTGGAATTCATCGTATTGGCTGGTCACCTGGGGCCTCATGAATAAATGGTGCGTAGCCTCAAAAATGTTGCATACACCCCATTTCCATGCTCACATCATGATGTATAAAAACTAAACTTGGCGTAAAGCCACACACATTCACACAGCAGCACAATCCATTGCGTATGCACATTTTCTGCTCGGTTTCTGGAAGCACCCAGCGTCAAAGCAGTATTTCTATTTGGTTTCCCTTTCTTTTTTAGATTCACATTCCTGATGCAACTTTATGAAATATGCTGAAATTAACTGCATATCATTTATAAATTTTAGGCATCTGATTGTAATCAACCTGTAACAATATATTGGTCCATGGAATGGCCAAACTATTCCAAATACCATAGCTGCTTTAGCATTGTTACTCTCAGTGCACCACTCAGAGTATTTTAACCCACTGTATCTGAGTGTGGAATCACAGCTGTACAGCAGCTGATTGGAAAGGTCTACAGCAGATTGTGTCGAGAGCGCATAAGATTATTGGGATTCAGCATCCCACCCTGGAGAACATTTATAGCACACGGTGCCTCTGCCATGTGCACAGTCTATTTAAACTTCTCAAATTCAGTTAACGCTTCAGAGCCTTTCCTGTAGGGACATCGCGGTTATGAAACAGATTCATCCCAAGAGCTGTAAACGCACTCAATCAGTCCATCAAGTGCTCATGGTTGAACTGTTAGTACATATAAGTACAATTACCTCACTTTAAACTTGTGCTGTAGTTGTAATATTGCACAACCTGAGCCACTTTATGAACCATTTGCAGTATCTGCACTATGTACATGTATAGTGTTCTTACGCTTTCATATCATATATTTTTCTTTTTTTTATTGTATTATTATTGTTATTATTTTTATTATGTATGGAGGATTTGCATATTAAATCTCATTGCACCATACAATAATAATAAAGGAATTCAATTCAATTCAATTGAAGAGAGTGCATATTTACAGATAATGGTGACTGGCTTCTAAGTCGATTTAGATTTCTAAGAGCTATCTTCTTGGAGCTCTTGATGTCATTTTAAGATGAAATGCATTAAAGTATGTATATTACATTATACAGATAAAATTTTAACTTCAATTAAATTATACTGTTAATAATTAAACATGTGGGCATAGTGGCGCAGCAGTAGCAATAAGCTGGCACATCTTTTCCAGGGATTGTTCCTGCCTTGTGCTGCATGCTTGCTGGGACTGGCACAATCCTAAATGGATGGATGGATGGTATAATTGAACATATACTACAAAGATATTTCAGTGTTCCTTAAACGTTTTGAAGAATTAGCGTTCTAAGTCTACAGATGGCTTGATATATATTACAGAGCTTATTGTGTGGGGGTTGGTACATTTGAATGAGACAGTACTACTGCAATAAATTATCTAATTGAGAGTGGTGCACGTCCCTGCAAGTATCTTGCAGGAGGCAGGAACAATCTCTGCACAGGGTCTGAGCTCATCACTACCACTGTGCCACTGTGCCCCCATGTTTAATACATGCTTTAATTCATTTCATCATGAAAATGATATGAAGTATACATCTTAGTATTTAGTTAATTCTTCAGAGATCTGTAATATCATGATTGTAAATATTCATTACTAGCAAAATACCCGTGCTTCGCAGCGGAGAAGTAGTGTGTTAAAGAAGTAATGAAAAAGAAACATTTTGAAAATAACGTAACATGATTGTCAATGTAATTGTTTTGTCACTGCTATGATTGTTGCTGTCATATATACAGTATATATATATATATATATATATATATATATATATATATACACACACACATAAACATATATATACATATACACATATACATACATATGTACATATATACATATACACATATATATATACACACACACATACATCCACATATACATACATATATATATATACACATCTATATACATATATATATATATATACATATCTACATACATATACACACACATACATATATACATAGATATACACATATCTACATATATTCACACATACATATACACACACACATACATATATATATACATACACATAAACATATATATACATATACACATATACATATACTGTACATATATACAAATACACACATATATATACACACACATACATATATACATATATATATATACACATGTCTACATATATTCACACATACATATACACACACACACACACACACACTATATATATACACACACACATGTAATATATATATTACACCCTTTGGGGTGCGAGCAGCTGTTGCTGGGCGTGCCAGAATCCATCAAGGAAGAAAACAGAAAAACATTATTTGTACAAATTCTTAATTTATCTATCCATTCCTAAATAAATAAATGGGCAGGCTATTTCGTATCAGTGCAATACGCTGCTTGTTAAAACGGATGACTTCCGCTCTTACATGCACGTAGTGTTGCATGGGCATCATGAACTATCGTATCTGTTCAAGTTCTATTTAAATTTTAAATATAAGTAATTTTTATTTAGTCGACAGAAATATCTTTGGTAGGAATGTAAGTTAAATTTAGTCATCATTGCATAAATTTTTCTTCACCATAGAAATGTAAAGACTAAATTCAACCTATATTCCTACCAAAGATATTTCTGTCGACTAAATGGAACCTACTTATATCCAAATAGAACTTGAAAAGATATATTTTTTCGAATCTGAGCGCGCATTTTAGATCGACTTAACGCGCACTACATCGAGCCCCGTGCTATTGTGCTCTGGCCTGCCTGCCTCAATAAGTCACCGTCACTTCGCTCTTACTTTTTTACCGTTCATTTAATCATGGGCCTCTTTACAGTTTTGTTTATTTTCGGGTTGTAATGTTCATTAAATTTACGTATCATCTGGTCTATTGGCGGACCGTGCATCTCACACCTAGGCCTTCAGTACTGCTCCGTCTAAATAAACCCGCCCCAAACTAATTTATGGTTATAAAAACTATCGTAATATGCAGAAATACAGTATAAAGAGCCGCTGCATCGCAGATAGATAACTCCTGTAGCCACAATAAATGCCTTTATTGAATAGACAAACCAGGGGTGAAGAAGTTCCTTTCTACTGCAGCCACAGCCGCGACACACATAAAAAACATCAGTAATAACTCATAAACTTGCAATATTATTTAGGAAAATCGCAACATTTTACTCACCAAAAATTCAGATTATTTGTAAATAAAATCCATCCTCCTCTCTTTCCTCAAAAACAGTTCAATCACTCTGTCGTACGGATTATCCGTGCGCCTCAGTTCCACCAAAAAGTCCCTTTCTATCGCCATCGAAGCTAATGCTGAAAATTGAACCTGCGGCTTCTATCCAATCAATGGGTCAGAATACAGTGACGTCGCCGTACGCCTGCTAGAGGGCCGTACTGACACCAACTCAAAATCTGATTGGTTGAAGCAACAGGTTAATCGGCCTGGCAACAAATGATGGCTGAAATGTGATTGGTTAAATGCTTTAATACGAAAATGCATGCCTGGAAGCAGCACAACCATCGGAAAAGCTATGAAAGGAAGCAGACAGACTATTTGGAATTATTTAATAAGTATTCATGGACAAAATATAATTAACATCAGTTTGTGATTCAGATATTTTTACTTATGAATATGCTAAGCACAGTCCTTCACCTGCGAATATTTACCTTATATGGGCAGGCACTCAATTACGTGGGAGGCGTGATGACGTGCCATGCACGCAACTCCGTCTCCCACGGCCATCGAGCTGCAGTCTATTACAGTATATGGACGAAAAAATAGGTTCCAGTTATGACCATTACGCGTAGAATTTCGAAATGAAACCTGCCCAACTTTTGTAAGTAAGCTGTAAGGAATGAGCCTGCCAAATTTCAGCCTTCTACCTACACGGGAAGTTGGAGAATTAGTGATGAGTGAGTCAGTCAGTAAGTGAGTGAGTGAGTGAGTGACACTGCATGAAAAGAGCTGTATCCGGACAAATATGGTATGGGAAATCTCCGCTAAACTCTACGTCTGCCAGATGTATGAGGTAGAGTGCTTGGAAAGGTAGCATGCAAAAGGAAATTTTGTGAAACAACCAGATACCTTACGTATGTGGATGTATACAGGAATCGGTGGAAGTTTCAAAGAATCCTCACAGCTAGGAATGAGGTGTGATGGCTGTGAGGTGTACGAGCCTTTCATATGTTAATGACTATCAAGTAGAGGTGTTGTCTTTGTTATCATAGCCGGGTGGGGGGATTAGCAGCAGGCTGCATACTGCTCTTCCCGAAGAGGCTATCCAGCGTCTTGATGCGCCTGAGCGCAAGTTCGGCGAGCAAAGACCGCAGGAAGAGTTAAGCCATGCGCTTAAATAAGTCAAGAGGGCACATAACGTGGGCATTGCAGTAAGTTGAGCTTTATGTTAGCCGACAATATAGTAGAAAATTATATCTCGCCAAGTTAGCCTAAGTTAGCGCTTGGCTACACATCTACTTTTCCTCCCTGCATCTAGCTTATTTAACAGTTTTTCACGTCCGAATTATACGATGTTGTTTGAAAATTCTTTGTTTCCCATGCATGTATGCGTGTATCTACTAAAGCGTTTTTAATTCAGTGTTAGAGGAAGCTGTAAGGCGCCTCCATAATTCGGAAAACAGCCCGCATAAATATGATCCACAAACTGGGTAAGCAGTGTTTTTTTTTTTTTTAATATGCTATGTATGTGGTTTTATGTAATCATTTTAAATGTAATTAATGACACTACTCTCTTTCCACACAGAATAAGTTCACCTCATAACCAGGCAGTAATGACATATCTGCTGGAGGAATTGAAGACGACTTTTGCAGATGCAGACCCTGAGTGTATAAAGGGTAATTTATACACTTAATATTTGTATATAAAGGGGAATTGTTATTATAATTATGTTCATGTCCCCTTTATTGTTGTCCCTCTAATAATTTGAATTGGTTTTGTCACTTATATGCATTATTTTTTTATTCAGCATGCTGTAGGACTTACTATGAGACATTGCGGAGGAAATACTTTTTGTCTCAGCCAGGAAAGTCCCAGCTAAGAGACTCCATTAAGATAGGGGCTAAAAAGCGACAAAGGAAAAGACGAGTAAGTGTACAAAAGTGTACAAATTAATATATATATATATATACTAGCAGAATACCTGCGCTTCGCAGCGGAGAAGTAGTGTGTTAAAGAAAGTATGAAAAAGAAAAGGAAAAATTTAAAAAATAACGTAACATGATTGTTAATGTAATTGTTTTGTCATTGATATGAGTGTTGTTCCCATATCTATATCTATATATATCTATATATATATATATATATCTATATATATATATATATCTATATATATATATCTATATATATATATATATATAGCAAAATACATATCTATATACATATCTACATATACATATATATATATATATGCATACCTATCTACATCATATATACACACACATATACATACATACATACACAGACACACACATATATATAATTTGTGTGTGTGTATGTATGTATGTGTGTGTGTGTGTATACACATACATACAAACATACACACAGGTATATATAAATATATGTGTATATATATATATATATATATATATACGTATGTGCCTATATGTGTGTGTATAGCTTTGATCACTGAATGCAAGGGAAAAATAATAAAATGTAGTCTATAAGTTATTAAACAGTAAAACATTAATGTTTTAAGAAGTAAAGGTACATTGAGCACTACTGGAGTGGTTGCGGGTAAACTAAATTTTAAAGACGGTATAACAGAACAGGTAAGTAGTACTAACAGCAGCTAAAATGTATATGGATCATCTCTCGGTAGTAGATCCCTTTTGAAAGGCGCTACACGACGGCTGTGGTATAGAAATTACATTTTCTATGTGAAAGTCCAAATTTCTGCCTCTGATAATGTGCCTTACCAGCAATTAAAGAAAATTAGTTTTGTGTCCTCTGCAGTGTTAAGAGAGAAAGGCTTTGGTTTGGGATAAACGGAAAAAAGGTGTAAAGAAAGGAAAGTTGCCTTTTTCTTTTCTTTTATATAGTATAGAGAGATGTGTTCGCTGACGATATGAGCGCCTTTTGGGGACAGTCGCGGTGGGTCTTGTGCAGACTAGTGAGACGTCCCAGCTATTAATCGGCTGTGATGGCACTGTCAGTCCTTCACTCCTGTGCGTGTCTTCATAAGAGCTGACGACCTCATAATCGTATACGTGCAAAATAAAGTGCGAAGCGCCTTAATATTATTTTGCCGCAGAAGCGCAGTCAGCGTGTGAAAGGCCGGCACAGCTATGCGCGCGCGCCGGCTGCTTGTCTTTGGCTGGGCAGGAGACGCCAGTTTTTGCAGACACGTTCACATGATCAAAAGTCTCCGCGCTCTTTGGAGGTCATTCATATACAAAATACCCGCGCCTCGCAGCGGAGAAGTAATGAAAAAGAAAAGGAAACATTTTAATAATAACGTAACATGATTGTCATGAGTGTTGCTGTCATATACATGCCTGCCTAAATAAGTCACCCTCGCTTCGCTCTTACTTTTTTACCGTTCATTTAATCATGGCTAGTGGCGGAAAAATTATAAAATGGAAGGAGGATTACACTGAGTATGGCTTTACCAAAACAATTATTGATGGCGAATCGATTATTCATAAAGCTTGAATTGGTGATCTGTTTTTGTGTGTTAACCTCATATCTTTTCATACTTCTTCTCAAACCAAGGTGGTGCGAGGCTAAAATGAATTGGGATGCGCTGATCAATGTTATCGGTGTACCAGGAAATCATGCATTGACAAAAGTTCCCCTTTGATTGTAATGCAAAGTGTGATTAAATGCATTATTTTTTAACGCGTTATGGAGCACATGCATCAAAGCTTCTCAGCTGTGCTTGTGCTAAGAAAATTAAACATTTTAAAAATAACGTAACGCGATTGTCAATGTAACCTTTTGTAAGTAGTGCCTGGAGGATTCAGTGTGGAGAAAGTCTAGAGACAGAGTGTGTATTAACTTGTGGATTTCTCTGTATTTGGTGGCAGTGTGACGAAGTTGCTTCGGAAGACGGCGTTAGCCGCGGAGCTCAGCTCAGAGCGAAATGAGGTAAATGGGAGGGGAGATGATGACGTGACTCCCCCACCCGCCTTAACTGTCAATCCCCCACAAACACAGTCTCTCGGAATTTGCATAAGCACACCCCTTCACCTGCAATTTTAACTTAGTTACAAAGTGATCAAAACTCTTGTTTATATGCTGCGTCCTCTCATTAAACTTGTATCCCGCATTACCCGTGGGCACGAAAAGCACCAGCGGCAGCCTGTCTATTAAGTTAATTTAAAGTTTAGGTTTATACCTCGCTTTGTTTCCGAAGTAGCTGTACTGATGAATATGGTAGTATGTCACTCGCTCGCTTCTTAATGTTTCGCTGCCTTCTCAATTATATAATGCATGTTTTGTTCAGCGTATTTTGGAGCTCTTCCTGGTTTTCTACATAGTGCGTTGACAGTCAGTTCACGTGATTACGTGGGCGGCATAATGATGTCACACGAAACTCCGCCCCCACGGCGGTCAAGCTCAACTCCATTACAGTAAATGGAGAAAAATACCTTCCAGTTATGACCATTACACGTAGACTTTCGAAATGAAACCTGCCCAACTTTTGTAAGGAAGCTGTAAGGAATAAGCCTGCCAAATTTCAGCCTTCTACCTACACGGGAAGTTGGAGAATTAGTGATGAGTCAGTCAGTCAGTGAGTGAGTGAGTGAGTGAGTGAGTGAGTGAGTGAGTGAGGGCTTTGCCGTTTATTAGTATACATATATATATATATATATATATATATATATATATATATATATATATATATATATAAAGTTTGGTACATCTCTGGGTGTTTTTAGGGGTTAACATATGGTGTGTTTTGCAGTTGCTGGAGTCCAGGTCTAGAGTCATCCAAATAGATGCAGAGAGAGAACTGTGGCAGACTGCAATTCTGGACCTGATGTCCGATGAAGAGGATGCCATCGTTGATGGAAGACCGGTGTGGGTTGTGAGGTCTCCACCTCACAGGAGCCCACAATTGTCTGAGCTTTGCCAGCAGCGTCAGTCCAGATTGGAGGCGGATATGCGCTATGCTCTTACACACCGTCAGCATGTAAGAGCTGATGGAATCGGGCCAGAAGAAGATTAATTTTTGGAACTTTAATAAGCACTGGTGCATGTGTTTGTTTCAGTTTGTTTCATTGCTTTTAATTTACTTGCACCGTCATATTTGCACATTTTTTTCTCCATAATTTCAGTTTTTTCTTATTCTTACGTTGTATATTTATTAGTGTTTGGTTTTATTTTAATAAAAACATTTCTGAATCAATTTTATTCTCATTTTTTAAATGGTGCGGGGGATGTATAGTACAGTGGGGGGAGGGGGTGGGGAGTGTATATGGTCCGTCTACAGACCTGCCCAATAACCAATCAAGTCACTAAGCTATGAGGGCTTGGGGTGGGTTAAATAAAAAGTGTGACCAATGGAAGTGTTTTTTTTTTTTTTTTAAATCAACCAATCAATGTTGAGATAAAAGATCAATGTAGAACAGCAGAGTTGTGCAAAGGTGTAAAATGCAAATGGTTCTTGAGGTGTGAATGTCTCCTTGCAAGAGCCTTGAGTGGATTATTTGCCATGGCAACAAATGGCTGTACCATGGAAGAATCCCTCAGCAAGATACATTCGAATTGGTATCAATCCGGAAGTATCCTAGGTTGGTGGAATTTGATGTATACGCTCAGTGGTACTTGTAGATACTTCCGAAAATCAGTGGCAGGCACTAAATTACAAACGCCAGCGGCAGCCTGTCTATGAACTTAATTTAAAGTTTAGGTTTACATCGTGCTTTGTTTCCGAAGTAGCAGAACTCATGAATATGGTTGTATATGTCACTCGCTCGCTTCTTATTGTTTCGCTGCCTTCTCAATTATATAATGCATGTTTTCTTCAGCGCTTTTTGGGCCTCTTCCTGGTTTTCTACGTACTGCGTGATTACGTGGGAGGCATGATGATGTCACACGAAACCCCGCCCCCACGGGTTTCAAGCTCATCTCCATTACAGTAAATGGAGAAAAACAGCTTCCAGTTATGACCATTACACGTAGAATTTCGAAATGAAACCTGCCCAACTTTTGTAAGGAAGCTGTAAGGAATAAGCCTGCCAAATTTCAGCCTTCTACCTACACGGGAAGTTGGAGAATTAGTGATGAGTCAGTCAGTCAGTGAGTGAGTCAGTGAGGGCTTTGCCGTTTATTAGTATAGATAATAAAAGCACACTTGTTTTGTTATATGTGTACCTTTTGTGAATGTGTTTATTTGATATTTAGACTTCATTCTTCACACATTACACACTTCATGTCAAAATTTTATTGTTAGTATTATAACATGAGTAAGTGTCTTTTATGTATGTGTTCAACATTTCTTGCATTTCTCGCATTTCCAGTCATCCTACATTTACATAGATCGTTGTAGATGCGGAACACACATGAAATGCATGTCAATCATTCATTATCCAGCCCGCTATATCCTAACACAGGGGTCTGTTGGAGCCAATCCCAGACAACACAGGGCGCAAGGCAGGAACGAACCCCAAGCAGGGCGCCAGCCCACTGCAGGGCACACACACACATAAACACCAGGGACAATTTAGAATTACCTATGCACCTAACCTGCATGTCTTTGGACTGTGGGAGGAAACCTGAACACCCGGAGGAAACCTACACGGACACGGGGAAAACATGCACACTCCACGCAGGGAGGACCCGGGAAACGAACCCAGGTCTCCTTACTGCGAGGCAGGAGCGCATATATGCTTTCTTCAGGGCAGGGAGATGTGACACCTATTTCTATGAAACCACTTATACAGGACCTTACTGTGTCTGCTGTGGCGTGGTGTGTCTCTACTCTCATACCTGGACAGTTATGTCCAAAACATTTAGGGCAGCCACCTTTTGCACAGAATTCTCAATTAATGCCTTTGGTTTCATCTCCTAGTAATAACACTGGTCTTGATATTCATCAATTTTCTGCCTCAACAGATTCAGGACTGCCAAAAAAATGAAACTAAAAAAAAAAAAGTGAAGATGCCTAAACAACAAGGTGGTAAGATGATGAATGACAAGGTATCTAAAACTGATTCAGTAGACAATATCATTTCTGATTCTCTCCAAAAAAACAAAATTAACACTAGAATTACCAGAGCCTATGAGAAAACTCGTAAATCCGGCCCACCTTAAATCCATTCGCACATCTCTGTCTGCGTCTTTTGTCCTGTAAATGTGCCGATTAAGACAAGCAGCAAGCAGCCGGCTATTCCATCCCCCCACCGTCGCAGAAAGTTCACAAAATTCTCCCACCTTATGCCTTGTTTGATTATCTGGGAGTGAGTGAACTGCTGGAGTTTTAAAGTGGAAATAATAGATCGTTATTTGGAACACATGCATTTCATGTGTGTTCCGTTTCTACAGTAATCTGTGTAAACACATTGTTAAAACAGAGATTTAACACCATGAATGTGAATCTAAAAAAAAAAAGGAGAAACAATACAGAAACAGCACTGCCTTGATGCTGGGTACTGCCAGTTTGTAAAACTGAGCAGAAAAATGTGTACACATGTTGTGAGGCTGCCGTGAAAATGTGCTTTTATACATCTCAAAGTGAATGTGGAAATGGGCGTATGCATCTTTTTTATGCATACACACCATTTATACATGAGGCCCCAGGTGTTGGGATGCAAACTCAGGACCCTGAATCCGTGAAACAGTGGTGCCAACTACTTTGGGAAAGCTTCACCTACTACGTTAAAATTAGGGAGAAAATGCTCCAATATTAAAATTTGGGCAATAAAATTTTTGCTTACCTGGTATATTCAGTTCTGCTACAAGATTGGTCCAATCTTTTCTTTCTCTCCTCTGTTATGAAACAATAGTCCTAAGACATTGAAAAAAACATTACGGGTGGCTCCATAGCTTTAGAAGCCTTGCTACTTTTTCTGCAGCCATATTTTTTCATTTTCTTCTTTTACATTTGGTTTCCTCAAATATTTGTATCTGTTGGTGCATGATCATTTATATAGCATAGATATCACAAACAGACAGCCTTTATATCACATTTGCAGTATTTTGTGTTGTGATGGATGGCCGGCCGTTTATCCTGGCCAATACCCCCAAGCCGCCAGGTGGAGCCCTCCTTGCAGTATGGAAGTCCCCAGAAGACCTGCAGGGCATCATGGGAGTTTTTATACGCAGCCCTGCTGGATGCCATGGGGGCCACTAGGGGATGCTGCAGGGAGGAATAACAAGTATTTTCCCTACGTCCCGGAAGCACACGTGGACAAGAGGAATGACGTGCTTCCGGGGTGAAGAAAAGAACTTGTACCTGACCCGGAAGTGATTGAGAGTCACATGGACTGGGGATGGAGAACACTTCTGGGTCAGGAGATATAAAAGGACTACGGGAGCTCCCAGACGGCGAGCTGAGCTGGGTGGAAGGGTGGCAACGCGTCCGGGAGTGGAGGATTGGATTATTGTAGTTATTATTGTTATTTGTAATTGTTGTATGAGAATAGTGGAGGAGAGGGTGCTTTTTGCACTGTGGCATTTAAATAAAGTCATCATTTGGACTTTTAGCTGGTGTCTGGAGTCATGGACAGGGGTTCAAGGGAGCGATAGTGCCCCCTATCTGTCACAGTGTATATAAACATAGATGATTTGTTTTATGTGAATTACGATGATATGATGATAAAGCAGAGATTTGACATACATAGTTGTTTATTATTTAAAACATGATACATTTTTGATTACTTTGTGTAGCCTGTCTATTGGAAAGTGTATAATCTTAATCAGTTAATTATGTATTGTTCATTAAGATTGGTTTATTGAGAGTTCCAGATCCTGGGTCTGTCTATATGTTTAAGTTTGATAATACAAAAAGTAGCTAGTCTGACTTATTATGGTTGTCTTACTTGATTTGTTAATCACCTTGGTTGCAATATACATTTCAAAACCCTAAATAACTTTATAGCACTTTAATCGGTAAGGTTGTTGGTTCAAATCCTGTTACTGCAAGAAGGAATCCTACTCCATTGGGCCCTTGAGCAAGGCCATTAACCTGAAAATTACTCCAGGATTGTTGTAAAATGGCTGAACTTGCACCCTGAACCCCTAAGGTCATGCTAAAAGACAATTTCCCCTTGGGGATTAATGAAGTACAGTAATCCCTCCTCAATCGTGTGGGTTGCGTTCCAGAACCCCCCGCAATAGGTGAAAATCCGTGAAGTAGAAACTATATGTTTGTATGGTGTCACAACCGGATGGAGGTGGTACCCAGCCGGGACGCCAGAGAAGACAGGAGGAGGGCTGGTGCCTCCTCCAGACCTCAAGGGGGCGACCGCCCTGGAGGCCTCGGGTAAAGAGCTGGGAAGCTCAACCCTGTAGGGACCCAGGGTTACTGCCAGGGGGACCCCAATACCAGGAAGACCCTAGACCTCAGCACTTCCACCACACCCGGAAGTGCTGGGGGGGGAGAGAAAACTGGGACACCCGGAGTGCTTTCAAGGAGACAGCTGGCACTTCCACCACACTGGGGTGTGTCGGTGGGAGATTGCCAGGAACACACCTGGAGCACATCCGGGTGCTTATTTAAAGGGGCCGCCTCCCTGCAGAAGGGACAAGAGTCGGGTGGAAGAGTGACAAGGTCTGGAGAAGGCAGGAGGCGGCCTGAAGAAAAGAGAGAGAGAGAGAGAGAAGGCATTGATTGGCCTGGACTGAGGGGTATTGGGGGGCTTGTGAATACTGAACTGTATTAAATGATAAAAAATAAACATGTGCTGGGTGACATGAATGTGTCTGCCTGTCTGTGTCCAGGGTAATGTCCACAATGGTTATTTTTATATATTTTAAGCCCTTAGAAACTCTCCCACACTGTTTATAAATATTCTCCGCACAGTTATACAGTAAACCCTCGTTTATCGCAGTTAATCCGTTCCAGACTCTACCGCGATAAATGAATTTCCACTAAGTAGGATTCTTTATTTATAAATCTAATATTTTCGCAGTTAGAGAATAGAAAACCTGTTTACAAAATTCTAAATAAGTTTTTTAACATTATTAGAGCATTAAAAACATGAAATAACACCCTTAAGTCAAAAGTTTAAACTGTGCTCCATGACAAGACAGAGATGACAGTTCTTTCTCACAATTAAAAGAATGCAAACATATCTTCCTCTTCAAAGGAGTGTGCGCCAGGAGCAGAGAATGTCAGAGAGAGAGAGAGAGAGAGAACAGTAAACAATCAAAAATCAATAGGGCTGTTGGGCTTTTAAGTATGCGAAGCAGAAGCACCGCGATAAAGCCGCCGCAAGGAAGGGATCAATGTGAAGGTAGTCTTTCAGCATTTTTTAGAGGAGCGTCGATATCTTCTAAGCAAATGGCCTCTGTGCAAACAGCCCCTCTGCTCACACCCCCTCCGTCAGGAGCAGAGAATGTCAGAGAGAGTGAGAGAGACAGAGAAAAGCAAACAATCAAAAATCAATACGTGTTGTTAGAGCTTTTAAGTGTGCGAAGCAGCGCGCGGGAAGCATATCGTATATCATTGAGGAGCTTTATTTAATACGTAATATGTGCTCTGATTGGGTAGCTTCTCAGCCATCTGCCAACAGCGTCCCTTGTATGAAATCAACTAGGCAAACAAACTGAGGAAGCATGTACTATAAATTAAAAGACCCATTGTCCACAGAAATCCGCGAACCAGCGAAAAATCCGTAATATATATTTAGATATGCTTACATTTAAAATCCGCGCTGGAGTGAAGCCACGAAAGTTGAAGCGCGATATAGCAAGGGATCACTGTATTTGAAATCATAAAATAAAAAAAATAGAACATAATTAATGAGTCTATCCAAAAAGTGATTTTTATCCAAAGAAAAGTATCCATCCAAAATGATTTGGGATCTAGCACTCCTTTAACACTAGAATCCCTGAAGCCTTCGAAAATATTTGTAATGTCAGGCCACCTTAAATTGCCTTGTGCCTTGTCATCAGCATCTTTGTTTTGCAGATGTGTCAATCAGCACAAGTAGCAAGCAGCCTGCTCACTCATCCCCCACTGAGACAGCTGAAGTCAAGTCAGACACAAAATTCTGAAGTCTGAAGGTGTTTGGAATTGTATAGGGTAAATAATATATAGTTATTTGGAATACATACATCTCGTGTTCTTGATAAATTTCAGTCAGGTTTCAGAACAAATCACAGTACAGAAACTGCACTCGTTAAAGTAGTAAATGACTTGCGGGTAAATCCAGACAGAGGCCATTTATCTGTTCTCATCCTCTTAGATCTGAGTGCCGCATTTGACACCATTGATCATAATATTCTTAGAAATTGCCGATGGGCCTCTCTGGTAGTGTCTTAAATTGGTTTGAATCATACCTGACAGGGAGAAAAGTCTTTGTGAGTTGTGGTAATTACAACTCAAAGAAACATGATATCCTATATGGTGTTCCACAAGGCTCTATCCTGGGTCCACTGCTTTTTTCAATCTACATGCTTCCATTAGGTCAGATTATCTTGGGGCATAACGTGAGTCTCCACAGCTATGCTGATGACATGCAGCTGTATTTATCAATAGCACCTGATGACCCTGACTCTGTTGTTTCACTAACACAATGTCTTACTTGTGTTTCTAAATGGATGAATAGTAATTATCTCAAGCTAAATAAAGAGAAAACAGAGATTTTAGTGATTGGCAATAATGGATATAATGAGGTTATTAAAAATAAACTTGATGCATTAGGATTAAAAGTCAAGACGGAGGTAAAGAACTTAGGGGTAACTGTTGACTGTAACCTGAATTTTAAATTGCATATTAATCAGATCACTAGGACAGCATTTTTTCACTTAAGAAACCTAGCAAAAGTTAGAGCTTTTATAACATTGAAAGATGCTGAGAAATTAGTTCATTCTTTTGTTTCCAGTCGACTAGATTACTGTAACGCACTCCTCTCAAGACTACCCAAAAAAGACATAAATCGTTTGCAACTAGTGCAGAATGCAGCTGCTAGAATCCTAACTATAGGTATAGAAAGTCTGAGCACATTTCTCCTGTCTTGATGTCACTACACTGGTTACCTGTGTCATTCAGAATTGACTTTAAAATACTGCTTATGGTTTACAAAGCCTTAAATAATCTCGCTCCATCTTATATATCGGAATGTCTGACACCTTATATTCCAAATCATAACCTTAGATCCTCAAATGAGTGTCTGCTTAGAATTCCAAAAGCTAAACTTAAAAGAAGTGGTGAGGCAGACTTCTGCTGTTATGCACCTAAAATCTGGAATAGCCTGCCAATAGGAATTTTCCAGGTTAATACAGTGGAGCACTTTAAAACACTGCTGAAAACACATTACTTTAATATGGCCTTTCTATAACTTCATTTTAATTTAATCCTGATACGCTTTATATTCAATTTATTATCATAAATATTCAAGGTGGCTCTAAAATCCATACTAACACCTACTCTCTCTTCTGTTTCTTTTCCCAGTTTTCTGTGGTGGCAACCAGCGTCACCATCACCTAATCAAAGCACCAGGATGTTCCTACATTGATGGATTAAAAGCTAGAAGTCTACATGACCATCATCATCAATGTCCTCCCATGAGAACCCTAAATACAAAGAGGATTGTTTCATTTATGTGAGGCAGAATGGCCAGAGGGGGCTGGGCGGTCTCATGGTCTGGAACCTCTGCAGATTGCATTTTTTTTCATTCTTTTCTGTCTGGAGTTTTTTTTTTGTTTTTTCTATCCTCCCTGGACATTGGACCTTACTCTTATTCTATGTTAATTAGTGTTGTCTTATTTTAATTCTTACTTTGTCTTTTTTTCTCTTTTCTTCATCATGTAAAGCACTTTGAGCTAAATTATTTGTATGAAAATGTGCTATATAAATAAATGTTGTTGTTGTTGTTGATGTGTGTTCCATGTCTACAATGATCTGTGTTAATGTAGGATGACAGGAAATGCAAGGCAAGAAATGTTGAACACATAAGTAAAACAGAAACTTTTTAATGTTATAGTAATAATGAGAAAATGCTGATGTGAAGTGTGAAAACTGAAGTCAAAATATCAAATAATCATGTTCACAAAAGGTATAACAAAACAAGTGCGCTTTTATTCAAGAATATAACCAAACAAAAGGAAATTATTCCATTTACATGTTGCTGTCAATGTGCAAAACCGAAACCCAAATATCAATCAACAAAAACTAGACATGTCTGCTTAGGTGGTGCAGAGGTAAGACCTGCTATCTCATAATCAAAAGGTTGTGGGTTTGATTCCGAGTCCTTCACGCATTTACCGTTTTCAGTTTTTTTCTCATAGTCACGTGGTACAACGAAATTGCCTCTCCCTCTCTGAGTTGATGGTGTTTATCTTAATTCTTTTCACAAGAGCAGTGATGACCACAGTTGGTGCTGTGGTTGATGCCTGGTCAGAACTATTTATTGTACCTGCAATCAAAAATATGGTGCTCCATGACTGCTATCAGACTATCATGCGCTGTTTGCGCTTTGACAACAAAGACACCCATGCATAACATATGAAAAACAACAGATTTGGTGTGATCTCAGACATCTAGCAACATTTGTTGAGAGCTGTGTTTTGAGATACAACCCAGGGAAACATATTACTGTTGATGAGCAACTGTTTCCAAACAAGGTCCTTTCTTGACACCATAAATAAAGTGCAATGTGAACTTCTACCTGCAGCTAAAGTCACTTCAGTACGCAAGCAATTCTCCACGCTAGTGTTTAGATCTGGGCAGTACAATGCTGATGGTGTATGTTCCAAAAAAGAAGTCTGTCTGCATTTGCAGTACCATGCACCATAACGTGGAGACTGAGCAAGATTTGAAAAAAAAAATGTTCAAATTTTCAAATAATGACGTTTTCATGTATGAATATGTGTGAAAGAGGCAGAGACAGATTTGATGTCATTCAAATGGTTACTGGAATATAAACTAAACACTTTCGCAAAGATATAATGAAACAAGTGAGCTTTTATTCAAAAATAAAATTGAATAAAAAAAAAATCAAGTAACAACAATAAACCAAGAAGACATGATTCACCAGCGTTTGTGTGTTTGCTTATATCCCTTCAGCAATATCTTTTACAAGTAGCAAAAACTTATACCGGGTGCTACAAACTTAAATCAAATATATGTTTTTATTATGTAATAGTAATAATAATAGCAGCTTTGCTCAAAATGTAAATGTGGGGAGGACCCAGGCTCAAACCTACAACCTTTTGATTATGAGGCAGCAGTTCTTACCTCTGCACCAGCCAAGCTGTTATGTTTAGTTTGTATTGAAACCGGTTTTTAACACATTGACAACAACATGTAAATTGAATAATTTATTTTTCTTATTATTATTTTTATTATTCTTGAATAAAAGTGCACTTGTTTTGTTATACCTTTTGTGAAAATGTTTATTTGATATTTGGACTTCAGTTTTCACCCATTAAACACTTCATGTCAGCATTTTGTCATTGCATAAAGAATGTTTCTGTTTTAGTTATGTGTTCAACATTTCTTGCCTTGCATTTACTTTCATCCTACATTTACACAGATCGTTGTAGACACGGAACACACATGAAATGTATGTATTCCAAATCACAATATATTATTTACCATATACAATTCCATTCACCTCTGAGAATTTTGTGTCTGACTTGACTTCAGCTGCCACGGTGGGGGAATGGGATAGCAGGATGCTTCCTGCTTGTGCTGATTGACAAATTTAAAAAACAAAGACCCTGCTGACAAGGTGCGAGGGAATTTAAGTTGGCCTGGCATTACAAATATTTTCGTAGGTTTCAGGGATTCTAGTATTAACTAGCAAGTTTTCAAAGAGCACCACAGTTTGATTATCTTTGACTATATTTATTACTAAAGAAATTCCTTAATAAAATTATATATAAAAAAAACTACAAAGTGTAGCACTGAAGCTAATTTCATCAATGTTATCTCTTTAGTGGTGGGCATCTGAACAAATGTTTAGCCAAAATGTACCATGATGAAATAATAATTTTATTGTTTTGTATAAAATGCAGTGCATTCCTTGTAGTTTATTTTTTATTCCTCCTTTGTATGTTTACTATATCACCATTACATGAAAAAATATTCCTACTGACTTTCTGTTACATATGGGCAGATTTGCCCCATGAGAGTAATCTTTTTTTAATGCTAATTAAGCCTGTGATCAGAAGATAACAAACACCAAGACTCCCTTGATTTTAATAGCTAAGAATAGATCTGAATATTTCTTGAAACATATAAAAAGCTCTACAGCTCTTGTTATATCATTTGGCAACAGAAAAGTCAGCTGATGGATAATTTAGTTTTAATACAAAGAAAGGTAAATAAGTGCACTTTTCAGAGTTATTCTGCTCCTCTATAACAAGTATCTAATGTTTCATATATCTTTTATTAAGTATTGCATTGTAGTCTTACTTGCTCTATAAAACACCTTGTGTCATTTAATATTTTCAATGGCACTTTATAAAACAGATTGAGTTAAGTACAAAAGTAGTAACAATATTTCATTTACGTAAATGTGTTCAGAGTGACGTAATTTTTGTATGTTTTATGTGTTTAGCTTGAAACAGCAGTTTTATTTAAATGGAATCAGAATTAATATATGATGTCGATTTCATTGATTTTGTAAGAAGAGGCTCAGTTTTAGATAAACAGTAAATACACAAGTAATGGTAAAGGAGACTTACATAAATCAGACATTGAGTGTTCAACTTTAATGTCCAAATGTATGCTGATTTTCACATGTAGTAGTTTTAAGTTCCTACAGACCCGATTGCTTATTCTTTTTTTTTCTTTTGAGTTTGCAGATATATTTACAATGTTTTGAAGTTTTTAACAATCTGCCCTAGCAATGGAAAATGTATCTTATGAAATTTTTATTCTCACTGCATTCCAGGACCTTGGGAACAAAAAAGATTATTATTTCTGCCTTTCCCTTATAGGCTATTTGTTGGTAATATTTTTAAACATGTCATTAATTATTTTAATATACCAAGAAAAAAAACTCCATGAGCCCATGTACATTTTTCTTTGTAATCTGCTTTTTTGTGAGCTAATTGGATCCACATCTTTTTATATTAAATTCATGGTTGACCTTAAAGCCGATGTTCACATTATTTCTCGCTCACTTTGCTTTACTCAGATATTTCTTATTTATATGTATGCAGCCACAGAAATATCAGTTTTAACAGTCATGGCTCATGATAGATATATAGCAATAAATGCACCTTTACATTACATTACAATTTTCTCAACAATAAAAGTGCAAAAATTAATTGTTGCTATCTGGATTTATCCCGTTTTTATGGTATCCATTGGATTGTATTTATCTGTACGTTTACCTTTGTGTGGCAATGAAATTAATAGAGTATACTGTAACAATTGGGAAATTGTTAAACTATCCTGTACAGACACAAGTATTAACAATATTTATGGATCTGCTATGCTCTGCACTTTTTTAATACCTTTCATTTTCATTTTTTATTCGTACATTAAAATCCTTTCTGTGTGCTGGAATAGCTCTAGATTTCAGAAATTTAAAGCTTTTCAAACATGTCTGCCTCATTTAATAACACTGATCTTTTTTTTAAGCTCCTTGCTGTTTGAATTAATTGAGAGCAGACTTAATGCAAAGAGAGTAACAAATGCAGTCACTGTATTTGCTTCATTAGAATTTTTTACAGTTCCCCCTCTTTTAAATCCATTAATATATGGCATGATATTGCCTGAAATGCGCAAAAGGGTTGTTTATTTATTTTTAAAGAGAAAAAAAAAAGTGATTGTGATTTTGTAAATTTTATCTTTGTGTTTTCTCCGTAAAGGTAAATAAATACTTAAATTAGAAAAAAGGATCAAAAACATTGCAAAACATAACCCATAACTAAACTGTCATATTGTTGATATTCTACATTGACATTTACTTATCATTATTATTACATTTATCCTTCTGACTTATATAAACAGGACATACTATAATTCTGACTTATATAAACAGGACATACTATAATTGATTACATATACTATATATACACCTTTTATTATAGCTGGAGGCCAGGCAGGTTAAGTGACATGCTCAGGTTCACGCAGAGAGTGAAAGCAGGAATCAGCCTTTGAGTTCACAGTCCAAGTGATGTAGCCACTGCCTTTCAGGCTGCTTTTTCATGAATACAGTAGATAATAATAAAGTAATTTATGGTAATTTTATAAAACATAAAGCTATATTTATATATATGCTAAAATTCACATTTTGTACAAAATAATCTACAAATATACAATACTGAATTAGTTGAATAGAGCACTTTATTATTTTCATTGTCATATTTGAGAATGAATACTGGCCATTGCCACAGACTATCGTACTGTAAGGATGTGAGTTAGACCCTTGGTGCAGACTTCCAAGCCAATGAAAAAAAAGTCTGCACAGCATGAACTCCAGAAAGGAAAACACCAACATGGATCTGATCATGTGAACATGTGGAAGAAGCAAAACGTTGCCAAAGAATCAAAGAATGACTGGTGACTGGAGGCTGAGTACATGTGAGGAGGATAAGCAGGGACGCTTCCCCAGAGAAAGAAGAGTGTACTTGGTATCAGTAAAGAGAGAGCCATGAACAGTATGTTTATTGCTGTTTTGTGTTGTCATTTGATAGATCCCTCTGACAATGATTTATTTTGTTTTCAATTACAAGTAAAAATCATTGCAGTTAGGCAACAGTTTATAACATGGCTCTTTTCTGTGGGTACTGCACTTTTTCTCACACACCCCTAAGATGTGTTAGATTAAATAGCAACTTTAAACTGCCTGCATATGTGTGTGTGTGCATGAATGTCCCTGAGATGGACTGGTGTTTCCTTCCAGGGTGGATTCCATGCAAATACTGCAGCCTGTATAGGCCCTGACTTTAGGTCACACTGAACTGATTGAGTGGGTTAAATATGAGTGGGTGGGTTTCTGGCTGTTTTACTTGGGGTTAAGCATCCAGGAGTAGCTGCTCCTGCACAGCATGACTGAAAGGAATACAGTAATCCCTCGTTTATCGCGGAAGATAGGTTCCAAGGCCGGCCGCAATAACTGAATTTCCACGAAGTAGGGACACCATATTTATTTAATTATTTAACGTGTATTTGGACGTTTTTAAACCCTCCCTGTACTGTTTACAACCCACCCTTTACTCTATTAATAACAGGGACAACTGTTAAGCAATATGAAATCGGTAGATAAGTTTACAGTTACTGTATAGTGAAGTACACGTAGCTATATATGACGTGATGATGGTGATGAATATGCTGTGCAGTAAAAATGATGACGATGAAGGTGATGATGACTTTTACTGCGCAGCGCGATGACTGTATTTTATGTCTCTTCAGACGGCTCAGCACCAGCCTTGGAAGAAGGAGCACGTTTGGGAGCCATTGCAGGGGGTGAAAATTGAAGCAAAGTTCAACACAAAGAAACCACAAAAAAATCACACACAGTACAGTGTAAAGTAAACCGCTCGGCGAGAAAGCTTGAAGCAAAACAGAGAGACAAGGGGAGATGCTGTGGGATCTGGGCATCAGTCAAAGCACCAATCTCAGGCCCGATTAGAAAGTGGGAAGCTGTGATTTGTCGTCTACCTCCCATGTACCAATCACAGCTCGTGTTACAACGCACTTAGTCACCGAGCTTGTTTTGTTGTTCTTAGACTAGGAAATACTACTACTGTATTTAAAAACCCGCAAAGTCGTGAATCCGCAAAAAGTGAACCGTGAAGTAGCGAGGGATTACTGTATTTTAAATATAAAATACAGTGATAGTGATGGTAATGAAACTAATCTTAACATTTTAACAAATATAATGCCTTGGTATATGGAAAAACTAACTGATGCATTAATCTGTTAATAAACAATGCATCTTTAGCTGTCATTTCACTATGGAAAAAAAAAATAACATCAGTTTGACTTTGAAGACTAGTCTTGTGTTCACCTTTTTTTGTAAACGTCTTTTCTAATAATATTTCTCTTAATATGGTTGCCTAAAGGTGTATCTTTAGCTAATGAAATCAATACAGAATTGTATATATTTAACCGATAAATGTGTTAATTCAATGTATGAAAGTATTTTTTGACTTTGTTATGTTGTTTGGTAGATGAAGCAAAGGTGTTATAAAAATTAAATTGTACTTATTTAATTTTGCATACATGATGTAATCAATAATAATAACAGTTCTAATATAATATTAAAATATATGTTTTTGTCTTCATGAATATGCCATCAGTTCAGCCATATTTCCTAACTAGAATGTAAAAAATAATGTTGATTGTTTCCTCCCAAAAATCAAGGAAAGACTATTTACATATCTTGGCTTTCTCCCTTGACAGTTAAATACTAAACTGATGCTCTAACAGCATTTGAATGATGCATTTAGAAAGCTGCCTTATGTAAAACTTTATTTAAAGACTTGGATTCACATATTAAAGTAAATATGTTTGTCTCTAAGCAGCAGCAAAAGTTCACCTTCCTGTTGTCATAATTCAGTTGTGCAAATAACTAAAAAAATACACGTTTTCGTGTTTTTGTTTTTGTCTTGTTTTTACAGGGTTGCTGTAATTATGTTTCTAGTGGCAAAGGTTATGTGCAGTACCTAAGAGACAAGTGTGGTGTCAGTTACAAGAATGTGAAAGAGCACACATGTTTTGCTCCTCAGACACCCACTGTTTGTTCTTTACTGGAAACCCAGTTGATTACTGGCATTGTGTGTTGTTGTGCTATTGCTGTAATATTAAAAACAGCTAACTCAAAGATTCATGTTTATTTTACAAAATTTAACAAACCATTTTTTCTTAAGAGGAAAAATAAAATTGGAAACAAACGGTCAACTTCTCTTGAACAGTAAAATTAGTTTTTCTACACCAGAGGACTTGATCACAATCATTGTCATTAAATAACAGCAAGGAGATGTCCACCATATTTCTATTCAAAAGCCAGAGCCAAAACACTAAGACGAAAATCAAGTCAAGAGGAATGAGCGAGAATGAGTGTGAGAAAATGAGACTCTCTAATAGCACTTTTTCATTGATTGAATCGGAATCTTGGATAAAGAAGTTTGTGCTATTCCACTGTAATTTATCAGAATCTGGATGTGTTGTGGAAGAACTTTCCTCAGTCTTCAAGGAAGGCAGTCATGGAGCCCAAATTAGAATGCAGAACATTTCTTTATTTGCACAGAGTTCTGCATAAATGTCTCGGTCCATGGAGTGAGCAATCAGTTAAACATTTCATCTGCTTTTATACTTTCACCTTATTTAATACAGCATGTCATTTGACTGTTAATATGCAGACCTTTATCTCCTTATCCAGTCAATTCATGTAGAATATCCCATTATTCTGAATGCTGCTTCATTAAGAGGTGTGTTTGGCAAATTGTCCCATTGATCTTAACACCACTTCATAGGAGGGGTGTATGGGCTTTCTGATCAGTTTATCCCCTCTTTCTGGAGGGGTATTTGTTACTTATTTACCTTATTCTAATCTTGGAAAATTATGTTTTTGGCTTCTCTAAAACAAGGCAGAGACTTCATGTGCTTACGCTTTATGTTACATTTAGTTAATCCTGGTGTTACATTCAATCCTTTTCCTTATGTTTAATAATTCTTGTATAGCTTCATATATTTACTTGTAATAGATTTTACAAGATTAGCATATACTGTTTTAACAAAAATTCCAAAGAAGATGGACCCTGCCAACCAGGCAAAATTCCCTAGAAACCTATTGTGAGCTTGTACTTGCTTTCAAAATGATGCTGTAACACAATTTAAAAGAAAAATTATCAAAACATATCTCTTACAAAGAAATGCAATTCAAGTCATACATGAAAGAAAAACCAGGCAAATAAACTTATAAAATACAAAATTCTTGTAAATTAACAATTATTGAAAGCACCAATATCTTTTAAGCAATCAAAATCAAAGTGGACAATTATGCAAACTTCAGCCTCATGCAGTGTGTTTTTTCTTAGTATTGACTTAGGACACAGGAAAATAACTTAATAAGACCAAATTTGACTGAAGTGAATCTCAGCAAAAGACTTCTGGGTAAATATTTCTAAAAAGATCACCGTAACTGAAACAGAATCAAAATCTTATACAGGGACAAAACGGTTTGCCAGCATCTACAGAAAATTATAATGAACACAGCAAACCTGTCTCAAAATGAAATGCCAGCCCAACTTAACCAAACACTTTACACAGTCACAATATGTTTTTTGTTTCTTAACCAACAAAGACAAATCAAAATGTCCAGAGAAGAATTCTTCAATTCACTGTATGGCTTAATCCTCAAAAACAGCCAAAAGCCAATCTCTGTGAGTACTTCATCAAAGAGTAATTTGGGATACTGCAAAGTGCAGGAAAGAATTCTAAAGGTGACAAGACTTTCTAGACATGAGACAAAGGATCCTACAAAGTAAAAATTGTTGGCATATCTGGACATTCATCTCTAAACACAGTCTCACCTGTGCTGGTATTTGATCACTAAATTCTGACTCTGCCACTGCAGAGCCACATCAGAAACAGCTTTTGTTCTATCCAGAGAGCCCACCACACCTTAATCAGTAATCTTCTACTTCCTTTTGCTGCTCCCTTTAGGGGATGCCACAGCGGATCATCTTCTTCCATATCTTTCTGTCCACTACATCTTGTTCTGTCACACCCATCATCTGCATGTCCTCTCTCACCACATCCATAAACCTCCTCTTAGGCCTTCCTCTTTTCCTCTTACATGGCAGCTCCATCCTTAACATGCTTTTCCCAATATACTCAGCATCTCTCCTCTGCACATGTCCAAACCAATGCAATCACGCCTCTCTGACTTTGTCTCCCAACCATCCAACTTGAGCTGATCCTCTAATGTACTCATTTCTAATCCTATCCATCCTTGTCACACCCAGTGCAAATCTTAGCATCTTTAACTATGCTACCTCCAGCTCTGTCTCCTGCTTTCTGGTCAGCGCCACCGTCTCCAACCCATATAACATAGCTGGTCTCACTACCGTCCTGTAGACCTTCCCTTTCACTCTTGCTGATACCCGTCTGTCACAAATTACTCCTGACACTCTCCTTCACCCATTACACCACTCTCTTTTTCACCTTTCTTACACACTCCCTGTTACTCTGTACTGTTGATCACAAGTATTTAAACTCATCTACCTTCACCAACACTTCTCCCTGCATCCTCACCATTCCACTGACCTCTCTCTCATTTACACACATGTTCTGTCTTGCTCCTACTGACCTTCATTCCTTTCCTCTCTAGAGCATATCTCCACCTCTCCTGGGTCTCCTCAACCAGCTCCCTACTATCGCTATAGATCACATTGTCATCAGCAAACATCATAGTCCACGGGCACTCCTGTCTAATCTTGTCTGTCAACCTGTCCATCACCATTGCAAATAAGAAAGGGCTCAGAGCCGATCCCTGATGTAATCCCACCTCCAGCTTGAATGTATCCGTCACTCCTATTGCAGACTTTACCACTGTCACACTTTCCTCGTACATATCCTGTACAACTCTTACATACTTCTTTGCCACTCCCGACTTCCTCATACAATACCACAGCTCCTCTTGAGGCACCCTGTCATATGCTTTCTCCTGGTCCACAAGGACGCAATACAAATCCTTCTGGCCTTCTCTATACTTCTCCATCAACATCCTCAGAGCAAACATTGCATCTGTGGTGCTCTTTCTTGGCATGAAACCATACTGCTGCTCACTAATCATCACCTCACTTCTTAACCTAGCTTCCACTACTCTTTCCCATAACTTCATGCTGTGGCTCATCAGTTTTATCCACCTGTAGTTACTACAGTCCTGCACTTCCCCTTTATTCTTAAAAATCTGCACCAGTACACTTCTTCTCCACTCCTCAGTCATCCTCTCACTTTGCAAGATTCCATTAAACAATCTGGTTAAAAACTCCACTGCCATCTCTCCTAAACACCTCCATGCTTCCACAGGTATGTCATCTGGACCAACGACCTTTACATTTTTCATCCTCTTCATAGCTGTTCTTATTTCCTCCTTGCTAATCCGTTGCACTTCCTGATTCACTATCTCCACATTATCCAACCCTCTCTCTCTCTCATTCTCTTCAATCATCAAACTCTCAAAGTACTCTTTCCATCTGCTGAACACCCTCTCCTCGCTTCTGAGTATGTTTCCATCTTTATCCTTTATCACCCTAACCTGCTGCACATCTTTCCCAGATCGGTCCCTCTGTCTAGCCAATTGGTACAGGTCCTTTTCTCCCTCCTTAGTGTCCAGCCTCTCATATAACTCATCATATACCTTTTCTTTAGCCTTCGCCACCTCTCTCTTCACCTTGCGCCTTATCTCCTTGTACTCTTGTCTACTTTCTGCATCTCTCTGACTATCCTACTTCTTCTTCGCCATCCTCTTCCACTGTATACTCTTCTATACTTCCCTATTGCACCACCAGGTTTCCTTTTCCTCCTTCCTCTGTCCAGATTTCATGTCAAGCACCATTCTTGCTGTCACCCTGTAGTTGCCCAACTGTCTGGTAATTCTTCACTGCCAACCAAGTGCCTGTCTCACCTCCTCCCTAAACTTAACCTTGCAGTCTTCCTTTTTCATCTTCCACCATTTGATCCATGGCTCTGACCTCACTCTGTTCCTCTTCTTGATCTCCAATGTCATCCTACAGACTGCCATCCTATGCTGCTTAACTACACTTTCCCCTGCAACCACTTTGCAGTCTGCAATCTCCTTCAGATTGACTCTTCTGCATAGGATGCAATCCACCTGTGTACATCTTCCTCCACTCTTTTATGTCACCCTATGTTCATCCGTCTTATAAAATATGTGTTCACCTATCCTCTGACCTTCTTCATTCCTCTCCTTGACACCATACCTACCCATCACCTCCTCGTCTCCTATGTTCCCTTCACCAATATATCCATTGAAATCCGATCCAATCACCACTTTCTGTCTGTTGGGTACACTGCTCATTACTTCATCCAATGTTAGGTGCACTGCTCATTACTTCTTCCAACTCACTCCAAAAATCTTCTTTCTCATCCATTGCACACCCAACTTTCAGGGCATATGCACTAACAACATTCATCACCACACCTTCAATTTCCAGCTTCATAATCATTACTCTGTCTGACACTCTTTTCACCTCCAAAACACTCTTGAAATACTTTTCCTTCAGAATAACCCCTACCCCATTTCTCTTCCCATCCACACTATGATAGAACAATTTGAATCCACCTCCGATCCACCTGGCCTTACTCCCCTTCCATCTAGTTTCTTGCACACACAATATATCAACCTTTCTTCTCTCCATCATATCTGCTAACTCTCTCCCCTTACCAGTCATACCGCCAATATTCAAAGTTCCTACCCTCAGTTCCACTCTCTTTACTTTCCTCCTCTCCTCCTGCCTCCGGACACGTCTCCCCCCTCTTCTTTTCCTTCTCCAGCCAACAGCAGCCCAGTTTCCGCCAGTACCCTGTTGGCTAACAGTTTTGGTGGCATTTGTTGTTAATCCGGGGCTTGACCGATCCAGTATGAAAAATTGTATTGTTGTCCGCATATTGATTTGGCAAAACTTTACACCAGATGCCCTTCCTGACGTAACCCTCCCCATTTATCCGGGCTTGGGACCAGCACGAAGAGACACACTGGTGTGTGCATTCCCTGTGGCTGGGTTCTTAATCAGTAATCTACAGATGCAAAATTTCCACTCATTGACACTGGGGAAGATAGGCTCCGGGATGCTTTGTTCTCCTGATGGTCTGTAATATTAGCTTTCACCTGATGAAGTAGATGAATAATCTCATCAAAACATCTCCCAGTGTGGCAAGGGTTGGTGACAACATCACTACTGCCATGCACTAATTGGCCAAAGTAGCATCATTGACGAGGATGAGTACAGGAGGGAAATAAAAGACTAGGCCACATGGTGCCATAACACCAACCACTCTCTGAATGACAATAAGACAAAAGCGATTGCTAGTGACTTCATGAAAAACAGTTAGTCACACTGTTCACCAATGAAACAGACAGCTGTTTAAGGTTCCTGGGTGTTCTGGCTCTGACGTACTCCCCACAGCAGCAGCATATACTATATAACGGGGGCACAACACAGGCTGTTTTTCCTAAGAACGCCAAAGACATTAGCAGTGGTGGGAAATAAAACCTTGCTGAAATTGTTCTGCTGCATCAGTACTTTTAAATGTTTAGCAGCACCACTACCCACGTCTTCAAACTTTTGCAAAGGAGTTCCAGCAAGATGACCTGAAAAACATGTAAATCTGGGATGATGGCTTCTCAGTGGAGGGGCTGGAAATGTTTAAAAATTTCTTCAAATGTACATTATTAACCCCTCCTCGAACTGCCACCTTATCGTGGTGGAGGGGTTTGCGTGTCCCAGTGATCCTAGAAGCTCTGTTGTCCAGGGCTTTATGCCCTTGGTAGGGTCACCCAAGGCAAACTGGTCCTAGGTGAGGGATGAGACCAAGACCGGTTCAATAGACCTCCTATGACGAAGAAAAAATTTGGACGACGTTTTCCCTTGCCCGGACGCAGGTCATCTGGGCCCCCCTCTGGAGCCAGGCCTGGAGGTGGGGCTCGATGGCGAGCGCCTGGTGGCCGGGCCTGCACCCATGGGGCTCGGCCGGGCACAGCCCGAAGAGGCAAACGTGGGTCCCCTTTCTCATGGGCTCACCACCTAAGGGAGGTGCCAAGGAGGTCAGGTGCAGTGTGAATTGGGTGGTGGCCGAAGGTGGGGACCTTGGCGGTCCGATCCTCGGCTACAGAAGCTGGCTCTTGGGACGTGGAATATAACCTCTCTGAAGGGGAAGGAGCCTGAGCTTGTGCGCAAGGTCGAGAGGTTCCGGCTAGATATAGTCGGGCTCACCTCAACTCACAGCTTAGACTCTGGAACCAATCTCCTTGAGAGGGGCTGGACTATCTACCACTCTGGAGTTGTCACCGGTGAGAGGCGCCGAGCGGGTGTGGGCATACTTATTGCTCCCCAACTTGGAGCCTGTACATTGGGGTTTACCCTGGTGGAGGAGAGGGTAGCCTCCCTCCGCCTTCGGGTGGGGGGACGGGTCCTGACTGTTGTTTGTGCATATGCGCTGAACAGCAGTTTGGAGTCCCAACCCTTTTTGGAGTCCCTGGAGGAGGTGCTAGAGGGCATACCTTCTGGGGACTCCCTCATACTGCTGGGAGACTTCAATGCTCACGTGAGCAATGACAGTGAGACCTGGAAGGGCGTGGTTGGGAGGAATGGCCCCCCCGATCTGAACCCGTGCGGTGTTTTGTTATTGTACTTCTGTGCTCGCCACGGATTGTCCATAACGAACATCATGTTCAAGCATAGGGGTGTTCATATGTGCACTTGGCACCAGGACACCCTAGGCCTCAGTTCAATGATCGACTTTGTGGTCATGTCGTCGGACTTGCGGCCACATGTCTTGGATACTCGGGTGAAGAGCCTCTATTGTTGAGGCGGCTGACCGTAGCTGTAGCCGTAAGGTGATCAGTGCCTGTCGTGGTGGCAATCCCCGAACCCGTTGGTGGACACCGGCGGTGAGGGATGCCGTCAAGCTGAAGAAGGAGTCCTACCGGAACCTTTTATCCTGTGGGACTCTGGAGGCAGCTAATAAGTACCGACAGGCCAAGCAGAATGCAGCTTCAGTGGTTGCTGAGGCAAAAACTCGGGCATGGAAGAAGTTTGGGGAGGCCATGGAGAACGACTTTCAGATGGCTTTGAGGAGATTCTGGTTCACCGTCCGGCGTCTCAGGAGGGGGAAGCAGTGCAGTGTCAACACTGTATATGGTGGGGATGGTGCACTGCTGACCTCAACTCGGGATGTTGTGGGTCGGTGGGGGGAGTACTTCGAAGACCTCCTCAATCCCACTAGCATGCCTTCCAATGAGTAAGCAGAGCCTGGGGACTCGGAGGTGGGCTTCCCTATCTCTGGGGCTGAGGTCACCGAGGTTGTCAAAAAACTCCTTGGTGGCAGGGCCCTGGGGGTGGATGAGATACGCCCGGAGTTCCTCAAGGCTCTGGATGTTGTAGGACTGTCTTGGTTGACATGTCTCTGCAACATCGCATGGACATCGGGGACAGTGCCTCTTTAATTGGCAGACCGGGGTGGTGCTCCCCTCTTTAAAAAGGGGGAGAGGAGGGTGTGTTCCAACTACAGAGGGATCACACTTCTCAGCCTCCCTGGAAAAGTCTATTCGGGGGTCCTGGAGAGGAGGGTCCGTCGGATAGTCAAACCTCGGATTCAGGAGGAACAGTGTGGTTTTCGTCCTGGTCGCGGAACAATGGACCAGCTCTACACCCTTAGCAGGGTCCTGGAGGGTGCATGGGAGTTTGCCCAACCAGTCTACATGTGTTTTGTGGACTTGGAAAAGGCGTTCGACCGTGTCCCTTGGGGAATCCTGTGGGGGTTGCTCCGGGAGTATGGGGTACCGGGCCCCCTGATAAGAGCTGTTCGGTCCCTGTACAACCAGTGTCAGAGCTTGGTCCGCATTTCCGGCAGTAAGTCGAACCCGTTTCCAGTAATAGCTGGACTCCGCCAGGGCTGCCCTTTTTCACCGATTCTGTTCATAACTTTTATGGACAGAATTTCTAGGCGCAGCCAAGGTGTTCAGGGGGTCCAGTTTGGTGGACTCAGGATTGGGTCACTGCTTTTTGCAGATGATGTTGTCCTGTTTGCTTTATCAGGCTGTGATCTTCAGCTCTCTCTGAATCGGTTCGCAGTTGAGTGTGAAGCGGCTGGGATGAGAATCAGCACCTCCAAATCCGAGACCATGGTTCTCAGCCGGAAAAGGGTGGAGTGCCCTCTCAGGGTTGGGGGAGAAATCCTGCCCCAAGTGGAGGAGTTCAAGTATCTTGGGGTCTTGTTCACAAGTGAGGGAAGAATGGAGCGTGAGATCGACAGGCGGGTCGGTGCGGCATCCGCAGTAATGCGGGCTCTGCATCGGTCTGTCATGGTGAAAAAGGAGCTGAGCCGTAAGGCAAGGCTCTCAGTTTACCAGTTGATCTACGTTCCTACCCTCACCTATGGTCATGTGCTATCAGTAGTGACCGAAAGAATGAGATCGCGAATACAAGCGGCTGAATTGAGTTTCCTCCGCAGGGTGTCTGGGCTTTCCCTTAAAGATAGGGCGAGAAGCTGAGTCATCCGGGAGGGGCTCAGAGTAGCGCTGCTGCTCCTCCGCATCGAGAGGAGTCAGATGAGGTGGCTCGGGCATTTGATCAGGATGCCTCCTGGACGCCTCCCTGGTGAGGTGTTCCAGGCACGTCCAACCGGAAGAAGGCCCCGGGAAAGACCCAGGACACGCTGGAGGGACTATGTCTCCCGGCTGGCCTGGGAACGCCTTGGAATTCTCCCGGAAGAGCTAGAAGAAGTGGCCGGGGAGAGGGAAGTCTGGGCCTCTCTGCTCAAGTTGTTATCCCCGCGACCCGACCCCGGATAAGCGGAAGAGGATGGATGGATGGATATACATTATTAATTATGTTTAGGACAACATAGTTATTTTAGGATCAATAGAAAGGTAATTTTCACCTTTCAGTATTTGGGTCATTGATCCATTCTGGAAAAGGTTTAGATAAAAGAAAATCTAAAATAAATAAATAAAGCAAAAGAAAGAAGAGTTGAGGGATTTCCAGTGAGAGACTAATACATTTTTTTGCAGTAATTGGTAATAACCTTTTCTGAATAGCAGTAAGAGGGCAGATGAGAAGTCTAATTGTAGGATAGATTAGTAGAACGAATGGAGAACACAAATTACAGGCAAAAGGCCAGAAAGCATGAACCATTTGGCATCTCTAAAATATACACAAAAATTACCCTGTAACAATTTTGACAGATTTCAAATTCCATTGTACTTTATTTTCATGTCTTCTTTTTTAATAGTTAACGCACTTCTGCTCTATTCATAAGGCACACACACAGCTATTAAATTAAACAATATTATATACAACATAACTACCTTATTACATTTGGTTTTGTAAGTTCAGCAAAATGGTAGGCTTGTCAATAGGTTAGACACTTGGTTTGGCAGGGAATGATAACGTAGGAGGTATCAGATCATTAAAAGTAGTGCTTAATATCAGCACAACTTCAATGTTAGTTTTAGTCCAGCCGGGATCCTGATTATATGTTAAACAGAGAAACAAAATCTTTTTTTCAGACCTGCTACTGCTGGGCATCACCAAACACATTTACAGGCTGAAGTAATAATGAAGAATAATGAAGAAAATATGAGTCTTGTTGCACAGATCGGAAATGTCCAGGGTTCCCAAAATGTCACCCAGGCAGAGCATTGAAAACAGAAACGTGCTCTTGCTTTGCTAATGTGGACTTTAATAGCAACTTGTCAATAAGAAATATAAGGAAGTGGCGAGAATGATTTACATGGTGGCAGTAAGAAAAAAACATTTGCCATATATCATAGTAAACACATTAATAACAAAAACACAGGTGATCATTATTTTTATTGATTCATTTCAGTCACAATTACAACTGGTGTTTTTTAAAAGCAGAACACAGTATACTGTATATATCATTATGTACAGTATTTAGTAGTAGCATAGTCTTAATCCGTTTAAATTCTTTTTCAGGCATAAGTGATAAAAATGTTTGCAATGTATTTAATCATATGCTAAATAAGCAATCGTCAAAGTTTGTATGGCAGACTGTAAATACTGCCAAGGCTGGTGTGAATATTTCTTCAGCCCAGTGCTAATGCATTAAATGGGAGAGGGTCTGTGTTTCAAAACCATCTTCCTGGTTCAACTTAGCAACTTTTTTCTTGTGAGGTTGCCTGACAAAATGGCTACTAGATTTCTATTACAATATGCCTTACAATGTTTACATGGACTTATTTTCCAATAATATATTCATTTTTTTGTACAGAAGACAATGTATTACATATATATTTTATTCATTATTACTAAATGCGACGCAACTTATATTTTAGATTGCTCTAGCTCTGTAATATGTAATTTACAGCTGGTTCTTTTTATGACACTGCTATTTACTTCTGCTCCTTGCTTAAAGAAAAAAAGAAAGTATTGTGTCTTGAATGAAAAATACAGTGTGGAATCATCATACTTTAACATAACAAAAATATAAATATAACTCTCCTTCCCAATTCTCCCTGGTCTCTGAAGTAATTTTAAAAATAATTACACTCAAGACCAGAATTTTGCCTGTAAAAAACAACACAATATTAAACAGGTATGTTTACTGCAGGAGCAGCTGCTCTGATATATTGTCTGTATTTGGAATACAGAACAAACAACTCATTGTTTTAATCATGGGACAGAAGCATAGTTTATCTGACTGGTAATGTTCGTTTTTTAACTGAAAAAATGCAAATAACTCTTCTGCGTATTTCAGGTAAAATAATTCCATATATTAAAGGGTTTAAAAGAGGTGGTACTATGACAAACTCCAAAGAAGCAATGGTACTGACCAAGTCTGATGTTCTCTTTAAATGCGTCCGGCTCTCTGTTGATTCAAATATTGTAGAACAGAAAAAAAGAATGAATGTAATTAAATGTGGAAGACAGGTTTGGAAAGCTTTAGATTTGTAAGATCGGGACCTATTCCAGCACAAAACAAGGATTTTTATATATGAATAAAGAATGAAGACAGTAAGTAATAAAAACATACTAAAGGCAAGTGATCCATAAATATTATTAATGCTGGTGTCTGTACAGGACAACTTTACAATTTCCCAGTTATTACAGTACACTGTGTTAATGATATTTCCACACAATTGTAGACTGCTAGACAGGAATATCAAAATACTCACACAACAAATTGGACATAACCAGGCAACAAAGACTAATGTGGCTGTTTTTGTACTGGAAATGATGGTGCAGTATAATAGTGGGAGATTTATCGCTATGAATCTATCATATGCCATAACTGTTAAAATGGTCATTTCAATGCAAAAATAAACATAAAGGAAAAAAATTTGAGTAAAACAAACTGGGCGAGAAACTACTGGAATATCTGTTTGAAGGTCAATCAGTAATTTTATATAAAAAGTTGTGGCACCAATGAGTGCACTAATCAACAAATTGCATAGAAAAATGTACATAGGCTCATGGAGGCTTTTTTCAAAAATTATTATCAGAATTAAAGACAGATTAAAAAACAGAATTACAAGGTATGCAATTAGTGCAGCCACAAAATATAAATGTTTAGCATTCCCCATGTCTTTAAAAGAAAGAAGTATAAAACTTGTAACATTTGTGGAATTTTCCATCATGTTCTGGGGTCTATAAATTGAGAGTGAAACTACAAAAATGTGAGAACACCAAATTTAAAAGCCAAGAAAATCTGCCCCTTTTGACTTCTGAGATGTAAATAATAAATCCAGCTTTTAGACCGGGTTATGGCAACAGTTCATTGAAGCATCAGATACACCACAGGTCAGTATACTTCCTATTGATTAAAAACAAAAGGGTTAATAGATTCACAGTAAAAAAATACTCTTATACACATGTGTATATATATATATATATATATATATATATACACACACACACATATACTGTATGATTATACAATAGCTTTATTAACTAAAAAAAATATCACAAGGGAACAGTGCACTTAATATACAGGTCATGTATAACAAATAAATAAATAATAATACAAATTAATAAGTAAATAGTAATACAAGTGTATATACATTATACAATATATATATATGTGTATACTGCTATTCTGTACTCTTTGCAGACTAGTTTTCAGTTCAAGACAAAAAAAGTAAACTAAATAAAAGAGAACAGTAGCTTTGACCAGTAATGCAGAGAAATAATACTATGAATTCTACATGATTGAGTTTTTTACTAATTCCTTTTATTTTCTTGTCTTCATTCTGCATGATACTATATTAAGTGTGGCCCACTTTCATGTAATACTCCCAGAAATAAAGAAAAGCATGTACTTAGTTTTTACCTTTCCTTCTGGAATCTCTTAAGTGATTCATCACATGG
Source organism: Polypterus bichir lapradei (assembly GCA_026402145.1). Taxonomy (NCBI): domain Eukaryota; kingdom Metazoa; phylum Chordata; class Cladistia; order Polypteriformes; family Polypteridae; genus Polypterus; species Polypterus bichir. Next base: position 20,684,214 of record JANRMT010062834.1, read on the forward strand.
CACTCCTAGTGGTAAATGATGTAAAATGTAAAAGGTTACACCTTTATATATAAAATATCTTAGCAGTGTTTGCTATGTATTTGCCTGATAGTGTCTCAGGAGTCCTTATTATTTTCCTCTTTATGAAGAGTGCTGATGAATAAAATTCCAAGGAATTGTGTAGCATTCATGGCTTTAGGCACAACAAGTAAATGATTTAAAATGCCATGAGAAATTGTCCCTTCTGATTATGTTCATTATTTCATATTTTTATTAGATTAAGTAGATATTACATGAAAAATTATGTAATGGTATCCGGTTTCCTCCCACAGTCCAAAGACATGCAGGTTAGGTGCATTGGTGATTCTAAATTGTCCCTAGTGTGTGCTTGGTGTGTGGGTGTGTGTGTGTGTGTGCCTGCGGTGGGTTGGCGCCCTGCCCGGGGTTTGTTTATTGCCTTGCGCCCTGTGTTGGCTGGGATTGGCTCCAGCAGACCCCCGTGACCCTGTAGTTAGGATATAGCGGATTAGATAATGGATGGATAGACGGATGAATAAAGAAAGTATAGAGTTTATTTTTTATGAAAGCTTTATAGAGTCCAATGCCTTAATCACATAATTCAATAAAATGCTTCCCCTGAATTACGAATGACCAGTTTATGAATATTTGAGTGCAATACAAACATAGATCAAATCAACATAGATCAAAATTGATTAACATTACTGTAGCCCAGCAATATCTGTCCATTAACTAATTATTGAACTATGGCCAGTTGACAGCAGAGAAAAGGATAAGAAAAACTCCAATAAACAGCATTGATATGAAAACTAAATCTCTAGGGGCTCCACGGTCACTAATAACTTTCAAAGTCAGACCCGGTCAGAGTTCTGAAGACCTTGGACAACCATATTCTCCTGTGAATTCTGTACAGTCTGTGCTGGGCTGTCTAATCTGACAGCATACTCTTTCCATCCATTGATTCCAGTGCTTTTTCAGATAACTTTCCATTGGCAGAAAAAACAACTTGAATGTACAGCAGTAGCACCAATTGCCACAGTGGAATATACAGAAGGGAACAGAACAGAAGAGGCTAAGTAACAGTCTAAAATGATTGTATTACTTACATTTTTGTACAAATGGCTAACAAAGAAAGATGCAATTTGCACAGAAAATCAGCAGTTCTAATTAGGATGGTGAGATTTTAGCCTTGATTTAAAAGCTGAGGCCAAAGGGACATCATTTATATAGTTAGATAGATAGTTCCACAGCTTTTGAGCTCTATTGCTAAATCTCAACTTCCCACTGTTATTTTATTAATCCTTGGAATCTTTAGTAAGCTGATATTTTAAAATCTTAATGTGCACTTTGGTTTTAGAATGTTAGAAAAAACTTTTATGAGAACAGGCCATTCAGCCCAATAAACCTCATTAATCCTATCCACCTATTCCTCCAAAACAACATCAGCTTTAGTTTTGAAAATTCTGATAGTCCTATTGTCCACCACACTACTTGGTAAATTGTTCCATATTCTCTGTGTGAAGAAAAACATCCTAATGTTTGTGCGAAATACGTTAACAAGTTTCCAATTTTATCCCAATGTTGAACTAATTTTAGAATAACAGTCTACTGTACTTTTTCCTTTCATGATTTTAAACACTTTAGTCATGTCACCTTGTAGCCTCTTATACCCCGAGCAGACCCTGTAGCCGAGTCTTTTTCATCTTCTTCTTTCCGCTGCTCTTAACACTAGAATTACCAAAGCCTACGAAAAAACTCATAAACCCGGCCCACCTTAAACCCCTTCGCACCTCTCCTTCAGCATCTTTTGTCTTGTAAATGTGCAGATCAAGATAAGCAGCAAGCAGCCTACTATGCCATCCACCCACCGCCATAGAATGAGCACAAAGTTCTCCCAGTTCCAGCCTTGATTATCTGGGAGTGAAGTGCTTAGCCTCTCATCAAGTTGGAGTGTGAGAAAGACAAATCAGAAGCATAAGAAAGATTTAAAACTCAACACTTAATCAACAAACACACGATGATGAAGGTCTTCATACAATGATGTGTGAAGTGGAATCAATAATCAATAACAGACCCCTCACAAAAACATCAGATGACCTAAATGATTTGGAGCCACTCACACCCAATCATTTGCTGTTAATAAAGACACAACCAGATTTGCCACCTGAACTCGTTTCTAAAAATGAACAATACTCTTGAAAATGCTGGAAGCAAATTCTATACATGGCAGATTTGTTTTGGAAAAGATGGTCTAAAGAGTATTTGCCAATACTTCAAGAACGTCAAAAATGGCTTGCATTAAGAAGAAACTTTGAACCAGAGGACGTTGTTTTAATTGTGGAGAAAGCTACACCCCGCAATTCCTGGGTAATGCGGAGAGTCATCAAAACAATGCCAGATGCGAAAGGAGCAGTAAGAAGAGTTAGTGTGCAGACCAAGACCAGCACACTGGACAGACCTGTGAATAAACTGTGCCTGGTCCAGGAAGCAGCAAATGATTGAAATGATTTATTTTAATTGTGTTTGTGCTTTCACAGTAGAATTTAAGCTTTAAGATTTTTAGTTTGGTTTAAGTTCATTAAAGTAGTGAAGGCTTTTACTAAGTAATGTTAAAGTAATTGATTTCTGCCCTAGCATAAACAATTAGGGGTCAGATGTGTAAGAGCCATTTCCTAGTTACATAAGATTCATAAATGTTTTACTAAATGATGCATAATCTATGGGAGGCTCCTATAACCCCCATCAGTTGAATAGAATTAGTATAGTCTGTTTCTAGCTTATCTGACTAAACATTATTCTCAGTTAGTGATCAGCCTTGCCATGTGTAAGGTGTAGAGAGCACATGGTTTTAAACCATGCCTTTCGTGCCTTTGGAGCCTTGCGTACCTTGTGTGCGTGTTTTATGTGTCAAGTAACATGCAAGACAAAGCACTTAATTGAAAGTGCTGCACCGTACGTTTAAAGCATACAGAAGAAGAAGTTAAAAATCTTTAAGTATATAAACAACTGAAGTTTTACAAGAAAAGCTAAATTTAGAGAAGATACATTTTTCTTTTTTTTGCATTTTATTCTATGTGTGTAACTTTTTTCTTTATTCTTGTGTGGATTATTTGCTTTGAATTTTCACTAAATATTTTAAAAATGAACTTTTGGACTGAGAGATTTCTTTCGGCACGCATTTTACCCGTGCTTGAACTCGCCTTACACTCTGGTGGGTACAATATTTTTTCTACTAAAAGGTACTTCATTAATTGTCAAGTACAATGTTACATCTATCCTTCCATTTCCACTGCAGGTGAAAGAGTGCAACACTGTGGGAAACAGCGCACATCAAATTGAGGCTGGTAGTGTACTTTGTTTTCCAAGTTGTATGAAAACATTACAGTACATGGGGAGTTGTGACAGCTACCCACCTCTAGTCAGTTTTTAGTTTCAACTTTTGCTTCTCAAAAACTGGTATTTCTACGTAGATCTTATGCACCTCTCTGGCCTTGACAACAGAAACTTCTGATCACTTCAGTGACTTCAGCCACAGAGCTGCACCCAACCCCAACTAATCCTTTTGTCACTGAATCCTTTGTGGAGGGCATCTCCAGTGGGTTTAAGAGTTAGACGTGTGAATTATAATTAAACCCATTGCAATTTTTGAGCCTAGGCAAATATCTTTTTTGATTTGCCTACTAACCAGTAGTTTCTTTGTTCATATTAATATGTTTTGAGAAATATTTAATAACAGAAGCCCTGTGAATTTTCTGGATGTTTATGCATGTATAATCCATCCATTATCCAACCTGCTATATCCTAACTACAGGGTCACGGGGGTCTGCTGGAGCTAATCCTAGCCAGCACAGGGCACAAGGCAGGAACAAATCCCGAGCAGGGTTCCAGCCCACCGGTGGTCACACACACATACACACCCACGCACCAAGGACACACTAGGGACAATTTAGGATTGACAATGCAACTAATCTGCCTGTCTTTGGACTGTCAAATACTGTCAAATACACTTGTACAAATTTCTGATACAACTAACAATTTACAAGTGGTAGCGTAGGTTGAGGGATTTTGCATATCATTGATATACATATTACACCATCATTGTAATTGTTACCATTTCCCTTATACTGTATGAGAAAACTTGGATCGCTCCCATTGCCTCACTACAAATTAGGAAATTTGATACAGAATTTCCAAACCTGATACAACTGCACAGTTTTTACACAATAGTAGACAATCTAGTATACAATTTCCATCTGTCTTTACATGTATTATATGGTTTCGAATTGGTACAATTCTTTCAGAAAAGATTAAATTTTTATTTATCAAAACCAATATAAAACTTCAAATAGGAATTGTGTATGCAAACAACAGTTTTTTAGTAAAACTTTCCTTCTTCCTTCCACTCCACTGCTCTGTCAGCATGACACATGTCAATGCCTTCTTTTTCCTTTCTATGATACCCCTTCTACACTCATCAGTCCACCCTATTGCTCAGTGGTGCTGTTCGTCTACAGAGAACTTCATTTGCATACACCAGCACTCCTCTAACAGGCGGCTGAGTGACTGCTGCTGTTGCTCTTTGTATTTCTGTAAGCAGTGCAGGGACATAAGAATAGTGAACTCGGTACAGTATTATGGTGGACAAATCAGCTAATTGTCTGTTTTCCATAATGTCACCAAATTTCAATTGAATCTGTCAAAGCATTTTTGAGATTTTGGGCTATTTCATTTTTCTATTGTAGGGTTTTTTTAACCCCTGAATATTGATATATCCAAATGTTCTTACTTAGCCAACTGGCCTAGATGTACCATCCTGCCAAATTTCAGTCTTTTTATCTAAACAGGAAATAGTGTTTTTGTTGAAGAGTGAGTAAGTCAGTTTGTCAGCTTTGCATTTTATATGTACTAGGTTGTTTGCCCCCCTGCCGACTTCGCTCACCAATCCCCCGGCCTGTGCTATGCGCCAGCCACTTGGCGTCTCTGCCGCTCGTGTTGTGAAGAGGGGGGCTGAACGCACCCCAAGGAGACGCGGTCACTCCTCCGAAACCCCCTCTTAAATGGTGATACGATGGGAAACAAATAGGTTTTTTTTTACCTCCTCTTTGCTTGATCAGCTGCTGGCTTTCTGCCATCTCGTGCGGCACTTTGAACATTTAAAAGCCTGTACAGCAGCTGTCCTACTCTTTGTCTTTTATTTCCGGCCCCGGGCATGGTTAAATCTCTTGGAAACAAGTCTCGTCACGTAGGACATGAGTTCTTGATATTTTTTAATTTAGAATTTAAAAATGGAACAAGAATCTGAAAAATCTAACAACATCACATTGAAGTTCAATAAATTCTGAGAAGAATGATATGAAACATATATGTTGGACTTAAAAGAAGCCCAATTTAAAGCGTGACAAAAAATGTGAGATAAAAACGTCCCATAAAATCGTTGCACTTTTATGCTTAGGATCTCCCAAGCCTGGGAGAGTCTGACACCCACTCAGAAAGATGCTGATGTTTTTTCTGAGTATGCAAACACAGCTTTCACTGCGATTATACAGGGGCTGAAGAGACCCTGGAATTCTGTACTCTCTCATCACCCCCAACAAAATCTTTCAAGAAATATGGTCATATACTTTCTCTAAGTCCACAAAACACATGTAAACTAATTTGTTGTACTCGCATGCCCCCCAGGATCGTCATAAAAGTAAAGAGCTGGTCCACTGTTTTATGGCCTGGACAGAATCCACATTGTTCCTCCTGGATCTAAGGTTCCAGAGTCTTCTTTCCAGTACCCTGGAAGCTTTTCCAGGGTGGATGAAGAGTGTGACCCTATGATAGCTGCAAAACATACTTCAGTCTCCTTTTTAAAAATGGGGACCATCACCCTGGTCATGCTACTTCAGAGTCACTGCCCCCGATGACCATTCAAAATTGAAAAGGTATGTCAGAAATTAACAGCCCAATAATATTTACAGACTGGGCAGACCTCATCCAACCCCTGGCCCTTGCCCCTTTGGAGTTCAGTAACAACCTCATTGACTTCCCTCAAGGAAATTGGGATTGATACCCTATTAGCTTCACAGAGGACATGTCCGTTGGGTTGAGGAGTTCCTCAAAGTGCTTCCCCAACTGCCAGACTACATCCTAAGTCCAGGTCAGCATTTTAGTAACCTTGCTGAAAACAGCCTGGCTAAAGACCTGCCTTCCTTCTTTGACCTGCCTGATGGTTTCCAAAAACCCTTTTAGCCTGAACAATAATTGTCTCTCTAAACTCCTTCCAAATGCGGGTTTTTGCTTCACCGACCACCAATGCTGCCATCTTTTTGGCCTGCTGTCTCAGGAGTCTCCCGTACCAACTATACACAGAAAACCTGCTTCTTCAGCCTGATGAATTCCCTCACCTCTGGTGTCCGCCTTTGGTTCCTTGTGTTGCCACCTCAAGAGGCAGCTATGGCTTCTAGGCCACTGCACTTGGCAGACTCTTTCACAATGGAGGTTTTGAGCAAGGTCCATTTGGACTCTATGACCCCAACCTCTCCCCCTGGATGCAAGAAATGTTTTTTTGAGATGGGAGTTAAAAATCTTCTGGGTTAGTGACACTTGTAGTTGTTCCCAGAACACCCTCGCTACTCACTAGTGCTTTTTCAGGTTTGTCCAGGCATCTCCTCCACCCTTTGGGCCAACTTACCACCAGGTGTTAATCAGTTAACAGTTCTGCCACTCACTTCACCTGAGTGTCCAGAACATACAGCCATAAATCTGAAAATACGATTATAAAGTCAATCATAGGTCTTTGGCCTAATGTGCTCTGGTACCAAGTAAACTTATGAGCCAACATATGTTTGAATATGGTGTTTCTTATGAACAAACTATGCCTAGCATAGAAGTCCAATAATAAAATACCACTCAGGCTAGTTGTTTTTTTCCAATCACACCTCTACAGGTATCTCCATCATTATCCTTATGGACGTTGACGTTGCCCTGAAGTCCCAAGGTTGGACTCTTTCCAAGATCCCCTCTAGATACTTCAAGAAGACATGGAACTCTCCAAGCTGTCATATGTTGCATAAGCACATATGGCAGTCAGAGTTCCCTCCACAACATTAAGCTGCACAGAAGTAGCTCTCTTGTTCTCCAGGACAAACTTCAACAAGGCAGGGGCTGAATAATAAGCTCATTCCCACCCGACACCTTTCCCCTGGGCAATTCCAAAGTAAAGGGAAGTCCAGCCTCTTTTGAGTGGGTGGACACAAGCACAATTATTTCTAGTTGTTAAAAGTTCTACCTTACCCACATACTCCAGCTCCTCACCACTAAGACAGGTGACACCCCAAGAGTCAGTTTACAGTATGTGTCTAGGTTTCAAGCCAACAAGACTCCTGCCTTCAACTGCAATACATGTCACATCATACCCAGCCCCTATTCCTCCTGCAGGTGGTTGGCCACAGTACGGCAATCCCATGTTGCATGTTCAGGCTATGTCTGACCCAGCCACATGGCAGTCCAGCCTGCGGGTACTCCCCCTGGCCTGCTTCTTACTTGTCAGGGGTAATCTTTTTATCTTTGTCTGCCCCCTTATCTGGGACCAGTTTGCCATGGGAGATCCTACCACAAGTTTCTGCTCCAGACAAAATAGATCCCAGTCTCGGGTTACACAAACCTCTTCACCTCGACAAGGTAGGCAACAAGATAGCGTCTTTTACCTTTAAATAAAATAAATACAGTGGATTGAGAAAGTATTTAGATGCCTTCATTTTCTGCATACTTTATTGTGATGTAGATTTAATATTAAACTGATAAAATTGCCATTTTTGCCCAACAATTTACACTCAAAGACACATAATAACAAAGAGAAAATATGTTTCCAAAAAGGTATGTTGACTTATTAAAAATCAAAAACTAAAATCTCTCATGTAATTTAGTATTCAATTCAAGTTGTGGTTAGATGCATTCTGTTTGATTTAATTATCCTTGAGATGTGTCTAAGCTAGATTGGAGTCCAACTATGGGAAATTGAATTGATCGTTTTGAAAAGCACACACCTGTATATATAAAGTCCCAGAATTCATACTGCGTGTCAGGAAAATTCCAATCTATGAAGTCCAAGAAAATCTTTCCATACTCACTCTATTCCTAGACATAGTGGATAATAAATATATATACTTCGGTCTTTCTTTCTTTTAATAATTGTTTTAATTCAGCATTAATTGTATTCATATTTCTAGAAAATATCTATTTGTGAACCCATGTATATTTTCCTTTCTAACTTATTCCTTAGTGCGTTAATTGGATCCATAATCTTTTATATTAAATTCACGATTGATCTGTGAGTATTCCAGTGATTTCTTGTTCAGTTTGTTTTATTCAGATTTGTTTTGGCTTACACTTATGTCTTTGAGAAAACAGCAATTTTAAATGTACTGTAATGGTATATGACAGGTATGTAGCAATAAACTGGCCATTGCAATACATGACAATAATTTCAGTTGCAAAAATTAAAAAGCTAATTTTTCTTGCTTTGATGTATCATTTGTCTATGGTAACAATCGCTATTGTTTTAACTGCGTGCCTCTCTTTATGTGGTAATCAGATCAATTGGCTTTATTGTAGCAACTTGCCTTACTGTTCTGCATTAAAATCGTTATTGTATGCTGGAACAATACCAGGTCTCATAAAAAGAAAGCTTTTCAAACTTGTGTCCCACACTTAATAACATTAATTTTGCTTTTAAGCTCAGTACTCTTTAATGTAATAGACAGCAGACTTCAGACAAGTAGAGAAACAAGCAGTATTTCTGCTGTTGCCTCCTGAGAAAAAGTAGTTATTCCTCCCCTTTGAAATCTATTAATATACGGTATCATTCTACCTGGGATTCACAATCAAGTCATTTTCATTTTTTCATGCAAAAACAAAAAAAAGCATAAGGTTAGTGTAGCTTAATAGAATTATATTTTTTACACTAAGATAAGTAATTTAGTAGTGTATCCTTTTGTATTGTTGAGATAATAATATCAGAATGTGCATGTTAATTGTTATTTAAATATGGTAAATGTTCTTTTAAGTGCTGTATTTGACCCTATATAATAAACACAATTTCACTAAATGTCAATGGTAAAGCTGTCAATTACTACAATTTCTTAAACTTAATGTTGTCTCAGTAAATGATTGCAGGGTGTGTAACCAGTCTGAAATAATAAAGAGTAAAAGAGAACTTGAAAGAAACAAAGCAAGCTGTGGTTCAAGAATGACCTACAGATGTCCCACATAAGAGCTATGAAGCAGTACCACATCTGAGTAAGCTTTAGTGCCTTAGTAGATACCGAGATTCAGTGCTTTAGTATATAAAATAAACAGGGAAAAAACAGATATGGTACTAGATTACTATCAGGTCTGTATGGAACAGATGAACACAGACAGACATTTGATAGCCGTAAGACGAACACAGTAAACTGCTCACAATAAACTTACTTTAGACAATCATTACATATTTCACTACTATAAAAATTAAATCAGTAAACCATTCCACCATGCCTAGTTTCTGTTTTTACATTAATCACAACATATTATCAGGGTTCTTTTCAACTGTTAAACCACAAATATAGGTGTGGTAAAGAGAGATCAGTAAAATTGTTTAGTACTAAAAGACCTCCAGCTCTGGTCACCCATGCTGGTGAAAAAATCAGGGTGTATTACAAAAGATTTAGACACTCATTAGACACTAAAAGAGTAATTTAAATTCATCCAAAATAAACTGGAGAAATGCTTATAATTTTTTTAAATTTGTTTCCTATCAGACAGTTATTTCTTTTTAGCACTTTGTGCATGAATGTATATATACTGGAACAGGGAGTTTATATGTGTGTGTATATTTATATATGTATATATCTATTATAATGGATAGTATGCAGGGTTGGAAGGCCCAGTTAGTACAGAAAGAGTAGCAGGATGACCCCTTCCTTACCCAGGAAGGTAACAGCAGATGCAAGAACAGAAGAGGGCATGCTGGCATACCACCAGGTTTGGATCGAAGAACAATTCCTGGTCAGGAGGCCACTGTGAATGAAGGACAGGGGGAGATAGCCTGTCAGGACTATGGTCTCCCTAGTACAGTGCATGGCAGCCTCCTGAGTCAGCATTCCCACACTGCTGGGACTTCTAATCCTGTGGGGCAGTCCTGTTGGGTTCTGTGGTGGCCGCCAGGGGGAGCTGGTGGGATTAATGATCCCTACTTTGTGGATCTTCCGTTTGACCTGGAAGAACTTCAAACAGACTATGCCCTAGCACTGGAAGTACTCCCAGGATAAAAGAAGCTACTTGAGTTGGGTGGAAGAGGACAAAGCTTGCATGGAGGAGTGGAAAGAGAAAGAAATGAAGAGAAACAGTAAGAGAATTGTGCCTGTGGTTATTATAAGAATCCTTTTTGTAAGCCATTTATATGAATAAACCTGCATTTGCACCCGTGGCTTGTGTTGTTATGGCTGTGTCTACGCTTTGGGGTGCTTCAACACCCCCCCACTGATCAGTTTGTGTGTTTATATTGTGGCAGTCGACCAGGGACCTTGCCCCACCGGGACGCCTGGAGCAAGAAAGGACTGTGAGAGGGGCAATATCTATCCCTGGGCGCAAGAGGGCAGCCCCCCTGATTTCCATCAAGGACCACGGATACGGAGCTGGGGAGCTCAACTCTGTGGGGGTCCGTGGCCAACCCCAGGGGGTGCCTGGATGGTTCCTGAGCCCTGGAGGACATCACTTCTGCCACACCAGGAACTGCTGCCGCTCTAGGAACCGTGTACGCCCAGAGTGCTTCCGGGTGCAAGGGCAGCACTTCCGCCACAGCAGGAAGTGCTGCCGGAAGATCATCACTGAGCACATCCCAGGCGTGATTAAAGGGGCCGCCTCACTCCATTCGAGGAGCTGGAGTCAGGAGGAGGAAGACGGAGCTTGTGAGAGAGGAGTGGAAGCGGCTAAAGAGAGAAAAGGACTGAGTAGTCATGCGTGAGTTGGTGGAACCGAATTGTAAATAGTTATAAAAAAAACACGTGTGTTGTGGACATTTGGTGGCGTGTCTGTCTGTGGCGGGGCTATCTGTTACAATATACACACTCACAAATTTTATATATATTTATATATAGTATCCACAATGGATGGACTTTCTGCTCCTTACATGGCTCTTTGACGTTGATCGCTATCTTTAAAAGGACTGCTCGCCTTTTGCCGCACTAGTTGGGAGCTGCCGTTTTTATATGCGCTCCGGATATTGATGATGCAATGCCAGCTCATTCTTTTGTTGACTCATCCCTGGCTGACATAAATTTCAAGCACCTTTGCAATGCATATATTAATACAAGAATACAGAGTTCATAAAACTTACAGGGTAAAATGTTCATTTTGACAATGGCAAGACAAAATTGAAAGGAGACAAAAGTTTAAATTGCTAATGGCGATGATTATATCAGTCGGGGGGACAGGGGAAATGAAGAAGGACGGGTGATAAAGATTATGAAGAATTCACAAAGGACCATGCTAGAATCCTTTCTATTACATTTATTTTGTATTATTTCTGATTGTCTTTCTTTTGCTAAAGTATTTTGTAATTGCCTTAAACATGTTTTGTAATAGTTTAATTTCCATTTTTTTGCTTTTGTTTGTATTTCTGGAGGTGCAACTGAAGGAAATGGACCCCGCTTATTATACAGGTGCACTATGTAAGGTCTTTCTTGGTCCTAACTCTTATTGCTGGCATTGAGACACAGAAGACACAATTTGAATGGACATGGGAAGGAGAAACTGGCCTAAAGCCTAATGGAGACTGGCTGTGTCAGGAAATATATGCAGGCTTGCAGCACATGCACTCACCCAAAACCACATTCAATTATTTCCCTGTATACCCCCAATCCCATAATATCAACACTTATTAATCCACAACCCACACTCAGTAATGAACCCCTGTGCATTCTACAAAATATGAAATGAAAGCAAAACAATAAAAGCCAGGGGCTATAATTACCTACATTCCTAAACTTTATGTCTGTAACTAAGAAATATAAGCAATGCTTTAAGTATGGAACCTAGCAAATTAGAGTGATGCCTTAGATATCATAAGACTTCACACTCAACCCCCAGAATCCATGAAACCATCAGAGTAAATAAGACAGAAGTTTCCAGACAAACAAAAGTACACATAAATGGTGTTTAACATCAAAAAGGATCTACAGTCTACAAAGGACTGAAAATTCAGAACCTAGAAATAGATCCTAAAACAACAATCAAAATTTATTGAATCTATTAACCTTTAAGAAAGAGATCATAAATTTAGCTACAGAATGAATTAGTTTAATATTGGCTGAATATAAACACTGCTGGAAGCCACCCAGGATGATTGACAATATTATCATGGTAAGAAGGAATTGAAAGACAAATACAGAGTGAGCTGAAGCAAAACTTATATTCTGTTACACCTAAATAGAAAATAAAAAACTGCCTTGTCCTTAATAGGACAAAGGGCAGGTAGATCAGAGGAAGAAGGGTGTGACAAAAGTGAAAGTGCAAAATAAAATATGAAAACAAAAGATTAAGACAACCAAACAATGAGCCAAAACTGCAGGCAAAAATCACATTTAAAAAGGAACAAAGAAAACTGTAAGGTAAATGAGGTAATCAACAGGTCAAGAATTTGAGATATAATTACCCAAAGGAGCTGCTGATTGTATTAGGGGGTTGCATGGTTTGCTAATGTGGTGGGTCGGTATACTCAGTCATATTGGAAATGCAATATGTTGCTAATGATTTTCTTTATCATACCTAAAATTGTGGAATTTCAAGTAGTGTGTGAAATATGTCGTGGTAACCAGGGGGCACTATAACTGATTTTTTTCTGGCTGAACACTGAAATCTTACTCTGGTACTATGGAAAATACAATAAATCAACTATAGGGAGTGGTATTACTTAAGGTGCTACATAAATAAAATGTATTATTATTAATATTATTAATATTAATCACATCATACAATGATACACACTCTGCAAAGAAAAGCCACATTACCTTGTACTTCTTACCATCAAGCAGAGCATCCACTTTTTGTGACAAATACACACTTGGACAATGTGTGTGAAAGACTGCAGCAGTTCCACTGGAAATCCTTTCTTCCTGCTGAACGACAACTAACTGAGCGTGGAAGTCTTCCTCCCATTGATCTTTGTGTTTTTTTGCTAGCCATGGCAAACTAAACCCCTATCAGTAAATTCTGCCACAAACCCATTGCAATATAAGGCTTGTCCTCATACAGACAGAATGTTGTCAAGTTAATTTTGCCATTCAGATGGACAGGAATGTTCTTTTTAATGACTTTCTGCTGATTGGCTAGTGAAAAGTGAATCAAATTGAATTAGGAGGTATAGAAACAATCCTCTAATGGTGCCATTAGAAGAGGCTCATTGGCACTGAAATATAGTCTAGTACAGATTTGGTCTATTAGTAACTTATAAATTTAGATTTTGTTTTGAAAACATTACTTCTGACAAACACAAAATTGCACATAAATTAAAACAATCAAAATATATTTCTTTTATAATAAATATTATCCTTCAAATAATTTTACCATTCTTACATTTTGCTGGTAAAAAGTGAGGATGTGATGTCCCAGCTCGGACAACAGATGAAGTGCCACTGATTATCACACCCAAGATTCACTGCAGATAGACTAAGTGTCTGTAACTGTAAATGATCACATCTTACTGATCCATACATAATAACTGGGTATAGAAATGCAAACAGCTTGCTTCTCAGACTTTTCGTTTTCTTTAAGTTGACTTTTAAAAACATAAATAACTAAAGGAAGGTTACTTTCATATTAAGAGGGAAAATCTACAGTAGTTTGAAGGTGAGAGGTTTTGGGGGCACTGTGGTTGTTTTGAACTCATTTTTGGATTTGTACCTTTCGTACTTTGGACTTTTGTTTGGTTTAATCTTTGAAGAATTGTGAGCCAATCACATAATCTCTGCACAATAAAGGTTTGAAAAATGGCACATGCCTGCATGCCATTGGTGTGCTCCTTGTTCACTTGTGCTGCCTTTCTGTTTACTCTTGCTGTAAGTCATGTTTCTTTTGTAATACAGATGTTCTGCTAAAGTAGAAAAGTTGTAGCTGAATGTAAACAAGAACTACACAATGAAATCAAAGTCAAAGTTCATAACCAAAAATTGCACTAAATGACAAAGCTAAAACACTAAACCAAATTCATATTTGATAAAGCAGAGCACAGAATATTTAAACTGGAAAGCTTTACAAACAAATGCACAGATCCTCAGACTCGGCTTATCAGGAGGCACATGGCACCAACCTTTATATTGTCACAACTGAGACATGACATGCAACAGTTCCTGTGAATTTCCCAGTCAATGCAATAGCAACCATTCTACAAAATGCTCATGCAAAACAGAATGGCTTCGGGAAATGACTCAAAATATATCCAACTATGGAAAAACAAACAAAAAAAATAAACAAACTGTTATTTGATACCAAAATGGATTTTATTATCCAAAGTTGCCTTATATGCTACTCAGGCCTCCAATTGTGGGTAAGTAAATTATGAATGCAAATCCGTTCCCAACAGTTATAAAACATTGTGGTGTAGAAGGTTTATCCTAGTATTGTGTTAACAAACAAAACTTCTTAATTTTATAACTTTTTTGGTTCTTTGAAATTTTGGCCAGCATTTAGTTCCTTATTAATGTGATTTTTGCCTTAGTCAAAATGTAATATGATCAAATAGTAATATGAATGTTTTATATAAAATGGTGTACTTTAAGTAGTTTGTTTATAAGCCTCATTTGTATATCAAATTTTTCACAATTAAACTAAAAAAAATACTGCTGACTGTTATACACAGGCAGATTTACCCAGTGATACAGTCTTTTTAAAATGCTAATTATGCATGCAATTAGAAGCAAACTAAACACAAGAATTCCCTTGATTGTAATAGTTAAAAATAGTTCGAAGTGTTTCATGAAGCATATAAAAAGCTCAACAACTCTTGTTCCTTCATTTGGATATAGGAAAGTCAACTGATGAATAATTTAGTTTTATTACAAAGAAAGGTAAATGATTATGCTTCTCGGAGTTATTCTGTTCCTGTGTAACAAATATTGAATGTTTCATATATCTGAAAGAATACAAAAACTTGATTTGATCTTGTATTTTTGCAGTCTTTTCTGCCTAAAGTGACCTGTGATGTTTAATATTTTCAGTGACAATATATAAAACAGATTGAAAGAAGTGGAAAAATAGTAAAAAATATCTGACCTGTGCAAAATAATAGTGTATTGAGACATTGACATTGCTCCTGTATATTTTATGTATTGAGTTCAAAACTAAGATTTTATTTAAAAGGAATCAGCATTGCCACCTAAAGTTGCTTAGTAATTCCATTTCTAAACTGGTATGATCTATAAAACTTTCTTAAAAAAACTAAAAAAATGTATTTGTAACAACACTATAGTTTGATTTCTTTTCCTTTTTATAGGATAGGAAAAGGGAAACTTGGAGAGACTGAACTTGTAACTTCAGTTTTAAAATGTATGCTGATTTTCACACTTGGTAGCTGCATGTTCAGACCAGAGTATCACAATGAAAATGATTTATTTCTTTAATTGTTCTTTTTTCATTTGCAGACAGATATACAATATTGCTGTTTAATGGTTTTTACCACCTGCTACAACAATGGAAAATGTATCTTATGAAATTTTTATTCTTACTGCATTCCAGGACTTCGGTACCAAAAAGGAGGAATATTTCTGCCTTTCCCTAATAGGCTATTTGTTGATAATAATTTTTAATTCATCCTTAGTTACTTTAATATACAACGAAAAAAAACTCCATGAGCCTATGTACATTTTTCTTTGTAACTTGTTGTTTTGTGAACTAGTTGGATCCACGTCCTTCTACATTAAATTTATGTTTGACCTTCAAACAGATGGCCACATTATTTCTCGTTCGCTTTGCTTTACTCAGGTGTTTTTGATATATATGTACTCAACAACAGAAATATCTATTTTAACGGTCATGGCTCATGATAGATATATTGCAATAAATGCACCTTTACATTACATCACAATATTCTCAACAACAAAAGTTCAAAAATTAATTTTTGTTTCCTGGATTTATCCTATTTTTATGATATCTATTGGAGTGATTTTATCTTCACGTTTGCCTCTGTGTGGCAATGAAATTAATAGAGTGTACTGCAACAACTGGGAAATTGTTAAGCTATCCTGTACAGACACAAGAAGTAATAATATTTATGGATTTTTTGTGGTTTGTACATTTTTAATACCTTTCATTTTCATTGTTTATTCATACATGAAAATTCTTTCAGTGTGCTTGAATAGTTCTAGATCTCAAAAACATAAAGCTTTTCAAACATGTCTTCCTCATTTGATAACACTGATCTTTTTTATAAGCTCCTTACTCTTTGAATTAATTGAGAGCAGACTTAATGTAAAGAGAGTAAAAAATGAAATCACAGCATTTGCTTCAATAGAATTTCTTGCAGTTCCTCCTCTTTTAAATCCATTAATATATGGCATGATATTGCCTGAAATACGAAAAAGGGTTGTTTATTTATTTTTAAAGAGAAAAAAACAGTCATCCTGAGTTCTTATTTTTTAACGTATGTATTTTATATATAGGTAGCTGAATATTGTGGTTGCTGAAACTCGGAGAACAACAGAAGGCAGACACCACTAAAAAGTAAAAAGTAATTTCTTTATTCTTGGTGAGTCAAAGAGGCTGCAGCCCCTCTCAGCTCAGTGCCACTGACTGGTTAGATCAGACAGCATGCAGCATAACGTGGGGCTTCACTCTTTATACCTAGTTTTTTTATTAAACAAAAAAATACATATGGCAGTTCATTTTGAGGTTATACATAAATTACCATAGCTTGTGACTTCCTCAAGTTGAATGTGCACATTGCTTCTTTCAGATAAAGAGGTTATCAGGGCACTCACAGTTTTAAGAAATATGCTCAAATAGTTTTAAGCAGGAATTCAGAAACGGTCACAACTGATTTATATTATCACAGGGTGTTCTGTTAGTATCAGGAGGTCAGCAGTTTCTCATAAAAGAATGCAAGTTAGTCCCTTATTCTGTGCACAAGCTTAATTCTTTTTCTACATAAATGAAGAACAAATCATATAGCTTTTTTTTTTTGCATGATTAATACATAATGTAGTTTTTGGTATTTAACTACTTATCATTACAGTTAATAATATTTCTTCCTCAATATCTAATACAAAAATGTATCTAATGGACAGTAAGGCCTTATATTCTATCTACTGATGCATTTTTGTAACACACTAATGGCAGGACCACAGTGCAGCTGGACCCTATCCCAGTATTCATGGGCACGAGGCAAGATATTGTCACACTAAATTTCACTTTTGCTCATCAACAATATGTTTACTGGTTTATTATTTTCACTTTGAAGTAAAAGTCATTTTAATACAGATAAAGTGATTTCTGGCTTCTTTCTCTCAGAACTGAGTTTTTCCTTAGCATCTCAAACATATATAGAACATGTTAGGTTAAGGAACAACTCTAAATTGCCTCTGTATGCATGTGTAAGTGGGTGTGTACCTGACATAGACTGGTGCTCCATCCATGTTGGATTCCTGTTATGCACCTCATGTTGCATCCTTTGACCTCAACATCAAGTAAGATTCAGCTGAATAAAGTTATTAGAAAATGGATGGATGGGTTTCTGACTCTATTTCATCTGGTTTAAGCTTTTGGAAGTAAGTGCTCCTTCACTGGTTGATTGATAAAAATACTTTAAAAGGAAATACATTTAACAAATACAAAGTAAATATATGAATGAATTTTGTGTGTCTGTCATCTCTTTATTGAGAAATAAAAAACTACTGTACTAGTGCTTGATATTGAAGAAAGGCTTTGTCACCAAGTATTTAAAATTATTGTCTCAAATATTTCTTAATTTCATTGTTAATCTTTATATAAACTGTAATAATCTATAATCTAATCTATAAACCCCAAAAGCATTTGCCTACTTTCATTCTAAGTATGAAAATATTTTTGATTCCTTGTAATTGTTTAGTATGTAAAGCATATTTAACAGGGCTGTTTAAAAGAAAATTATATTCACTAATTTAATTTTCTGTATTGTATTTGTTACAACCAATAACAAAAAACAAAAGCTGTAATAAATTGATAAAAAAAATATACTTTTTCATGAATATGCCACTAAGTTCAAACATCTTTGCAGTTGGTACCAGTGGTGCCTGTTTACACATTATTGTCACATGGGGGAAACTCCCCTTTTTCCAATGACAATTATGCCTGAGGATTTCAAGATTAAGTTTGGGTTTATTGTCATGTGTACATGGTACAATTAAATTCTTACTTGCATGTCTCCTCACAATAGTGACAGTGATATAATACCAACAAAAACACAAAACACTCACATTAAAACCCTGTGCAGTGCTTTATGATCTTGAGCCAAGTGGGTGCCAATAGTAAGCAAATATTGAGGATGGACTGGCTTTCACACCTGTATAAGAAACTGGTGCCTTTTCTTAATAACATCTGAAATTCATTGTGCCCACTTTAGTTCATCAAAGATGATCACCTTATCAAGAACATTCTATCATATGTGTGGTCTGCTTTCTGAAGTCTATGACCAGCTCCTTGGTTTTGCTGACATTTCATGGTGAGATTGTTGCTTTGACACCATTATGTCTGCAGCTAAACCTCTTCTCTGTTATGTGTCCTATCTTTGTTTGTGAAGTCATTATCAAATTTAATGATGGAGTTGGAACTGTGTCTTGTTACAAAGTCATAGATGAACAAGAAATTCAAAAGGGTGCTTGGCACACTACCCTCCTGGTTGTTCAAGTTTGGATTTACTTTTAATTTTCATCTTACATTCTGGAATTAGTTTATTAATTTCATGCTCACCTATGACTTTAGCTTGCTTTCCCCAACTTCGCTCTATCCCCAGACTTCCTTATTGAAAAAACCTGCTGCCATGCACACTCAGTGCATGTAGTACATGAAGATGTTTCACAAAAGAATCTAACATAGCAAAAGTTCAAATTACCATGGAAACATTTGGACCTGTAGTGATCCACTGACTCAATATTGGCCAAGTGGTGTAAAACCTCCAGGAATAGCAGACCAGAATCTCCACAAGTCTTTCCAGAGGGGGTGCACATAAAGGCAACTTGAGATCGATCAAGACTAACTGGCTTTGGCCTACACAGGGGTCAAAGTCCAATTGCCATGTCTTAGCCAGGGTTGCTTCCCACCCTGAGGTTCATATTCATGGTTTATTTCCCTTTTAATGATTATGCATATCATTCTTTATTACTGGTTTTGTCTATGTATATAAGCTGCCTTTGTTATGTTCCTTGTGCTTTGTGTGAGGTCCCCCAAGAGGCGGGGTCACCTGTCAAATTTTGTCTTTGTAAGTTAATGTGGTGGGCTTCCTGACAGAGAGACAGGGCCCAGACAGTCTGCACTGGAAACACCACCTTCAGTCACTACTGTCAATGCCCATTTGTAGCCCTTTGGAAGTTGATGGATTTCTCCCCTCATTGTCCATTGTCCTATTATTAGACTTCGACAACATATGGGAGTGTCCTCCTCGGTAATTACAGCAGACTTTAAGGAGCACACACCGCTTACACTTTTATTTTCCTAAACAGCACACACTCAGTATTATTAAATTTTAATGACGGGGTAGCGGGATCACTCTCTGATTTACTTTCATTAATGGCACATACACATTAACATCACAGACCAGGGGTCTCGTGTATAAATGGTACATATGCACAAAAATATTGCATATGCCCATTTCCACACTCTTGTTGAGATGTGTATAAACTAAACTTGGTGTAATGCCTCACACATTTTCACAGCAGTCTCAAAGTATGCTTGTGCACATTTCTGCTCAGTTTTCTAAATGGCACCCAGTGTCAAAGCAAGTGCTACTGTCCCTGTGTGGTTTCCCTTTTTTTATTTGCATCTATGACACAAGCTTTCTCAAATACATTGAAATTACTGTAATTGCATATTGTTTACAAATTTAAAGCACTTGATTGCAATCAATCTTTAACAATATAATGGTGCAAGGAATGACCAAACTACCATTGTTGTTTTAGCATTGTTAGAAGGCATTGCAAATGGAATAATCAGAAGAGAGTATGTATTTAGAGATCATACTGATTTCTTGTCCCATGATGATGATTGGCTTCTAAGCCGATTTCAATTTCCAGGAGCTATCCTCTTAGAGCTGTTTGCTGAACTGGGGCCAGCTATGCAAATACAGATTTTGAGGAATTGTGCACAACCTGCTTTTTTGCAAGTTCTGTCATCCTGGGGTTTTTAGCCACAGGGGCTTTTCAACGTGAACCGGCTGACCGATTGGGTACATCTCATTACTGAGTCGTGCCATGCCAGCTGATTTCCACATGCTGTGGTTGAAAATGCAAACATCAAAGCACAATTCTCAGCAACATCAAGTTTTCCAAATGTAATCGGAGCAAACAATTGCATGCACATTGGTATAAAGACACCTTCAGAGAAAGAATTTGCTTATATAAATACAAAGCATTTCCACTCTATTAATGTGAAAAGTATCTATGTTGCGAAAATGTGTCTCATTAATGTTGGGACAAGACATATAAAGTCTCGCCAATAACTGCTGAAGCTCAAAAAGCATGAGCTCCACAATTCTGCTACCTCCTTCAGTAGTGTTGACACTCGAATTTACCTCTGTTATAGCGCATCTATGTGAAAACAGCAGTGTCAAATGTCTGGGGGTGGGGTAAACTCGATCTGGATCTTACATACAAAGGATGCATGTGCCCAAAACATTAACATGTATATGTTACATAAAAGCCAGATTGAATGTTATTTACCTTGAGTTATTTACTTACATTACAACGGTTCTACATCGGATCAAGAATGCACTTTTGCTATCTCTGTATTTTGTATATGTACATGGGAGCTATGCACTCGTGACTTTACGCTGTAGGAAGTAAGTAATTAAATAAAGGTAAATAGGTAAATAACATTCGATCTGGTTTATATGTAAGTAACATATAAATTTTAATCTTTTGGGCACATGCACCATCCTTTGTATGTAAGAGCCAGATCGAGTTTACCTCTGTTATAGCGCATCTATGTGAAAACAGAAGTGTCAAATGCGCGGGGGTTGGAGTAAACTTGATCTGGCTCTTACATACAAAGGACGGTGCATGTGCCCAAAACATTAACATGTATATGTTACATGCATAAAATCCAGATCGAATGTTATTTACCTATTTACATTTATTTATTTACTTACTTCCTATATTGTAAAGTCACAAGTGCAGAGCTTCCCATGTAAATATACAAAGTACAGCGATAGCAAAAGTGCATTCTTGATCCGATGTAGAATCGCCGTCATGATTTGACTTTACCTCTGTTATAGCGTGTCTATGTGAAAACAGCAGTTTCTAATGCGGGGGTTGGAGTTGGGATCATGAACGTGGCTGAGAGAATAAAACTAAATAAAAAAAAACAAAGCTAACCTTTAAAAGTATCATAAATAACACTGTCTGTTACAGACTGTTGATACCGTTGCGCCACCGAAGCTGTCATAGCAAATGCTTGTCAATGTCGCACCCTAAGGCGGGTTCTTTTTTGGCAGTTATATTTTTGAATAAAAGCGCATTTGTTCTGTTATATTTGTACCTTTTGTGAAAGTGTTTCTTTGATATTTGGAATTCAGGCTTCATACATTATACACTTCATGTCTACATTTTGTCAATTATTACTAAAACATGAATAAGTTTCTGTTTTAATGATGTGTTTACATAGATCGTTGTAGACACAGAACACACATGAAATGCAAGTGTTCCTAATAATGATATAGTATTTATAAAAGGTGTAAATTTGCTGGACTTCTCCCTCTATGCAATCGTAAAGCCACCAGCATTGTGAATGACCCAACACACCCTGCACACTCACTATTTACACTTTTGCCATTGTGAAAAAGGTACCGAAGCATTCGGGCCCTTACCACCAGAATATGTAATAGTTTTTTCTCACAAGCAGTCAGATTCCTGAACACTCATGGACCAATCTGATACCTGATATATGTGTTCTGCTCTGCAATGTTGCACATGGTTGCACATGTTTGCACATTTTTCTCACATGCACCTTGTTATATATTACGTATTTTTATGTTATGTGTCGTGGATTCTTCATTGTCCTGTGTTCTGTGTAGCACCATGGGGCTGGAGGAACGTTGTTTCGTTTCACTGTATGCTGCACTACTGTATATAGATGAAATGACAATAAATACTCTCTTGAATCTCTAAGCAACTGACACGCAGGTAAACAGACTTGAGCTGAGAAAACTGTGCGGGGTGGGGGGATGTGATAGCAGGCTGCTTGCTGTTTGCTGCTTATCCACACATTTACAAGACAAAAGATGGTGACAGAGAGGTGTGAAGTGTTTTAAGGTGGGACGGATCTACGAGTTTTTTCGTAGGCTCTGGTAATTCTAGTGTTAATGTGATGTTTTAAAAAGCCAATGCTATGTTTACCTAATTCATCCAAAGCTGAATTCCTGAAAGAAAAAACATTTTGTCATTATATGTATTATTACTGTTGAAGTTTCATCGTGCAACATTTTTTTTCTGCCTTCTGATTCTGTGTCTTGACTCTGGTTGTGTATATCCTGTTTGGGCTATTGATTTTTATCCCTGTTTTGTGAGCTTGATTGTGGCTGAACATACAAAGCTTTGATATTTAATTCTTGTGTACCTGGGTTACAATCCCTGCATAGTTAAAAGCAGAAGTTAATCAGAATGAAAACCTGCAGCCAAAGGTTGTTCCCCAGTACTGAACTTGATAACCATTAGTGTACAGTCATATGTCTCCATGAGTATTTAGGCTCAAACTATTTTGCTGAATTGTGTCACCACATGTTTCTGCAGGAACTTCAAATTTTCCTGAATACGGGACTGTTTTGATGATAGTGGATTCCTACTACTTCCCTGCTTCTACTTGGCTTTGACAATCTGGAGTACTGCATTTAGGGAAAACTAGTAATTACTTTCAATGCTTCAGGTGAACATTGCCAAAATTAAACATATGTAGCTTTTCAATATTTTTAGGGGAAAGATGGCATCGACAGTCCAATTGGGCCAAGGGTCTCCAGTTTTCCTAGCAAGTAACTCTTTGGCATGCTGCAGTAAATTGGAGTACTTAAATAAAACCAATACAGACACAGAGAGAAACTGCAGATCCATATGGAAAATGATTAGGCTAGGGTTCAAAACTTGATCCCTCAAGCTGTGAGGCAACTATAAAAACCCAACCTGGGAGAAAGTATATGGTTTAGGGAAGGCCTGGGGCCTCATGCATAACACCGTGTATAGAATTTACAGTAAAACATGGCATACTGACAAAAGTTGAAATGTGCGTACGTAAAAAAAATTCAGATATAGAAAACCGTGCTTAAGCTAACTTCCACACATTTCCACTACAAAAATCCCAGTCTGCATGAAATGTAATGCTCGTGCACATAATAAACTTAATCTTAAAATCTTTTAATTTACTAGTTTCTCAAATCCCATTGTAACTAAAGTAGCACATTAAATGCTTCATATTCTGTGTGTTCTTCTATGTGCTCTATGTGTGTGAATCACTACTTGCTTCTTAAACGGGCTTTCTCTTACGTGACAGGACACAGAATACATTACATTCATGATATTACAGCTCTCTGAACAATTTAAATACTAAGATGTATACTTGATATAATTTTCATGATGAAATGAATTAAAGCACTATTTAACATGGGGCCATAGTGGCGCAATGGTAGCAACGAGCTGGCGCTCCTTTCAGAGATTGTTCCTGCCTCCTGCAAGATGCTTTCTGCGCTGTTCATGACCGTCAATGAAATAATTTATTGCAGCAGTAGTGTCTCTTTAAAACGTACTAACCCCCAATTCCTGTCCTTCCTTTTCTTTCTCTAAGTAACCAATCGCCACACAATCAGCTCTTTAATAAATGTCAAGCTATCTGTAAGCTTAGAATGACAATTCTTCAAAACTTTTAAGGAACATTGAAACATCTTTGTAGTAAATGTTTAATTATTCCATCCATCTATCCATCCAGGGTGGGGCCAGTCCCAGCAAGCATACAGCACGACGCAGGAACAATCCCTGAACAGGGCGCCAGTTCATCGCTACCACTGTCTATCATGTCCATTTATTTAATAACAGTATACATTATTTAAATTAAATTAAAAATTTATCTATATAGTTTAATATATATACTTTACTACATTTCATCTGAAAAATGATATCAAGAACTCCAAGAAGATAGCGCCTGGAAATCTAAATCAACTTAGAAGCTAACTGTCATCATATGTAAATACATGCTTTCTTCTGTTGAATTGAATTTAATTCCTTTATTGTTATTGTATGGTACAATGAGATTCAATATGCAAATCCTCCATAAACATATTTTCCTATAAAATGGTAAAATAACAAAAACAATAATAACAACAATATGATAAAAGAAAATAATGAAAAATATACAATATGAAAGCATAAGTGGCTCAGGTTGTGCAATATTACAACTGTAATGCAAGTTTACAGTGAGGTAATTGTACTTATAAGTATAAACAGATCTACCAAGAGCACTTGATGGACTGATTGAGTGCGTTTAGAGTTCTTGGGATGAAACTGTTTCTAAACCACAAGGTTCATGCAGGAAAGGCTCTGAAGCGTTTGCTGAATGGGCGAAGTTCATATAGACTGTTTGCAAAAACTGAGGCAGTGTGTGCTAGAAGCTGTACCCCAATAATTCTCTCCGCTCTTGACACAGTTGGCGGTAGAGCTTTCCGATCAGCTGCTGTAGAGTTGTGATTCCACACTCAGATACACTGGGTTAAAGTACTCAGTGGTGCACTGAGAGTAGCAACACTAAAGCAGCTATAGTGTTTGGAATAGTTTGGCCATTCCGTGCAACATTATATGGTTACTGGTTGATTACAATCAGATGCTTTAAACTAAAAAACAATATGCAATTAATTTCAGTGTATTTGATAAAACCGCGTCAGGGATGTGCATCTAAAAAATTAAGGGAACCCACTCAGGAAAAGTAGCACTGCTTTGATGCTGGGTGCCACCAGTTTGCAAAACAGAGCCGAAAACTTGCATACACTATGGTTTGAGCTGGTGTGAGAATGTGTGTGGCTTTACGTGATGTGAGCACGGAAAAAGGAGTAGGCAACATTTTTGTGCATACACACTGTTTATAAATGTGGCCACTGGTGTCTACCATAGCAGCATTGAGTTCAAGGAGAAAACAGCTGTGGACAGGGCACTAATCCAACAGAGAACTGGGGAGCCAAATTTAAACTTTAGCTCACACAGGTAGCAACTCTTTATTGTCAACTAGCAAAATACCCGCGCTTCGCAGCGGAGAAGTAGTGTGTCTGAGACATCACACACTGCATGCACGGGTTTACCTTTCCCAGTCCTGCAAAGTCAGTTCACGTGAGCCGCTCGGAGTACATGCATCGAAGGTTCTCAGCTGTGCTTGTGCTATGTCGTGCGATCTTGCGATGTCCACGGCTTTATTTAATGTTAGCTAAGACCCGGCACTTAAATGCTTCTCTCGCACTTTCGCTGAGTTTGTGCCAAACACTAGTCTATCCCTGACCATCTCATCTTCGTTTGCATAAGCACAGTCCTTCACCCGCGAATATTTCGTGGCAGCGTGTTTATTGGATAGTTGCTTACAGAAGGCCTTATATGGGCAGGCACTCAATTATGTGGGAGACGTGACAATGAGGGACGCAACTCCGCCTCACACGGCGACCGAGCTGCAGGCTATGGCTGTATATATGTACGTAAGTAGGTTCCATTTATGACCGTTACGCGTAGAATTTCAAAATGAAACCGGCCTAACTTTTGTAAGTAAGCTGTAAGGAATGAGCCTGCCAAATTTCAGCCTTCTACCTACACGGGAAGTTGGAGAATTAGTGATGAGTCAGTCAGTCAGTGAGTCAGTCAGTCAGTGAGGGCTTTGCCTTTTATTAGTATAGATACCCGGCAAACTCCACACAGATAATGACCTTGTACAGGATTCAAATTGGCTTCACTGAATCAGTGAAGTATTGAAGGCAGCTATTGAGGTAAAGTGCCACCTTCTAGTTTGTGTGTATGGGGAAAATGCTCCAACGGTTTCAAAATGTCAGCAACAAACATTTCTGCTTACCTGGTATGTTCTGTTTGGTCACAAAATCGGACCTTTACTTTATGTTCTCTGTTGTGATATCATGGACACAAAACATTGAAAAAACATTTGCCCTGACTCCATAGTTCTAGAAGCCTCTCCTCTTTTACTTTTTTATATTTGGTTTCATCAACTATTTGTATCTATTGGTACATTATCGTTTGCAAAGCATAGAGTTGACAGACAGAGGGACTTTTATATCACATCTGCAGTATTTTGTGTATATAAACATTGTTGATATATTATGTGTGGTTTTACATGATAATAGAGTATAGATCTCACATAAGTAGTATTTTATATTTTAAAATTTGGTACCTTTCTGATTACGTTGTGCCATCTGTCAATTGGAATATTTATACTTATCATATATAGTTCATTAGAATGGCTTATTTATAGTTACAGATTCTGGATTTCTCTATATGTTTAGGTGTACTAATTCAATTAGTTGCTTGTCTGAGTTATTACATTTCTCATTCTTGACCTGTCAATCATTTCAGTTGCTATGCATTTCCAAATTCTAAATACATTTATGGAATAATTTGAATAAATTTATCCAAAAACAATTTAGGATCTAACATGCCTCTAGTAAGCAGAACTGAACTCACCAGAGTGCACTACAGTCTGATTATTTTTGACTGTTCTTATTACTAATGGTATTCCTTTAGAAGATTGTATAGGTTTAGCCCTTTAGTGGTGGACATCATAACAAATGTTTAATCAAAGTATAAAATGATGAAATAATAATATTGCTTTGTTTAAAATAATGTGTACTCTTTGTAGTTTAGTTATTATTGCTCCTTTGTATGTTTACTATATCACTATTAAATAAATAAAAATATTCCTGTGACTTTGTGGTACACATGGGCAGATTTACCCCATGATACTAATCTTTTTTAAATGCTAATTATGCAGGCAATTAGAAGATAACAATTCCACAACTCTCTTGATTTTTAATTGCTAATAATAGATCTGAATGGTTTCTTTAAACATATAAAAAAGCTTTACAGCTCTTGTTATATCATTTGGTTATGGAAAAGTCAGCTGATGGATAATTTAGTTTTAGTACAAAGAAAGGTAAATGATCACAGTTCTCAAGAGTTTTTCTGTTCCTCTTTAATGTTTCATATATTTGAACCTTTATTAAGTATACATAACTCAATGTAATATTTTATTGTGATTTTACTTGCTCTGTACAGCAACTTGTGATGTTTTACATTTTCAGTGTTACTTTATAAATAAGATTGAGTGAAGTGCAAAAGTATTTACAATATTTCACTTCTCACATGTGTTCAAAATTAGTAATATTTGTATGTTTTATACGTTTAGTTTGAAACAGCAGTTTAATTTAAATAGAATCACAACTGAGAAATGATGTTTGACAGTAATTCATAGCCTACATTGTGTGGAAAATAAAATTGTCCTAAGACATGTTTGAGCTACAAACTTTACAGAAAAAAACAATAAGTAAAACAGTTTTATTTTCTTTTTTAACAGACCACACTGCTTATAAACACTTGGTTGATTTTGCATGAAGAGTCC
This sequence comes from Polypterus bichir lapradei, assembly GCA_026402145.1. Taxonomy (NCBI): domain Eukaryota; kingdom Metazoa; phylum Chordata; class Cladistia; order Polypteriformes; family Polypteridae; genus Polypterus; species Polypterus bichir. Next base: position 20,712,054 of record JANRMT010062834.1, read on the forward strand.
TCTTTAGAATTGAGGCTCAGTTTTAGATAAATAATAGATACATAGGTAATGAAAAAGTAGATTTGCATAAATCAGGCAAGTAACGTTCAATTTTAATGTACAAACGTATGCTGATTTTCACATGGAGTAGGTGCATTTGGAAACCTGATGGTTCTTTCTTTCTTTTTTTTAATTTGCAGGTATATTTACGATATTTTGCAATATGTTTTTTGTTACCACCTGCCACAGCAATTGAAAATGTATCTTGTGAAATTTTTATTCTCACTGCATTCCAAGACTTTGGAAACAAAAAAGACACATATTTCTGGCTTTCCCTTATAGGCTATTTGCTAATAATATTTGTAAATGTATCGTTAATTATTTTAATATACCAAGAAAAAAAACTCCATGAGCCCATGTATATTTTTCTTTGTAATCTGCTTTTTTGTGAGCTAACCGGATCTACATCCTTTTACATTAAATTCATGATTGACCTTAAAATTGATGTTCATGTTATTTCTCGCACATTTTGCTTTACTCAGATATTTCTTATTTATATATATACAGTAACAGAAATATGTATTTTAACAGTCATGGCTCATGACAGATTTATAGCAATAAATGCACCTTTACATTACATTACAATTTTCTCAAAAGCAAACATTCAAAAATTAATTGTTGCTTCCTGGATTTATCCTGTTGTTATGATAACCATTGGAATGTATTTATCTGTACGTTTACCTTTATGTGGCAATGAAATTAATAGAGTGTACTGTAACAACTGGGAAATTGTTAAACTATCCTGTACAGACACAAATAGTAACAATATTTATGGATCTGTTATGCTCTGTACTTTTTCAATACCTTTCATTTTTATTTTTTATTCATACTGTAAAATCCTTTCTGTGTGCTGGAATACTTCAAGATCTCAGAAATATAAAGCTTTTCAAACATGTCTTCCTCATTTGATAACACTGATCTTTTTTATAAGCTCCTTACTCTTTGAATTAATTGAGAGCAGACTTAATGTAAAGAGAGTAAAAAATGAAATCACAGCATTTGCTTCAATAGAATTTCTTACAGTTCCTCCACTTTTAAATCCATTAATATATGGCTTGATACTGCCTGAAATACGCAAAAGGGTTGTGTATCTATTTTCAAGGAGAAAAAAACAGTTTGCATGATTTTTTAGTTTTCACTTTGTGTATTCCGTATAAAGGTAAATACAGTAAATGTCTGAAATAGAAAAATGGGACAGCACTAAAATATCACTAAATTTGCATGCTGTTTAACTTCTACATTGCCATTTACTTCTCATTATTATTACTTTTATCCAGTGTGACTCATGCAAATAGGACATACTATAATGTTTTACATAAACTATGTATACAGATATTATTACATTTGGAGAGTAGGCAAGTTAAGTGACACACTCAGGTTCACGGAGAGTGAAAGGCAGGAATCAAGCCCGAGGCCTTGGAGCTCACAACCCAGTGATGTAGCGTCTACCTCTCTGGCTGCCTTTTCATGAATACAATAGACATTAATAAAAAAGGTCTGTACTAATTTTATAAAATAGAAAGCTTTATATACACATATGCTAAAATTAATATTTCATGCAAAATAATGTACAAATTTGCAATCCATAATTAGTTTAATAGGGAAACAATTTATTATTTTCATTTTCGTATTTGAAAGTGAGTACTGGCCACTGTAACAGACTGTACTATAAGCTGTGGCGTAGAATCTTCATGCAGACTTCCAAGCAGATGAAAAAAACAGTCTGCACAGCATGAACTCCAGAAAGGAAATAAAACAGCAACAAGGATCTGATCATGTGAACAGTTGGAAGAAGCAAAACTTTTGTGACAAGCCATAGAGTGACCAGTGGAGTTGGAGGCCTAGCATGTGTGAGTGGGATAAGCAGGGAAAGAAGAGTGTACTTGGTACCAGTACATATGGAGCCATGAACATTATATTCATTGTTGTACTGTGATTTGCTAATCTCTCCGACAACCATTTGTTTATTTTCACTTACAAGTAAATGCTGTTGCAAGATAGGCAAGGGGCTATGATATGGATTCTTTTCATCAGAATATTCCAGTTTTCCTTGTACACCCCAAAGATGTGTTAGACTAAATGGCAACTTTAAACTGCCTCTGTATGACAGTGTGTGTGTGTGGTTGTGTATACATATTCCTGAGATGGACTGGTGTTCCCTGTAGTGCAGGTTCCCACCATGCATTCATTGCTGCCTGTATAGGCCCTGAACTTCTTATGACACTGACCTGGATGATAAGGTTAAATGTGGTGGGGATTTTTTCTGTCTCTGTTTTATCTGGGATTAAGCATTCTGGAGTACCTGCTCCTTCATAGGCTGATTAACATGTATCATTGCAAATAAAATTCATTGAAAGTTAATTTAATGAAATAATAATTTAAGATATTAAGAAATACAATGCCCAACGCATTTATCTATCAATGAATTGTGTGTCACTAGCTATCATTTCCCTATTGAAAAATAACACAACTTCAGTTTGATTTTGAAGACTAGCTTTGTCATCACATTTTTTTGTAAAGTTCTTTTCTAATAATGTATCTCTTAATTTGATCTTTACTTAATAAAATCTTTAGAATATTATGTACATTTAGCACTCAAATATTTTTGACTCTGTTAAATTGTTTAGTATATGAAACACAGGTGTTCTATAAATAAAAGTGTACTTATTTATTTTATTTTACGTGCATATTATAATCAATAATGACTACAGTCGTAATATAATATTAAAATTTATATGTGTCTTCATTAATAAGCCATCAGTTCAAACATATTTTCAAATGCATAAGTAAACAAATCCTAATATTGAAGTTTTCCTACCAAAAATCCTGGTTGGCCTATTTGCACATCTTGACTTCCTCCCTTGACAGTTAAGTATTAAATAGCTTGCTCTCTCAGACTAATATAATAAATAGATGAACTAACAGCAAATAAATGACACATTTAGAATGTTGCCTTAAAAGACTTGGTTTCACATATTCAAATGAAATTTTTTTGCCTATTAGACAAAAGCTCTGCTTCTTGTCATAGTTCAATTGTGCAGATAACAAAAAAAAGACACTTTTTTGGTTTTGTTGGCTTTCTGGGTTGCTGAGGTTATGTGTCTAGTGGCAAATGTCATTTAGCTAAGAGACAAGTGTTGGGCCAGTTATGAGAACACAAAAGGGCTCGCTGTAACCAACAGTTCATTCTTTATTCCACTTGACTACTGGCACTGTGTGTTTGTGAGCTACTGCTCCAATGTTTAAAGCAGCTAACCAGGAGATGCACATTTTTTTATAAATATATAACAAAAATTTCTTAAGGTCTTGGAAATAAAGGGCAAACTTTTCTAACACTAACATTTATTTTTGTAAACCAGAGGGCTTAACCATAATTGTTGTCAGGAAAGAACAGCAAGGAGCTGTCTAATAACACCTTTTTCGTTGATTGAACCCTTGTCTCAGATAAAGGATCTTGTGCAGTTGCACTGTGATTTGCCAGAATTAGGAAGGCAGACACTAGCAACCAGGCAAGACTGCCTGGCATCCCATTTTCTGCTTGTAGTGGTTTACAAAACAATGATGTAACACAGTTAAAAATAAAAAGAAAAAATGAAAAGCTTTCTCAAACAAAGGGATAAAATTCAGACTCATACATGAATGTAAAGCTTGGATATTTATTGTTCAAAATATAAAGTGCTAAAAAACTTACACAAATTATTTTAAGTAGTCAGAATCAACACCATCTTTATTGGACCACTTGTGGTAGTAAATCCTCATGCAGGGTGTTTTTTTTGTCAGTTTTTGCCTACCACACAGGAGCATAACACCATCTTGAGAGAGTCTGTTATCGACTCCCATCTGAAGAAGACAGATTACATGGGGATCATTTTAGTGCTCAAAATTCATATGTCCTTTTTGTCTCATTATTGCAGTGTACCAAATGAAAAAAGGCAGAATTAGCATAAGTCACCTTAATTTGGGCTGTTCATAAGAAATGTAATGATTTACTTCATGAGGTAGAAGAACATAATAAACAAGAATAGCTGCATGAGATATTTGAAATATTAAAATCTGTTCTTCAATTTATTTATTAATGTTTAATTTAATTTAATGTATTTTGTACAATCATATCAAACTTAACAAGCCATAATTCAACCCCTGCCTGAGAGAATGAGAGGAGAGACTACAACATGAGCAACTCTTTAAAAAAAAACAAAGAAAGGAGAATGTCCTTTTACCTGATATAAATGTTTATTCTAAGATTTGATTCATTAGATCTTGCCATATTTAAAAAAATGTGAACAGAATCTCTAAATGAAAACTTAATTTTTTTCCAATATCAAATAGGATAGAACATCAGTTATCCACTGACTTATAACAGGTGGGCTGAGATTTTTCCAGTTGAGCAAGATAAGTCTACATGCATGTAGTTTGGTATAAGCAATTACAATCAATTTGTCCTTCTCTACTTTAAGCCCATCCACGGTTACACCTAACACAGCTCTTAATCAGTTTGGAGTGATTCTGACACCAAGGCTGTCTGAGAGGCATTCAAAGATTTTTGATGTTAATTTGGTACACTCGCAAAACATGTGGCCCACTGAGGCTGGAGCTAAATTGCAATGTTTACATGTTGAATCTTGCCAGGGATAAATTTTGGACCATTTTAAACATGATAAAATATTTTTAGTTGAATGACTAAATGCCTTGTGCATATAGAGATAGAATTTATTCTATGCATGGCTGCCTTCCACTCCTTTTCAAAGATGTTAAGTGAAAGATCCTTTTCTCCAATGTACCCTAGGATGTTTGAAAGGAAGTGACTTTAAAATGTTTTATATATCGTAGAGGTGCTGCTTGAGTCTTCAAGACTGATCAGTATTGCCTATGAAATAGAAATGGATAGGAGGTGAGAACAATTGGGCAGGTTCCTTTAAGGAAAGTTGCTGATTTTGAACTAGTGGAAAAATTGTGTTGATGGGAAGTTAAATTTGAAGCATAATTGTTCATATGATGCAAAGACATTACCTATATATCTCCATGTGTTTTAATCCCTGATGTTTTACAAGCATTAATAATAATAATAATAAATAATATTTCATTTTATTTAAAAGTGCCTTTAATGGCACTCAAGGACACCTTACAACAATAAACAACAATACAATGAAAACAATTAGCAAAATCAGGGAAATAGGCAGTCTAAAAAGTCTAAAAAGATAAGTTTTAAATTTGGATTTGAAACAGGAAAGTGAATAAATGCTGCGGCTCTCCTGAGTGAGTGAGTTTCAAAGACAAGGAGCAACAAAGCTAAAAGATCTAAAGCCCATGGTAGATAAATGAGCAGATGGCATTAGAAGGAGGTTTGAATAAGAAGATCTAAGAATACACATATAAATGTGTAACAGATCTGAGATATATTGGGGTGCCAGATTAGGAAGAGCTTTGAATGTTAATAGCAAAATCTTGAAATCAATATGATACTTAACAGGAAGCCAGTTCAGTATTCTTTCACCAAGATAGATTTACTTGATTTACATAGAATAATCTCTCAACTGAAACCCTCCACCTGCGTCCTTGACCCAATACCAACAAGTTTTTTCAAAAAAGTATCAGACGTGCTAATTGATAATATTCTTGACATAGTAACTTCATCATTAAATACGGGGGTCTTTCCAGACTGTCTTAAGACTGCTGTAGTTACACCCCTACTCAAGAAAAATAATCGTGACCCCTCTGCTTTTGAAAATTTTAGACCCATCTCTAACCTGCCCTTCTTAAGTAAAATTCTAGAGAAGGCAGTCATTTTGCAATTAAATGACCACCTCAATAAACCTGCTATTCTTGATAAATTTCAGTCAGGTTTCAGAACAAATCACAGCACAGAAACTGCACTCGTGAAAGTAGTAAATGACTTGCGGGTAAATGCAGACAGAGGCCATTTATCTGTTCTCATCCTCCTCGATCTGAGTGCCGCATTTGACACCATTAATTACAATATTCTTAGAAATCACCTTAGTCAATGGGTGGGCCTCTCTGGCAAGGTCCTAAATTGGTTTGAATCCTACCTGGCAGGGAGAAAATTCTTTGTTAGTTGTGGTAATCACAATTCAAAGACACATGATATCCTATATGGTGTTCCACAAGGCTGTATCCTGGGTCCGCTGCTCTTCTCAATCTATATGCTTCCGTTAGGTCAGATTATCTCAGGTTACAACGTGAGCTACAACAGCTATGCTGATGACACACAGCTGTACTTATCAATAGCACCTGATGACACCGACTCTCTCGATTCACTAACTCAATGTCTTACTTGTATTTCTAAATAGATGAATAGTAATTTTCTCAAGCTAAATAAAGAGAAAACTGAAATTTTAGTGGTTGGCAATAATGGATTCAATGAGGTTATCAAAAATAAACTTGATGCATTAGGATTAAAAGTCAAGATGGAAGTAAAAAACTTAGGGGTAACTGTTGACTGTAACCTGAATTTTAAATCGCATATTCATCACACCACTAGGACAGCATTTTTTCACTTAAGAAACATAGCAAAAGTTAGACCTCTTATATCATTGAAAGATGCTGAGAAATTAATTCACGCTTTTGTTTTCAGTCGAATAGATTACTGTAACGCACTCTCAGGATTACCCAAAAAAGACATAAATCGTTTGCAACTAGTGCAGAATGCAGCTGCAAGAATCCTAACTAGGAAAATAAAATATGAACACATTTCTCCAGTTTTGATGTCACTACACTTTAAAATTCTGCTTATGGTTTATAAAGCCTTAAATAATCTCGCTCCTGTGACGATGCGGGTTCTGGCTTCACGCTCCCATCTGATTTTTGGAAGCACTTGAACCCAACACCGTCGATAATGTTACCGAGTGAGCTAGTCAGTGAAGGCAACAAGCAAGCAAGGGGATGGTAAAGATGTGCAAAGTGCTTTTATTACAAGAGTCAGCAAAAACAGTGTTCAAATAAATAAAGTGCAGTGCTTCAAAGTTCTTCAATAAATAAACAATCCATTAAGAAACGTGGAGGTTAAAACAATAAGTAAAACAATCCTTTTAAAACGTGAGGTTAAAATGTTCCTTAGGAAGCAGTCTTTAAAAACAAATGACAAACCCGGTGCCTTCTTTTAAAACTAGCGTCTCTCCTGCTTCACCCAACTGGGCCCCGCAACAAGGGAGACGCTCTCTCTATGCAGCTGACCTTCTTCACACCTGCTACTGCTGTCAGTTGCCTCACTGATCCTTGGCTCCGGTCGGCTCCTCCGGACAGCGACTTGGGAATCCCTTAACGGCCAAGGCTGTCACATTAGGGACACCGCGTCCCATGTCCTGACTCCCGCTACCGTCTGCGGAGAGTCCTGCACCTTCCCGGTCACTCCCGCCCTACAAAACAAACTTCTGCGGGGGCAACCACAACCACTTCTCCCAGGTGTTGGCCAAACACCCAGGCTGCCTTCAGCTGCCTGCAAGCGTTTGCTCGCTCGCCCGCTTCCTGCTGCACCGATTTGCTCGCTCTCCTCCTCACTGCTTCCTGCTGCCAACCTCCATTTCCTTGTTTCTTTTTACTTTCCTTCCTCCATCCGACTCACACTTCTTTTTTATAATGCGAGGGGCCATAGCATCTGTAGCAAATTAGCCACGGGGGCAATCACAGATGTGGGCAGTCCCTCACCTGTGCACTCAGTGAGAAACGCCCACACCGCGGATTGTCCCGCGGCTTGCTATGGCCCAACGCCCCCTCACTAAACCGCCGCAAGAGTGGCGATTTATTTAAAAAAATGGCTGTTACCAAGCAAGCTGTGGACCCGCTATACCACAGCTCCATCTTATATATCGGAATGTCTGACACCCTATATTCCAAATCGTAACCTTAGATCCTCAAATGAGTGTCTCCTTAGAATTCCAAAAGCAAAACTTAAAAGAAGTGGTGAGGCGGCCTTCTGCTGTTATGCACCTAAAATCTGGAATAGCCTGCCAATAGGAATTTGCGAGGCTAATACAGTGGAGCACTTTAAAACACTGCTGAAAACACATTACTTTAACATGGCCTTCTCATAACTTCACTTTAATTTAATCCTGATACTCTATATGTTCAATTCATTATAATAACTATTCATGGTGGCTCTAAAATCTGTACTAACCCCTACTCTCTCTTCTGTTTCTTTTTCCAGTTTATTTGTGGTGGCGGCCTTGCGCCACCACCTACTCAAAGCATCATGATGCTCCAACATTGGACTAAAAAGCCAGAAGTCTACATGACCATCATCATCAAGTCCTTCCGTGAGAACCCTAAATACAAAGAGGACTGTTTCATTTATGTGAGGTAGAATGCCTAGAGAGGACTGGGCGGTTTCATGGTCTGGAATCCCTGCAGATTTTATGTTTTTCTCCAGCTGTCTGGAGTTTTTTTTTGTTTTTTCTGTCCTCATTGGCCATCAGACCTTACTCTTATTCTATGTTAATTAATGTTGACTTATTTAATTTTCTTACTGTATAAAAATGTGCTATATAAATAAATGTTGTTGTTATTGTTGTTGTTCAGTTCACACAGAACTGGAGTAATATAGTCTATGAAGGTTGTTGTGGCAATAACATGTGCTGAAGCCTATAAGACCAACCAGTAAAGAATTACAGTGATCAGTGTGAGATGTTACCAAACCATGTACAAAAATAGCAGTTCTAATTGGTGTAAAAGCATAGCCTGAAAAGTTCAGCTGCTGTGTACTGGAGTAAGGGTGTAACAGAATGGAGTAGAGGAAAAAAACTAATTCTGGCAATAATAACACTGCACAACAAGGTTTTTGCTTCTTGAACACTGTTGGGTGTTTCTTATAGATTTTTGGGTGCTGATCACAAATATCAAAATTTACCCATCACGTACCATTTCAGTTTTGTCATGATTTTTTCTCATATTTGTATCCAAACATTTTCGCTCCCGTGACTTATCAACAACAGTTTGTGCAGCCTGGGCATGTCCAGGCATAGAATCAGGCCAAGTTGGAAGCTGTTCTGTGGAAGTTGATGTCATCTCAGCTTGCTATAAAGGTGGCTTGCATACACTGATCCTGCTCATTTGGTTAATATAGATAGTCACTGTGTATGTATAGTATCAGTATAGTAAAGTATAGTATCTGTAACAATATAACAGTAAGTAAGCTTGATGTTATAGATGTTTTGGTGTCAGGCCATATGTCTCATCAATGTTGTAACAGCCGCGGAACATTCTGCTATATCTGTGGCAAATATACACTTGCGCCTCAGAGACGTTGGATGACTGCTCTTGTGAAGAAAGCTTATCATCTGTATTTCGGCTGCAATATTGATGATCAAAACAAGGAATGGGCGCCTCACATTTGCTGTGCGACATGTGCTGTCAGTCTGAGAGCCTGGCTCAGAGGCACTCAAAAGACGATGCTGTTTACTGTTCCAAAGATATGGTGAGAACAGAAAGACCACGTGACGGACTGTTACTTCTGTTTGACTAATGTGTATGGTTTCTCTGCCAAAAACAAGAAGTCAATTGAATATTGTAATCTGCCTTCAGCAATGAGACCCATGCCAAGTGACAATAGTCTTCTAATTCCGAAACCACCAGAGGATTGGACCTTAGATGAAGCAGATGAAGAAACTGCAATGCAGGGTACTGACAATGACATTGACATTCCAGCTAAAGTGAAATGAAGGGTAGACCATTTATGCAAGTCTTGCTTAAGATTTTCTATTTAAACAGCAACGTTTTGTTGATAAAGAGCTTTATGTTTACTTGTGATGTTTAACCCATGGTATTTAAAACTGATCTGCAATGATAAAAGGGAAGGTGTCCAATTTAATATTGTATGATTGAGAGTTCACTGGAATGAGCACTCTTTTATTCAGATTAATTCTGAGACCAGAAATATTTTGAACTTCTGTTAGTGCTGTTAGGACTACAGGCACAGTATTTTGTGGATCTGATATACAGTATACTGCTCAAAAAAATAAATGAACACTTTTTAATCAGTGCATAGCATCAAGTCAATGAAACTTCTGAGATATTGATCTGGTCAGTTTAGTAGCAGATGGGTTTGCTTTGGTGTTATTAAACTTAACAACAGGTGCACTAGAGGGGCAACAATGAGACAACCCCCAGAGCAGGAATGGATTAACAGGTGGAGGCCACTGACATTTTTACCTCCTCATCTTTTCTGACTGTTTTTTCACTAGTTTTGCATTTGGTTACTATCAGTGTCACTACTGATAGCATAAGGCAATACCTTGACCCTACAGAGGTTGCACAGATAGTCCAGCTTCTCTAGGATGGCACATCAATGCATGTCATTGCCAGAAGGTTTGCTGTGTCTCCCAGCACAGTCTCAAGGGCATGGAGGAGATTCTAGAAGACAGGCAGTTACTCTAGGACAGGGCCATAGAAGGTCCTTAACCATCAGCAGGACTGGTATCTGCTCCTTTGGGCAAGGAGGAACTGGATGAGCACTGCCAGAGCCCTACAGAATGACCTCCAGCAGGTCACTGGTTTGAATGTCTCTGACCAAACAATCAGAAACGGACTTCATGTGGGTGGCCTTTAGGGCCTGATGTCCTCTAGTGGGACCGTGGAGCTCGATTGGCATTTGCCATGGAATACCAGAATTAGCAGATCCACCATGGGCACCCTGTACTTTTCACAGATGACAGCAGGTTCAGCTTGAGCACATGTGACAGATGAGAAAAGGTTTGGAGAAGCCGTGGAAAACCATAATGCTGAGTGTCACATTGTTCAGCATTACTGGTTTGGTGGTGGGTCAGTGATGGTCTGGGGAGGGACTCACAGACCTCTACAGGCTAGACAACGGCACCTTGACTGCCATTAGGTATCGGGATGAAATCCTTGGACCCATTATCAGACACTATGTTGGTGCAGCAGGTCCTGGATTCATCCTGGTGAGAGATAATGCCCGGCCTCATGTGGTGAGAGTATGCAGGCAGTTTCTTGAGGAAGAAGGAATTGATATCATTGACGTTGCCAGGTTGCACCTCAGATTGTCCAGGAGCTCAGTGATGCCCTGGTCCAGATCTGGGAAGAGATCCCTCAGGACACCATCCATTGTGTCATTAGGAGCATGCCCCGATGTTGTGAGGCATGCATATAAGCACGTGGGGGCAATGCAAACTACTGAGTACGATGAATTTCAGCAAAATGGACTAGTCTGCTGCATCATTTTTTCACTTTGATTTTTGAGGTGCCTTTGAATTAAGCCCTCTGTAGGTTGATGATTTTCATTTCCATGAAATGATATGGCATCCTTTTGTTCCTAACACATTACCCAGTCCATATCAGTATAGATATCCAGCATTTTTTTTCTCATTGTGATCTGATGTGTTTTCAAAGAGTTCATTTAATTTTTGAGCAGTGTATATAGTACCATATCATTTGCATATAGTGAAATTTTCTGTTCATGTCAGTCTCTGATAGTACCACATTCTAGTTTGAAGTAGTCTGAAATAATGTTAATACAAACTGAAGCTTCTGGACTGGTATACAGTAATGTGATCCATGCAAATCTGGGCCAAACCCAAATTTCTAAAATGTAGCCACAGAGGATGCACAAACCAGTGTGTTTCTTTGTGCCGGTTCCAAGCCCGGATAAATGGAGAGGGTTATGCCAGGAAGTGCATCCGGTGTAAAATTTTGCCAAATCCATATGCGAACAGATGATCCGCTGTGGCAACCCCTAATGGGAGCAGCCGAAAGAAGAAGAAGTGAAGAGGTAGTGCCATTCAACCATATCAAATGCTTTTTCTGCATCCAGAGTGTTAGACTTTATGTATGAATATATTACATTAAACAGCCATTGAAGATTGGAAGCTAAGTGCCTGCCTTCAATAAATTCAGTTTGGTCTTGTGATATTACTGAAGGAAGCACTTTCTCAATCCTTCTAGCTAGGAGTTTGGAGAGTATCTTAATATCATTATTCAGAAGTGAGATTGGTCTGTATGATGCATATTGTAATAAGTCATTATTTTGCTCAGGAAAGACGGTAATTAATACTTGGTAAAAACTTTGAGGCAGAATTTTATTGTGTCTAGTGTACGTAAATGTAGCTAATAAAAGGAAAACTAACTTAAATGAGAATTTTTTATAAAACTTAGCAGGGTAGCTATCGGGGCCTGTTCCTGTCCCACTCTGAAGTGAATTTATAGCATCTAGTAATTCTGATAGTGCCAGAGGTTTATTCAACTCCTCTTCACTGAGAGTATCTAATTGTGGTATCTATAATTCATTCAAAAATGCATTAGGTTTTGTCTTGTCTTCTTTACACTGAGTAGAGTATAAGGACTTATAGTAGTCTCTAAATGTGTACATTATATTTTTATGGTAAAATATTTTGTCTGTGTCAGTGTTGGTAATTACTTTAATTACATTGCAAGCTTCCTGCTTGTGGATTTGTTGAGCTAAGACCTTATTAGCTTTCTTTCCATGTTCATAGTAATGATATCTTGATTTAAAAATCATATTCTTCTGTTTCTTTAGTTGCCAAGAGGTTGAATTCTGTATGCATAGTCTGTCTTTTCCTATGAAGTACCTCATTTGATATGAAATAATCTGTCCTCTTAAGAAAGCCTTTACCGTTTCCCCAGAGTATTCCTGCAGAGACCTCTGAGAATGTATTTGTTTCTAAAAAAATCAGTTTCCTTGGATATAAATTCTGTACAGTTCTCAACTGGTAATAAAAGTGGGTTAAGCTGTGGGATGAGTATATGTGATTTAAGCTCTATGATCAAAGGGGCATGGTCAGAGATAACAATAGCATCATACGTATAAGATTTAACACTAGAATCCGTGAAGCCTATAAAAAAACTCGTAATCCCAACCCACCTTAATTTCCTTAAATTCCTCTCCATTAGCATCTTTTGTTTCGTAAATACGTCAATCAGCACAAGCAGCAAGTAGCCTGCTATCCCATCCCCCCCACCGTCTCAACTTCCAGCTCAAGTCTTGTTTATCTGCGTGTGAGGTGCCTGGAGTTGAATAGGGTAAGTAATATATCATTATTTGGAACACATGCATTTCATGTGTGTTCCGTGTCTACAACTATCTATGCAAATGTAGGATGACAGGAAATGCGAGAAACACCTAAAATCGAAACTTTTTTCATGTTATAGTACTAAAGACAACATTTTGACATGGAGTGTATAATGTGTGAAGACTGAATTCCAAATATCAAATAAACACTTTCACAAAGGGTATAGTACAACAAAACAAGTGCACTTTTATTCAACAATATAACCAAAGAAAAAGAAATCGGGTTAGGGTATGACGTTGATATGACTGCTTGGGTGACTCAGTGATATGAACTGCTGACTCATAATGAAGAGGTCGCGGGATTGAATCAGGGTACTCTCCAAAATTACCATTTTTAGTAGTGAGCTACTCCTATTGTTAGTATTGTACAATAAAAACATACATTTGATTTGAGTGTGTAACATCCAGTGAACATTTATGGCACTTGTAAAGGTTAGCTTTTTTTTCCAGTTTTATTCTCTCGGCGACGTTCACGCTCCCACTGAGCTGACACTGTTATTTTCAAATAAAGAAGTCCTGTATTAGAGGTGAACTTAGATGAGGATGAAGACAAGGGTTCTACACTGGAGAAAAAGAACAGAAACCCTTCCTGCAAGAAACGTCCACTCACATAAAAGGAACAATGCACCTGCACCAGGTGTAAAGCCGAAAGATGGCACCATTTGAAAGCAGCAAGAGGTCAGGTGTCATCCTTCAAAGAAAAAAGCAGGGCTTACAGAGCTCACCAAAGTATCATGTGCAGCTCTGTTTGTGATTATGTTTTGTGATGGTCTTTATATGTAAAACGTGTATTGTGACGTGTGAGTCCCTGTCTTGCACCCCAAAACACAAGCCTGAGTCTCAGTATTTTAGCAAAACCAACTTTATTCAGCTTGAAACAGGAACAACACAATTATTTATTGTAGCGGAATCTACCAGTCTCCTATAAACAGACACACCAATCAGGCATGGTTGTGGCCAGATTGGTGGCCAAGTAATACTGTTCCCTGCATTTATAATGTTCCTTGCATTTCCCATCGACAAGAAGCACTTATAGCGCGACCGTGCTCAGGTCAGATTTTCTTTCACGGCAAGCCACTTTGGAGTTGGGAGCCTGCGGTTGCCCTGGCAACTGATAAGGTGTCTTCCATAGACATGGCGATCATGCTTCTGGATGCTCTTCAGCATGTTGTTCCATTGGGGTGAGTCCTAAAAGAGTTTAGAAACCTTACATCTCTCCACTCAGCTTTGTCCACACCGGTGTAGGCAAAGTGATTTTCCAAGCCGGGCTCGGCTAGGCAGGAGAGAACATCAACATTGGTGTGTGCCGGGTCGGTGGCGAACATCAAAAGCAAAAGTCTGCAAACTAATAGACCACGGGGTGAGCCGGGTATTCATATTCTTCTGTTTGTACAGCCAATGTAGCGGGGCATGGTCAGTCACCAGGGTAAACTGTCGTCCGCAGAGATAATAATGGAGGGCTTCCACCACTTACTTAATCGTTAAGCACTCGTTTTCAATAGTCAAATAATTACGCTCCCTGGGTAGCAGAAATATGATGGGAGTGTTCCTCCCCCTCAAAACACTGTGAGAGTACCTCTCCTAAACCAAAAGTGCTAGCATCTGTTTGCAGAATTCCTTCGAACAGTCTGGATTGCACAGTACCGGGAATGATGCTAAAGTGTTTTTTAGGTCTGTGAAAGCTCTCTCACAGGCATCGGTCTAAAAAACAGTACGATTCTTTCTGCCCTTTGTCAAGTCAGTGAGGGGGCCAGCCCAATGTACAATATTGTAAATGAACCACCTGTAATACCCCGTGGGCTCGAGGAAGGCATGAACCTGCCTCTGCATTTCGTGATGGGGCTATGCAAGCATCTCCCCCACCTTGTCCATTTGAGGCTTGAGTAAACCCTCCCCCATGGAATATCCCAGATAGTGGATTTCCGGCATACATAACTTGCACTTCTTAGGGTTGGCAGTCAACCCTGCCAGGCGTAAACTGTCAAGCTCCACCCGAAGGTGGACAAGATGAGAGGCCCAGTCATTACTGAAAATGACCACATCTTCAAGATAGGCACCCATGTACTCATAATGGGGACCCAGAATCTGGTCCGTCATTTGCTGAAAGGTCAAAATGGTGACCAAAAGGGAGTGCTCTAAATTCAAACCACCCATCTGGAATGGTGAACATGGTCTTCTCACAACTAGACTCCTTCAAGGGGACCTGCCAGTAACCCTTCATGAGGTCAAGGGTGGAGATATAATGAATGAAGCCTGCCTGAGCTTTCCCAACAACTCATCCACATGCGGAATCGGGTATGCATCAAACTTGGAAATCTTTTTCAAACTCCTAAAATTGATGCAGAACCGAACCAAACCATCAGACTTTGAGAAAAGTACTATTGGACTTTGCCATTTGCTTTTGTTTGGCCTATACAGGGGCACCTATTAGTAACAGTGGGTGGAATGATAATCTTGTGTTCTGCAATCGTCGTCCTGCCAGGCATTGCCGAAAAGACGTCTGAATTCCTCTTGATCAGTGATAGCAATTCCACTTTCTGGGTGTCAGTTAAATCATCCCCAATAGTGACCTCAGTCTGGGGGACTACTGCAGCCGTGACCAGGACTTTGTGACGGTCGTGCCACTCCTTTAAAAGATTAACATGCAAAATTTGCACAGGTTTCTGCTGCCAGAATTCTGACTTTATAATTCACAGGGGACATATGCTCTTCTATCACTGCCATTCAGCCCAAAATTTATGTTGATTGGATGGAATCCCCCTTCTTAAACTCGTAGAGTTTACTCATCTTGTCATAAATACGTTTTTGAGACTCCTGCTCATGCTGCTGATGCTCCATTGCAATAGAGGACAATCTGGGAATCTGCTCTTGCAGCGAATCGATTCAGTCGACAAACCTCCCTCCAGGGGGTGTCTCGCGAGTCCCCATCAATTCATCCCAAAAAATGTCCAACACCCCACATGGTCGCCGACCAAATAATACTTTGAAAGGACTCATCCCAATTGATGCTCATGGGGCGTACCAGACAGTAAACAAGAGGAAAGGTACAACTGTATCCTAGGAAGTTGGATTGTCATGGGCTACCTGCTGAATCATCTATTTTAGGGTTTATTAAATCATTTAGTCAGGCCATTCGTCTGCAGATGATAAACTGTGGAGTGTAACTGCTTAATTCCGAAACTTTTGCATAGCTGCTTCATGATGAGAGACATAAAGGGTGTGCCCTGATCAGTGAAAATCTCGCGAGGGATACCAGTTTGTGTGACCCCACTTCTGGTACCATGTGACATGTAAATCCCTGTCTTGCACTCCAAAACACGAGCCTGAGTCTCAGTACTTTAGTAAAACCAACTTTTGTTCAGGTTGAAACAGGAACAGCATGGTTATTTATTGTAGCAGGATCTACCACTCTCCTATACACAGACACAGCAATCAGGCAGGGTCATGGCCAGGTTTGTGGCCAAGTAATACTGTTCCCTGCATTTATAATGTTCCTTGCACTACCCATCGATGGTAAGCGTTTATAGTGCGACCGCTTGGCTCAGATTTGTTTTTGTGGCAAGCCACTGCAGCGTTGGGAGCCTGCGGTTGCCCCGGCAACTGATAAGCTGTCTTCCAAAGTGCCAAAAGAATTTAGAAACCTTACAATATGTTACTTATATAAAAGCCACATTGAATGTTGTTTATCTTGATTTATTTACTTATCTTCCTACAGTGTAAAGTCACAACTAGACTGCAGAGCTTCCTGTGTTTGATCAACACGGGCATGCTGACAAAGTACATGTGTACTGAAGTGACTTTAGCTGCAGGTTGAAGCTCCTGTCACATTCTAAGCAACTGTTGTTATGGTTCTGGCTCTGTTCAAAAATGGTTTCATAAGCTTTATGACCTTAGTCTCGGAAAGTCTTTCTCCCGTGGGTCAACTGGGATCTTTTCCTGAATAAGATCAATTGTAATTATAAGTACAAATAGTTCTACTGGGAGAACTTAATGGACTGATCAAGTGCATTTATAGCTGCTTGAATTCCGTGCAGGAAAGGCTCTGAAGCATTTGCCAGATGGGAGAAGTTCAAATAGACTGTGGCATAGGTGAGTGGAATTCATACAGATGCTGGTGGCTTTCCTGAGGCAGTGTGTGCTTTAAATGCCCTCCAGGGCTGGAAGCTGTATCCTTATAATACTCTGGGCTCTTGACACAACCTGCTGTAGAGCTTTCCAATCAGCTGCTGTGTAGATGGTATACCACAAATAGATACAATAGGTTAAAATACTCTCAGTGATCCACTAAGTGTAACAATACTAAAGCAGCTATGGTTTTTGGAAAAGTCTGGCCATTCTGCGCAGAATTATATTGTTACAGAATGATTACAATCAAGTGTCTTAAATTTGTAAAGAATATGCAATTTAATCTTATTGTATTTGATAAAAACCCAGGTTATGGATTAGAATCTAAAAAAAAAAAAAAAAGAGAAAAGATACAGGACAGCATAAACAGTAGCACTGCTTTAATGCTGTGTGTTGCCAGTTAGCACAACCGAGCAGAGAAATGTGTACACACGGTGTGAGGCTGCCATGAAAATGTGTGTGGCTTTACGCCAAGTTTAGTTTTTATATATCTCATAGTGAGCATGGAAATGGACGTGTGCAACATTTGTGTGCATACACACTGTTTGTACATTAGGCCCCAGGTGTTGGGCTGCAAACTCGAGACCCTGAATCCGTGAAGCTGTTGCGCCAACTACTGGGGGAAAGCTCCACCAACTAGGATAAAATTAGGGAGAAAATGTTCCAACAACTTAAATCAAGTGTATGTTTTTATTATATACTAGTAATAACAATAGCAGCTCACTACTCAAAATGGTAAATATTGGGTGGACCTAGGCACAAACCCACAACCTTTTGATTATGAGACAGCATTTCCTGTCATCCTACATTTACACAGATCGTTTTAGACACAGAACGCACATGAAATGTATGTATTCCAAATAACAATATATTATTTGCCCTATACAATTCCAGACACCTAACTCCCAAATAAAGAGACTTCAGCTCTGAGAATTTTGTATCTGACTTGTCTTCAGCTGCCATGGTGGGGGATGGGATAGTAGGCTGCTTGCTGCTTGTGTTGATTGACACATTTGCAAAACAAAAGACGCTGCTGACGAGGTGCGAGGGAATTTAAGGTGGCCCAGCATTATGAATATTTTCGTAGGCTTCAGGAATTCTAGTGTTAACTAGCAGAACTTAAGTTTTCAAAGAGCACAGCAGTCTGATTATCTTTGACTACTGTAGATTCCGGAATATAAGATGAAAATTTCGTCCTAGATTTTTGGCTTGGAGTTTGGGGGTCGGCTTATACAACGAGTGTCGTTTCAGATTCAAGATTTCCAGCGCAATGCCGGTTTTGCCGATGAATACGGAAGTAATTAATGATGAAACCACAGCGCCATCTTTCAGATGAAGAAGTAACTTTGCATGCCGGTACTTTAAATTAAATAAAGAATTTATTCAAAAAAGTGTTTTAGTTGTTGATTTTATTAATAAAATTTATAATAAATTATCGGGAAGTTTAAAATAAAAATTTTTGTTTTGATTTACGACCAACATCTTGCGTTACGACCCGAATGTGGTCACGTGTATCCGCTTGCGCGATTGTAAACAAACAATCGAGAGCGTTAGTAAGCGTCAGTCGGAGCCCAGGTACATGTGTTTGTGGATGTAATTTCGGTCATTGCAGTGATTTACCTATATATATAATTCACTAAGACCATGCAAGCAAGACACATAATTGCTAAGGAAGGAAGAGAAGGTAACGAAGGTAAAGAAAGCGATCACAATCGAAACGAAGATGGAAATTGTGTGGAAATATGAGAGTGCTGTTCGTGTGACCGATCTCGCTAATATGTACAGCATGTCGAAATCCACCATCTCGACAATTTTACAAAGAAAAGATTTGCATAAGGAGGCTCCTTCTAAACAATAACCACCTTCCATTTCATTCTCCTCCTCCTCCCTTCCTGCAGCCCAAAGATGTCAAATTAAATGGTGAGTACAGTATGAAATTGTTGTTTCTAGAATAGAATGCCTTTTATTGTCACTATACACATGTACAATGAGATTAAAAGCAGCTCCTTCAGCGCAGACATATGTGTAGAACACAAGTAAATAAACAAATGGTGTTAAAAGATGCAAAGAAGTTGCAAAAAAAATGTTCTGTATAGGGCTTGTATGGTTTTTTTTTTAGCCTTAGCATAATGCCAGATCTGAGGCCCCGCTTCTACTTTCTTTCCCTCCTCCGTCTGCGCCCACGGAGAGCCCACTGGTCTCGCTATGTTGTCTGGGATGTTGTGCTTGTGATGAAAAACACTCGAAAAAGATGTCTGGCTCTGGAAACCGATGTCTATAAGGTTCTGACGGGTGTAGCGGATGTTCGCCGAACCGATCGTGCACGAACAAGCAAAAAAAAAAAATTACAAAAACAAAAAAAAAGTGCACTGAAAAGGAGAGCCCTGAGCCGCTGCGACCATGCGTGCCGCCATGCTCCTAGCTTAATCTAGCCTACTTCTGGTAGGCTAGGTACTTTTTATAACTTTTTGGTTAGTACATTAGAAAAATTATTGGTGTTTTGGTAAATTATGCACATTATACAACCCTTTTTTATTATGAAAAGGTTAAGTAAGTGTTGCAGAGGTTCGGAACGCATTATGGGTATTTTCATTATTTCTTATGGGAAAAATAGTCTTGACTTACAACCAACTTGAGTTACAACCAGCCCTCGCGAACGAATTAAGTTCATAAGTCAAGGGTCCACTGTATTGCGTATTTAAGTTAATCAAATTTATAACGAGTCTCCGGAAATCCACCCGCCGATGTACCATATTTGCGTATATAGTTTCAACACAAAGGTCTCATTTTACCAAACTTCTCCGCAATCACTTCCTTGTTTCCATCAAAAATGCCGGCAGTCTCAAATTCTCGCCGATAAACATGATAAATATACCTGAAGAGACACTTTTAAGGAAATTTAGAAAATTTTGCTTGGAGAAGGGGGTCGGCTTAAATACTGGTCATCGGCAAATACATGTAATTTAGTAGGTAGAAAAGGGGGTTGGCTTATATACCGAATCGGCTTATATTCTGGGATCTACGGTATATTTATTACTATTACTAAAGCAATTCCTTAATAAATTATAAAAAACTTACCTTCTAATACAAAGTGTAGCATTGAAGCTAAATTCATCAATGTTATCTCTTTAATGGTGGGCATCTTAAATGCTTAGTCAAAATGTAACATAATGAAGTAATAATTTGATTATTTTGTATAAAATATAGTTCACTCTTTGTAGTTTATTATTCCTCCTTTGTATGTTTACTATATCCCATTAAATTAAAAAATATTTCTACTTACTTTGTGTTTATATTATATTTATCCGATGACACTAATCTTTTTTTAATGCTAATTATGCATGTGGTCAGAAGATAACAAACACCGAAATCTCTTGATTTTAATAGCTAAGACTAGATCTAAATGTTTCTTGAAACATATAAAAAGCTGTACAGCTCTTGTTATAGCATTTGGCTACAGAAAAGTCAGCTGATGGACAATTTTTAATACAAAGGTAAATAATTGCACTTCTCAGGGTTATTCTTCTCTGTCTAAGGTTTCATATATCTTAACCTTTATTAAGTATACATAACTCAATGTGATATTGTATTGTAATCTTACTTGCTCTGTAAAACACCTTGTGACATTTAATGTTTTCAGTGGCACTTTATAAAACAGATTGAGTGAAATACAAAAGTAGTAACAATATTTCACTTATGCAAATGTGTTCAGAGTGATGTCATTTTTGTACATTTTATGTGTTTAGCTTGAAACAGCAGTTTTATTGAAATGGAATCAGAATTAACATATGATGTTGATTTTGTTGATTTTGTAAGAAGAGGCCCAGTTTAAGATAAACAGTAAATACATAGGTAATAGTAAAGGAGACATGCATAAATCAGACATTGAATATTCGACTTTAATATCCAAATTTCTGTTGATTTTTATATGGAGTAGTTTTAAGTGCCTGCAGACCTGATTGTTTATTCTTTTTTTTTTTGTTTTTTTGAGTTTGCAGATATATGTACAATGTTTTGAGAATTTGAATGACCTACCCTAGCAATGGAAAATTTATCTTATGAAACTTTTATTCTCACTGCATTTCAGGACTTTGGGAACAAAAAGATGTATATTTCTGCATTTCCCTTATAGGCTATTTGTTGGTAATATTTTTAAACATGTCATTAATTATTTTAATATACCAAGAAAAAAAAACTCCATGAGCCCATGTACATTTTTCTTTGTAATCTGCTATTTTGTGAGCTATTTGGATCTACATCCTTTTATATTAAATTCATAGTGTAACAGATGTTCATGTTGTTTCTCGCTCACTTTGCTTTACTCAGATATTTCTTATTTATATGTATGCTGCCACAGAAATATCTGTTTTAACAGTTATGGCTCATGATAAATATATAGCAATAAATGCACCTTTACATTACATTACAATTTTCTCAACAAAAAAAGTGCAAAAATTAATTGTTGCTTCCTGGATTTATCCCATTTTGTATGTAGAGAAAAGCCAAGCAAAATGACACCTTTTAAAAGCCTGAGTTGCCTCAAAAGCTTGCATATTGTAATCTTTTTAGTTAGCCAATAAAAGGTGTCATTTTGCTTGGCTTTTCTCTACATTCAAAATGGCTAACACGGTACAACACCCTAGTACTACTCCCATTTTGTATTATATCCATTGGAATGTATTTATCTGTACGTTTACCTTTATTTAGTAATGAAATTGGTAGAGTATACTGTAAGAATTGGAAAATTATAAAACTACCCTGTAACAATATTTATGGATCTGTTGTGATCTGCACTTTTTTAATACTTTTCACTATCATTTTTTATTCATACTTTAAAATTCTTTCTGGGTGCTGGAATATCTCTAGATTTCAGAACTATATGTCCTCCTAATTTAATAAAACTAATCTTTTTTAAGCTCCTTACTGTTTGAATTAATTGAGAGCAGACTTAATGTAAAGAGAGTAACAAACAAAGTCACTGCATTGGCTTCTTTAGAGTTTTTCACAGTTCACCCTCTTTTAAATCCATTAATATACGACATGATATTGCCTGAAATGCGCAAAAGGGTTGCTTATTTATTTTTAAAGAGAAAAAAAATAAGTGATAGTGACTTTGTAAATATTCACTTTGTGTATTCTCCACAAACGTAAATAAATACTTAAATTAGAAAAAAATATCAAACACATTCTGCGGTGGGTTGGCGTCATGCCCGGGATTTGTTCCTGCCTTGTACCCTGTGCTGACTGGGATTGGCTCCCGCAGACCCCCATGACCCTGCGTTAGGATATAGCAGTTTGGAAAATGGATGGATGGATCAAGCACATTGCAAAACATTAACCTGTAACTAAATTGTAATGCTGTTGATATTCTACATTGACATTTACTTTTCATTATTATTACCTTTATCCTTCTGACTTATATGAATAGGACATACTATAATTGTTTACATATACTGTATATGCACATTTTATTATAGCTGGAGGCCAGGCAGGTTAAGTGACATGCTCAGGTTCATTCAGAGGGTGAAAGCAGGAATCAAACCCGCAGCCTTTGAGTTCACAGTCCAGTGATGTAGCCAATGCCCTTCAGGCTGCCTTTTCATGAATACAGTAGACAATAATAAAGCAAATTTATGCTAATTTTATAAAACATGAAGCTTTATTTTTACATATTCTAAAATTAATATTTTATACAAAGGAACTGGTAGTGGATTTTAGGAGGCCCAGGCCCATCATGGACCCTGTGATCATCAGAGGAGATTGTGTGCAGAAGGTGCAAACCTATTAATACTTGGGAGTGCTGCTGGATGATAAATTGGACTGGTCTGCCAATACTGATGCTCTGTGTAAGAAAGGTCAGAGCCGACTATACTT
>JANRMT010062834.1:20740145-20759691 GCA_026402145.1 Polypterus bichir lapradei
CTTTTTGGTTAGTACATTAGAAAAAATATTGGTGTTTTTTATTATGAAAAGGTTAAGTAAGTGTTGTAGTGGGAGGTTTGGAACGCATTATGGGTTAGCCTTTGCGAACGAATTAAGTTCGTAAGTCAAGGGTCCACTGTATTGCGTATTTAAGTTAATCAAATTTATAACAAGTCTCCGGAAATCCACCCGCCGATGTACCGTATTTGCATATATAGTTTCAACACAAAGGTTCCAATTTACCAAACTTCTCCGCAATCACTTCCTTGTTTCCATCAAAAATGCCGGCAGTCTCAAATTCTCGCCGATAAACATTATAAATATACCCGAAGAGACACTTTTAAAGAAGTTTAGAAAATTTTGCTTGGAGAAGGGGGTCGGCTTAAATACCGGTCATCGGCAAATACATGTAATTTAGTTGGTAGAGAAGGGGATCGGCTAATATACCGGGTCGGCTTGTATTCCGGGATCTACGGTAATTATTTTTCCATACATGATATAATCAATAATAACAACAGTTCTAATAAAATAGTAAAATACAGTATATATTTTTGCCTTAATGAATATGCCATCAGTTCAACCATATTTTGTAACCAAAAAGTAAAAATAATGATGTTGATGTTGTTTCCTACCAACAACTCAGGAATGCCTACTTATACATCTTGGCTTTCTCCCTTGAGTGTTAAATATTAAACAACCTGGTCTCTCAGACCAATAAAATAAAATTGATACACTAACAAAATTTGAATGATGCATTTAGAAAGATTCCTTATGTGAATCTTTATTTAAGGACTTGGAGTCACATATTCAAGTGAATGTGTTTGGCTCTGAGCAACAGCCAAAAACTCACCTTCTTGTTGTCATAATTCAGTTGTGCAAATATTGGCTTTCAGGGTTGCTGTAATTATGTTTCTATTGCCAAAGGTTATGTGCAGTGCCTAAGTGACAAGCATTGTGTCAGTTACCAGAATGTGAAACAGCACAAAGGTTCTGCGGCTCAGACACCCACTGAGTGTTAGTGAGCTACTGCTCTAATATTAAAAACAGCTAACTCAAAGATTCATGTTTATTTTACAAAATATGACAAACCATTTTTTTCTTAAGGTTAAAAACAAAATTGGAAACAAAGGGTAAACTTCTCTGAACTAATTTTCTCTAAACTAGAGGACTTGACCACAGTCATTGTCATTAAATAACAGCAAGGAGTTGTCCATCATAATCCTATTCAAAAGCCAGAGCCTAAACACTAATACAAAGATCAGGTCAAGAGGACTGGCCAAGAGTGAAAGTGAGAAGACTGAAAATGAAAACTCTCTAATAGCACTTTTTCATTGATTGAATCTGTATCTTTGATAAAGGAGATTGTGCTATTTCACTGTAATTTATCAGAATCTGAGAAAACTTTCTTCAGATTACAAAGAAGGAAGTCACAGAGCCCAGATGAGAATGCAGAACATTTCTTAATTTGCACAGAGTTCGGCACAAATGTCTCAGTCCATGGAGTGAGCAATCAGTTAAACATTTCATCTGCTTTTATACTTTCACTTTATCTAAAACAGCACATCATTTGACTCTTAATCAGCGTCGGAAAGGGTACTGAAAATTTGTACTTAAGTACAGATATTGTTACATTGCTGAAATAATACTCAATTACAAGTAAAAGTACTAGTGTTATAAAAATACTTAAGGAAAAGTACAAAGTACAGACTACTAGTTATTTTTTAGCTGTTGATATTTAATGGATTATCAATAACCATTGAATCAAATTGGAGAACCATGTACTAAACAGCTACTTCAAACATTTCTACATTACTGATGAAGTTTGTGAATGGGACAAATTCAGGAAATTTGTGTTCTAAACATATAAACATTAAACAGTAGTTTTGCCTGTAGTATGAACTTTTACCAGAGGACTGCAAACAAACAGCTGGTCAAGGGCCTTAAAACCTTAGACATAACAAACATGTCTTGAACAGCTCACTTTCTGAACCTTTTGTTAAGTTTCAGCAAAAGCTGATTTTCAAAGTTCATAGAGTCTATCCGGCTTCGTTTGCATGTGAATAGTAGACCAGCACAGCTAAAAAGCCATTCACATGCAGCTGATACAGGCAGAGCTGTGTTTAGTTTAACAGATAGCTTCTTGAGGGCTGGGAAGGAGTGAAGCAGCTCCATGCTGTCCAAGGCACATGCAAGGTAACCATCAAGTTCAATGGGACTTTGCAGCAGAGTGGTCTGGAGAAGACTCTCTTTGCTGATGTTCACTCTCATGCTCTGTGGTTTCAAGATGTTGTTTCAGGTATGTCAAAGCTGTAATTGGAACACAATTGCTTTAATTTCTGTGAATATTTTTAAATATCCACAGTTAAACTAGCTAAATTACAACAAATGATACTTTAATATTTTGAGGAACTCAGTAAAAACCTTTTAGGCTTGTCATGACTGAGATATAACAACATATACACACATATACCAGCGTGCAGCCATAGCAACACGCAAATATGTAAATTGGAACTTACCGGCCTCTATGACATCTGCTCTGTCAGTTCATTAGGTCTTGAACTTAGGTAAAAGGATTGCAGCAGCAGCCAAATCTGTATCCTCCATCATCTGTCCAAAACGCTTCTGCAGGTCATTTTGCAGGACTTTGATGAGTGGCATGCAGGTCTTACTTGATGTCTCCAGCCTCTTCAATTTGGATAGACTTTAGTGGATTACTGGCAGCAGCCATCCATCTAGGTGCTGGACTCTGACTGGAGAATGTTTGAAACTTTTACCAGCGGCTTCATTGCAGTACAATACTTCCGGAGGAATGCAACTTCTGCAGGACTCAAAATGGAAGATAAAATACGTGTGTAACATAAACAACTAAGCCAGTCATGACATTAATAGGGAGAGACTGATAACATGGTATTTAATATTACTCACATTTTCACCTTAAATTCGTCACATACACTCCTGCTTCTTGTCAATGACATATATTATTTTTTCAATGGCAAGATAGGTTGAATTCAACCATGTTGCACTGGGATGAATGATCTGTAGCCCACACTTGTCCTCTACCACTTCACTAGCCAAATGAGATTACTCAATTTTTTCCAAATGCCCTGGCATTTTGCAAAAGTTGCATGGAAAAACCTTTTGTAGGTGTCATTAATGAACTCTGCAAGAACAGCATCTGCTGTTGCCACACAGTTGCTTGAGGGACACATTTGCTTGCAGCTGCCAACATCACATCTGGGAACTTGGCTTGCTTACTTGCTGAGAGCTTGTTTGGTGTGGCTATGGTCTTGAAGACTAGCTGATGTCATGGTACTGATCAAACTTTGATAGATGTTTCCTCTGTAAAGATCACAGAGGAATTATAAAAAAGGAAAATATAAATTGTATCAGCCAAAGTATATATCAGTCAGACTCTAAACAACATTTCCTCACATCACTAAGAAAAACATAAAAACAATTCACCTAAAATAATTATTTAAGCTAACTCTTTCATTGTTTAGAATGACGTGTGGTAAATTTGTTTAATCGTTACAAACCAACCATACACCCATTTTTATATTTTAGGGAAGGAGGGAATTAAATTTCTCCAGGCAAACCCATTTATGCAATTCCAATATTGTCAAATACTGTGTACTGGGCCCCAGTGTGATTAGAGACAAATTTTACATAAATACTGCATGTACCTTAATGCCTAAGTTTAAGGAACCAATATTTGACCACCTGTATTTTGCCTAAAATTTAGCTCCAACTATCAAGGCTGCATAGCTGATATCTACTGACACCTTTATTCTAATGGTTTTATGTGATACAAGTACCTTTTCTTTAGCTTTAAAACTGAGCCTGCTATAGCTTCTGTATGTGGCTGACAGTGTTGCCACCCCAACGACTCTATGAGGATTAAGTGACTGAAATTACTGATATAACCTAAGGTAATGAAAGTGGTTCCCCTAATATTTTGTGATAGTATTTCTTAATAGAAATTATGCATGTGTGTGAGCATGCACACAGGTTAGCTAGCTCAGTAATACTTGAATCGCAGGATAATGGATGACATTTGTTGGTTTCAAGTAGACCTAGCCAAGCTAGTTACATAGACTTATTAAAAAATGAAAACAATATCACAAAAATATCACTGCAAGTTTTCTTACCATAATATATTTTTTGAGATTAGAGGCTGAAGTCCTGTATCCCAAAATCACCGCAGATGACAAACAAAGTTTGCACTGCATTAGCACACTGTCTCCAGGGGCACTCATCCTCCAGTATTTCTTGGTCATTTTCACTGTTTTGAATATTGCTGCCCTCCATGAAGTTTGTTTCTCCAAACTTTCGGTCCTTAAATTACTCCGAGCTCCTTCACTGTGCTATTATGATCAAAACCTGCTGCAGTTGGGCAGGGTGCTTTTTTCCAGTCCAAATATCAGAGTTCATTGGTCTATTTACAATCGGACACCTTTATTGGCTACCGAAATGCCAGTCAAAAGTTTGAATATTCAAATTGTTGGCGTAAAAGTAACGAAGTAGATTACTTGTACAAGTAAAATTACAGACTTAAAAATTTACTCATAAAAGTACAGAACCTGAAAAAACTACTTAATTACAGTGAGTAGTTGTAATTCGTTTCTTCTACCCATGCTCTTAATATGCAGAACTTTATCAACTAATTCCATTGTTCTGAACACGACTTCATTAAGATGGGTGTTTTGCGGATTGTCCCATTGATCTTAACACAGCTGCATAGGAAGGGTGTGTGGGCTTTCCCATCAGTTTGTTCCCACTTTCTGTAGGGGTGTTCGTTACTCATTTACCTCACTCTTACCTTGAAAAATTACATTGATAATCTCTAAGATGAGACAGAGACTTCATGTGCTTAAGCTTTATGCTACATTTAGTTAACCCTTGAGTTACATTCAGTCTTTTTCCTTATGTTTAATAATTCATTCTGTTATAGTTTCATATCTTTACTTGTAATAGATTGTAAAATATTATCATATATTAACAAAAATTCCAAAGAAGACGGTCCCTACCAACCCAGCAAAATTCCCTAGTAACCTATTGTGTGTTTATATTGACTTTTAAAATTATAAAGTAACATAAAGGGAAAATGATCAAAACATATCTCTTACAAAGAAAAACAATTCAAAGTCATACATGAAAGTAAACCTAGGAAATTAAACTGTTAAATATAACATTTTTATACATTAACAATTGTTTAAAGCACCAAAATATTTTAAGCAGTCAGAATCAATGATGCACACCTCTGCCTCATGCAATGAGTTTTTTTAGTATTGACTTAGGATTCAGGAAAGTAACTAAAAAAAATTATTTTGTCTGAAGTGAATTTCCCAAAAGACCTCTGGGTAAATATTTCTAAACAGCTCACTCTAACTGAAACAGAATTGAAATCTCATATGCCAGTGTCTACAGAAAATCATGATGAACACAGGAAACCTGTCACAAAATGAAAAGCTGACCTAACGAAACCAAACACTTCATAGTGCTTCTTAACCAACAAAGACAAACCAAAATGTCCAGCCAAGAATTCCTCAATTCACTGTATGGCTTGTCCATATGTACTTCATCAAAGAGTAATTTGGGATACTGCAAAGAGGAGAAATTAATTCTAACTGTGACAAGACTTTCTAGACATGAGACAAAGGATCTACAAAGTAAAAATTGTTGGCACATATGGATATTCATCTCTAAACACAGCTCTCACCTGTGCAAGTATTTGATCACTAAATTCTGTTTCTGTCACAGCAGAGCCACATTAGAAACTGGTTTTGTCCTATCCAGAGAGCCCACCACAACTTAGTCAGTAGTCTACAGATGCAAAGTTTCCACTAAGGGATGCTTTATTTTTCTTATGGTCTGTAGCTTTGACCTGTAGAACTAGATGAATAATCTCCTCAAAACATCTCCCAGTGCGGTAAGGGATGCTAGTGACAACATCACTACTGCCATGCACTGATTGGCCCAATTAGCAGGAATGACGAGGATGAGTACAGGAGGGAGGTAAAAGACTAGGCCACATGGTGCCACAACACCAACCACACTCTGAATGACAATAGGACAAAAGAGGTTGTTGTTGACTTCATGAAAAACAATATTCAGTCACGCGGCTCACCAGTGAGACAGGAGTTACAGTTTCAGGTTACTGGATATACTGCCTCTGATGGACTCCCTACAGCAGCATCATATATAAGAGGGCATAACACATGCTGTTCTTCGTAAGAATTCCAAAGACCCTGGGTGGGAAATGCAGCCTTGCTAAAATTGTACTTCTTCATCAGTACTGCTGTTAGTTATTTCAAATTCTATTGTACTTTATTTTCATGTCTTCTTTTTTTATAGTTAACACTTTGCTTCTCTATTCATTAGACACACGCACATCTATTAAAATGATACAATATTATATACTACATTATTATTTTTGTTTTTGTCAATTCAGCCAAATGATAGACTTGTCAATAGGGTGGACTCCCTTGTTTTGGCAGGGAGTAATAACGCAGGAGGTATCAGATCATTAAAAGCAGTGCTTAATATCAGTACGACTTCCATGTTAGATTTAATCCAGAGAAGCAAAATCTTTTTTTCAGACCTGCTACTAATGGTCATTGCCAAAGTTATTCACAGGCTGAACTAATAATGAAGAATAATTAAGAGTTTTGTTGCACAAATTGAACCTCCCCAAAGTACCCAGAACATCACCCAGACAGAGCGCTGAAAACAGAAACGTGTTCTTGCTTTGCTACTGTGAACTTTAATAGCAACTTGTCAATATGATTTACTGTATATCATACTAAAAACATTAAAACAAACACATGGGATATCTTTATTTTTATTGATTCATTTCAACCACAATTGCAACTGGTGTTTTTTAAAAGCAGAACACAGTATACTGTATATATCATTATGTCATCCACAATTGTAGTTAGTAGTAGCATAATGTTAATCCTTTTAAATTGTCTTTCAGACATAAGTGACAAAAACTATTTGCAATATATTTTATCATATACTAAATAAGCAGTCATCAAGTTCTATATGACAGACCGTACACAGCACAAATATTGCCAAGGCTGCTGTGAATATTTCTTCAGTCCAGTAGGCTCATGCATTATATGGTAGAGGGTCTCTGTAATATGTAATTTACAGCTAGTTCTTTTTATGGCACTACTATTTACTTCTGCTCCTTGCTTAAAGAAAAAAAGAAAGTATTGTGTCTTGAATGAAAAATAGAGTGTGGAATCATCATACTTTAACATAACAAAAATATAAATATAACTCTCCTTCCCAATTCTCCCTGGTCTCTGAAGTAATTTTAAATATAATTACACTCAAGACCAGAATTTTGCCTGTAAAAAACAACACAATATTAAACAGGTATGTTTACTGCAGGAGCAGCTGCTCTGATATATTGTCTGTATTTGGAATACAGAACAAACAACTCATTGTTTTAATCATGGGACAGAAGCATAGTTTATCTGACTGGTAATGTTCGTTTTTTAACTGAAAAAATGCAAATAACTCTTCTGCGTATTTCAGGTAAAATAATTCCATATATTAAAGGGTTTAAAAGAGGTGGTACTATGACAAACTCCAAAGAAGCAATGGTACTGACCAAGTCTGATGTTCTCTTTAAATGCGTCCGGCTCTCTGTTGATTCAAATATTGTAGAACAGAAAAAAAGAATGAATGTAATTAAATGTGGAAGACAGGTTTGGAAAGCTTTAGATTTGTAAGATCGGGACCTATTCCAGCACAAAACAAGGATTTTTATATATGAATAAAGAATGAAGACAGTAAGTAATAAAAACATACTAAAGGCAAGTGATCCATAAATATTATTAACGCTGGTGTCTGTACAGGACAACTTTACAATTTCCCAGTTATTACAGTACACTGTGTTAATGATATTTCCACACAATTGTAGACTGCTAGACAGGAATATCAAAATACTCACACAACAAATTGGACATAACCAGGCAACAAAGACTAATTTGGCTGTTTTTGTACTGGAAATGATGGTGCAGTATAATAGTGGGAGATTTATCGCTATGAATCTATCATATGCCATAACTGTTAAAATGGTCATTTCAATGCCAAAATAAACATAAAGGAAAAAAATTTGAGTAAAACAAACTGGACGAGAAACTACTGGAATATCTGTTTGAAGGTCAATCAGTAATTTTATATAAAAAGTTGTGGCACCAATGAGTGCACTAATCAACAAATTGCATAGAAAAATGTACATAGGCTCATGGAGGCTTTTTTCAAAAATTATTATCAGAATTAAAGACAGATTAAAAAACAGAATTACAAGGTATGCAATTAGTGCAGCCACAAAATATAAATGTTTAGCATTCCCCATGTCTTTAAAAGAAAGAAGTATAAAACTTGTAACATTTGAGGAATTTTCCATCACTTTCTGGGGTGTATAAATTGAGAGTGAAACTGCAAAAATGTGAGAACACCAAATTTTAAAGCCAAGAAAATCTGCCCCTTTTGACTTCTGAGATGTAAATAATAAATCCAGCTTTTAGACCGGGTTATGGCAACAGTTCATTGAAGCATCAGATACACCACAGGTCAGTATACTTCCTATTGATTAAAAACAAAAGGGTTAATAGATTCACAGTAAAAAAATACTCTTATACACATGTGTATATATATATATATATATATATATATATACACACACACACATATACTGTATGATTATACAATAGCTTTATTAACTAAAAAGAATAGTTAAAAAAGGGAACAGTGCACTTAATATACAGGTCATGTATAACAAATAAATAAATAATAATACAAATTAATAAGTAATTAGTAGTACAAGTGTATACACATTATACAATATATCTATATGTGTATACTGCTATTCTGTACTCTTTGCAGACTAGTTTTCAGTTCAAGACAAAAAAAGTAAACTAAATAAAAGAGAACAGTAGCTTTGACCAGTAATGCAGAGAAATAATACTATGAATTCTACGTGATTGAGTGTTTTACTGATTCCTTTTATTTTCTCGTCTTCATTCAGCATGATACTATATTAAGTGTGGCCCACTTTCATGTAATACTCCCAGAAATAAAAAAAAAGCATGTAATTAGTTTTTACCTTTCCTTCTGGAATATCTTAAGTGATTCATCATATGGCACTTCTAGTGGTAAATGATGTAAAATGTAAAAGGTTACACCTTTATATATAGAATATCATATCAGTGTTTGCTATGTATTTGCCTGATAGTGTCTCAGGAGTCCTTATTATTTTCCTCTTTATGAAGAGTGCTGATGAAAAAAATTCTAAGGACTTGTGTAGTAGTCATGGCTTTAGGCACAACAAGTAAATGATTTAAAATGGCATAAGAATTTGTCCCTTCTGATTATGTTCATTATTGCATATTTTTATTAGATTAAGTAGATATTACATAAAAATTTCTTTAAGGGTATGAATAAAGAAAGTATAGAGTTTATTTTTAATGAAAGCTTTATAGAATCCAATGCCTTAATCACAAATTTCAATAAAGTGCTTCCCCTGAATTACGAATTACCAGTTTATGAATATTTGAGTGCAATACAAATGTAGATCAGAATTGATTAACATTAATTTAGCCCAGTAATATCTGTCCATTAACTAATTATTGAACTATGGCCAGTTGACAGCAGAGAAAAGGATAACAAAAACTCCAATAAACTGCATTGATATGAAAATTAAATCTCCAGGGGCTCAACAGTCACTAATAACGTTCAAAGTCAGACACGGAGACAGTTCTGAAGACCTTGGACAACCACATTCTCCTGTGAATTCTATACAGTCTGTGCTGGGCTGTCTAATCTGACAGCATACTCTTTCCATCCATTGATTCCAGTGCTTTCTCAGATAACTTTCCATTGGCAGAAAAAAAAACAACTTGAATGTACAGCAGTAGCTCCAATTGCCACAGTGGAATATACAAAAGAGAACAGAACCGAAGAGGATTAGTAACAGTCCAAAATGATTTTATTACTTACATTTTTGTACAAATGGCTAACAAACAAAGATACAATTTGCACAGAAAATCAGCAGTTCTAATTAGGAAATGCAACACTAAAGTGGTGAGATTTTAGCCTTGATTTAAAAGATGAGACCAAAGGGACATCTCTTATATAGTTAGATAGATAGTTCTACAGCTTTGGGGCTCTATTGCTAAATCTCGACCTCCCACATTATTATTTTATTAATCCTTGGAATCTTTAGTAAGCTAACATCTTAAAATCTTAATGTGCACTTTGGTTTTAGAATGTTAGAAAAACTTTTGATGAGAACAGGCCATTTAGCCCAACAAAACCTCATTAATCCTATCCATCTAATTCCTCCAAAACAACATCAACTTAATTTTGAAAATCCTGATAGTCCTATTGTCCACCACACTACTTGGTAAATTATTCCATATGTCTATAGCTCTCTGTGTGAAGAAAAACATCCTAATGTTTTTGCGAAATTTACCCATAAGAAGTCTCCAACTTTGTCCCCATTTTGAACTAATTTTGAATCATTTGAAACACTTGCATTTCATGTGTGTTCCGTGTCTACAACGATTTATGTAAACACATCGTTAAAACAGAAATGTTTTTATTGTTTTAGTAATAACTGACAAAATGTAGACATGAAGTGTATAATGTGTGAAGCCTGAATTCCAAATATCAAAGAAACACTTTCACAAAAGATACAAATATAACAGAACAAATGCACTTCTATTCAAGAATATAACTGCAGAAAAAGAACCTGCGTTAGGGTGCGACATTGACACACATTTAATACGAGCGCTTCGGTGGCGCAACGGTATCAATTTTTGACTGGTAATACTTCACGGGTTCGATCCCGGATGAGTCCATCTCGAGAAGTAAGCTGCTCATATTCTTACTATTTTAGAATAAAAACATACATTTGATTCCAGTCTGTAACAGCCGGTGTAATTTATGATACTTGTAAAGGTTAGCTTTGTTTTTTTTTTTATTCAGTTTTATCATCAGTCATGTTCACGACCCCCCACCCCCACCGTGCTTTTGACACTGCTGTTTTCACATAAAGATGCACTATAACAGAGGTGAACTCAGATCATGACATCGGAGCAAGAATGCACGCCGCACTTTTGCCAGGGCCAGTCGTGGATAGTTGACATGCACTGCTCAGCCAATCAGAACGTGGCAGGCCTGCCGTGCCTCAGAGACCCGAGTTCGATTCCCTGCTGGGGAGAAAGTTATTTTTTTTTCTTTTTAACCTCAAACGGACATAAAATTTATAAATTGGTATGCACTGTCGCTCAATCAGAGTATTTTCATGTGGGATGCTCCTTTTAAAATATTTTTTAACAATTGAGACTGCAATTAACATGAACAAGTGTCCTTATAACTGCTATTATTTTTAAGTTCTGTAAGACATGCACTGTCAGAAAGATCACTGAATTATCCACAGACAGAGAAGTTACTAGATAGATAAACTGGGAAGGCACTGTATAATAGAAGAGATTAAACTGTCAGGAGAAAAAAAACAGCTAGCTAGATAGATAGATAGATGTGAAAGGCATTATATGACAGGTGCTGCAGAAAGGCAAGCAGGCAGTGAGAGTACATTCACATGTGAAAGACACTAGATAAACGGATAGATAGGGAAGGCACTTATATAATAAGCAGACAGAGAAGGCACTAGACAGATACATAACAATATTAGCTATATAGTAGTTTAATTTTATATATAATGTATATGTATTTTAAAACTCTGAGAATTATGTCAAAAAGAACTACTGTACATTAAATCATATATCAATCGACACACGATGCATGCAGGCAAGCGGGCAGTGAGAGTAGAGATAGATGTGAAAGACGCTAGATAGATTGTATACAACAGGCAAAAATAGCAACCACTTGATAACAGTATTATCTATAATCAAAGAAAGCATTATTAATCAACAGAAATAACTGCGGTTTAGGGAGTTTTAGCTAAAGAATATGTGGCCGCTGCACGGGTTATAGCGCGTCTTTATGTGAAAACAGCATTGTCAAAAGCGTGCGGGGGTGGAGGGTAAGTGGGATCGTGAACGCAACTGAGAGAATAAAACTGAATAAAAACAAAACAAAGTTAACCTTTACATATGTTTTTATTCTAAAACAGTAAAAGGTTTGTCTTTTCTACATTTACGATGTGTGTACCTGTTGCAATGTGCACACTTCTCTCTATGCTTTGGTTCCTATTACATTGAAAGGGCACTTGACACTGACTCAGTTTAATTTCCTGGGGAAGTGGCTGTCTTGGAACAAAAGCTTGTCGATGTTGCATCCTTCTTTCCTTTTTCCATCGCCTTTTCTAGTAAGATGCGACAATGAAGTTCCTCTGCAAGGGGAGCCATGAACTCTCTTCTTTTCACAGTGGCACCCGTGGATGCCTTGCACAGTACATGTGCGTCGAACCTGCTGCACTGAATAAGCTCACGCCTTCTGGTGCACGATGTGAACGCAGCATGGAGAAAAAAAGAAAGAGACAAATATATAGGACATTGGGTATAAATGTATGGTACTTTGGTAGCTTTTTTCAGTTTTATTCTCTCAATCATGATCACGCTGTAACATACAACCCCCCCACACCCCCCCGCCTCTCCTGAACTGACTCTAAGTAACAGCGCCAGCTTAAATTCCAACCCGATCTGAAGCTATTCATTTCAAATTATATTGCATTAGTGCAATGATGTTTTCTGATTGGTACTATTCAGGTCATAAAATGATTTCTTCAAAATGTCACATATATTGTCTCTTTCTTTTAGGTGTGTAATAGGAACCAAAGCACAGAGAGAAGTGTGCGCATTCCAACAGGTACACACGTCATAAATGTAGAAAGGACGGCCCTTGCATGTGTGTGAACTGTTAACATTTGAATTTGATGATTGCATATAACGTTGAACTGACCTCATAAAAGGTCATAAAATGAATAATTCCAAATATCATATACAGGTCCCTCTCAAAAAATTAGCATATTGTGATAAAGTTCATTATTTTCTGTAATGTACTGATAAACATTAGACTTTCATATATTTTAGATTCATTACACACAACTGAAGTAGTTCAAGCCTTTTATTGTTTTAATATTGATTATTTTGGCATACAGCTCATGAAAACCCAAAATTCCTATCTCAAAAAATTAGCATATCATGAAAAGGTTCTCTAAACGAGCTATTAACCTAATCATCTGAATCAACTAATTAACTCTAAACACCTGCAAAAGATTCCTGAGGCTTTTACAAACTCCCAGCCTGGTTCATTACTCAAAACCGCAATCATGGGTAAGACTGCCGACCTGACTGCTGTCCAGAAAGCCATCATTGACACCCTCAAACAAGAGGGTAAGACACAGAAAGAAATTTCTGAACGAATAGGCTGTTCCCAGAGTGCTGTATCAAGGCACCTCAGTGGGAAGTCTGTGGGAAGGAAAAAGTGTGGCAGAAAACGCTGCACAACGAGAAGAGGTGACCGGACCCTGAGGAAGATTGTGGAGAAGGACCGATTCCAGACCTTGGGGGACCTGCGGAAGCAGTGGACTGAGTCTGGAGTAGAAACATCCAGAGCCACCGTGTACAGGCGTGTGCAGGAAATGGGCTACAGGTGCCGCATTCCCCAGGTCAAGCCACTTTTGAACCAGAAACAGCGGCAGAAGCGCCTGACCTGGGCTACAGAGAAGCAGCACTGGACTGTTGCTCAGTGGTCCAAAGTACTTTTTTCGGATGAAAGCACATTTTGCATGTCATTCGGAAATCAAGGTGCCAGAGTCTGGAGGACGACTGGGGAGAGGGAAATGCCAAAATGCCTGAAGTCCAGTGTCAAGTACCCACAGTCAGTGATGGTCTGGGGTGCCATGTCAGCTGCTGGTGTTGGTCCACTGTGTTTTATCAAGGGCAGGGTCAATGCAGCTAGCTATCAGGAGATTTTGGAGCACTTCATGCTTCCATCTGCTGAAAAGCTTTATGGAGATGAAGATTTCATTTTTCAGCACGACCTGGCACCTGCTCACAGTGCCAAAACCACTGGTAAATGGTTTACTGACCATGGTATTACTGTGCTCAATTGGCCTGCCAACTCTCCTGACCTGAACCCCATAGAGAATCTGTGGGATATTGTGAAGAGAAAGTTGAGAGACACAAGACCCAACACTCTGGATGAGCTTAAGGCCGCTATTGAAGCATCCTGGGCCTCCATAACACCTCAGCAGTGCCACAGGCTGATTGCCTCCATGCCACGCCGCATTGAAGCAGTCATTTCTGCAAAAGGATTCCCAACCAAGTACTGAGTGCATAACTGAACATAATTATTTGAAGGTTGACTTTTTTTGTATTAAAAACACTTTTCTTTTATTGGTCGGATGAAATATGCTAATTTTTTGAG
Source organism: Polypterus bichir lapradei (assembly GCA_026402145.1). NCBI lineage: Eukaryota > Metazoa > Chordata > Cladistia > Polypteriformes > Polypteridae > Polypterus > Polypterus bichir. Next base: position 20,754,558 of record JANRMT010062834.1, read on the forward strand.
ATAGGAATTTTGGGTTTTCATGAGCTGTATGCCAAAATCATCAATATTAAAACAATAAAAGGCTTGAACTACTTCAGTTGTGTGTAATGAATCTAAAATATATGAAAGTCTAATGTTTATCAGTACATTACAGAAAATAATGAACTTTATCACAATATAATAATTTTTTGAGAAGGACCTGTATACCTATGTTTCTGTTTTTTTGTTTTTTTTTTTGACATCATAAACCATAAGGTGCATACTAATTCTGTGTGAGCAGGAACAATCAATAAAACTGAATAAAAAAAAATAAAGTGACGGTGAGATACGAAGAAGGCAGATTCACCAGCGTTTGTGTGTCAGCTTTTATCCCTCCAGAACAAAGAATGTCCAGTTCCATTGCCACAAAACACCACTGACATCTACAGTTACTCCCAGTTTCAAATAAAAACTAACAGCGTCAGATCCCTAGGGTGGTAGTATGTACAGTGGTGTGAAAAACTATTTGCCCCCTTCCTGATTTCTTATTCTTTTGCATGTTTGTCACACAAAATGTTTCTGATCATCAAACACATGTAACCATTAGTCAAATATAACACAAGTAAACACAAAATGCAGTTTTTAAATAATGGTTTTTATTATTTAGGGAGAAAAAAAATCCAAACCTACATGGCCCTGTGTGAAAAAGTAATTGCCCCCTTGTTAAAAATTAACCTAACTGTGGTGTATCACACCTGAGTTCAATTTCCGTAGCCACCCCCAGGCCTGATTACTGCCACACCTGTTTCAATCAAGAAAACACTTAAATAGGAGCTGCCTGACACAGAGAAGTAGACCAAAAGCACCTAAAAAGCTAGACATCATGCCAAGATCCAAAGAAATTCAGGAACAAATGAGAACAGAAGTAATTGAGATCTATCAGTCTGGTAAAGGTTATAAAGCCATTTCTAAAGCTTTGGGACTCCAGCGAACCACAGTGAGAGCCATTATCCACAAATGGCAAAAACATGGAACAGTGGTGAACCTTCCCAGGAGTGGCCGGCCGACCAAAATTACCCCAAGAGCGCAGAGACGACTCATCCAAGAGGTCACAAAAGACCCCAGGACAACGTCTAAAGAACTGCAGGCCTCACTTGCCTCAATTAAGGTCAGTGTTCACAACTCCACCATAAGAAAGAGACTGGGCAAAAACGGCCTGCATGGCAGATTTCCAAGACGCAAACCACTGTTAAGCAAAAAGAACATTAGGGCTCGTCTTAATTTTGCTAAGAAACATCTCAATGATTGCCAAGACTTTTGGGAAAATACCTTGTGGACTGATGAGACAAAAGTTGAACTTTTTGGAAGGCAAATGTCCCGTTACATCTGGCGTAAAAGGAACACAGCATTTCAGAAAAAGAACATCATACCAACAGTAAAATATGGTGGTGGTAGTGTGATGGTCTGGGGTTGTTTTGCTGCTTCAGGACCTGGAAGGCTTGCTGTGATAGATGGAACCATGAATTCTACTGTCTACCAAAAAATCCTGAAGGAGAATGTCCGGCCATCTGTTTGTCAACTCAAGCTGAAGCGATCTTGGGTGCTGACCCAAAACACACCAGCAAATCCACTTCTGAATGGCTGAAGAAAAACAAAATGAAGACTTTGGAGTGGCCTAGTCAAAGTCCTGACCTGAATCCAATTGAGATGCTATGGCATGACCTTAAAAAGGCGGTTCATGCTAGAAAACCCTCAAATAAAGCTGAATTACAACAATTCTGCAAAGATGAGTGGGCCAAAATTCCTCCAGAGCGCTGTAAAAGACTCATTGCAAGTTATCGCAAACGCTTGATTGCAGTTATTGCTGCTAAGGGTGGTCAAACCAGTTATTAGGTTCAGGGGGCAATTACTTTTTCGCACAGGGCCATGTAGGTTTGGATTTTTTTTCTCCCTAAATAATAAAAACCATCATTTAAAAACTGCATTTTGTGTTTACTTGTGTTATATTTGACTAATGGTTAAATGTGTTTGATGATCAGAAACATTTTGTGTGACAAACATGCAAAAGAATAAGAAATCAGGAAGGGGGCAAATAGTTTTTCACACCACTGTATCGTGATCGTGGCTAAGAGAATAAAAGCGAAAAAAAAGGTCACTTTTACAAGTACAATACTATAAATGTACACGGTCTGTTACAGACGCAAACCAAAATGTATGTGTGTACTGTATAATATTAACAATAACAGCAGATCACTACTGAAAACAGTAAATATAGGAGGCAATAGGGATCGAACCAGGGACTCTTGATTATAAGTCAGCATATGTTACCACTATGCCACAGAAGCTGTTGGATCATCCTTGGACCTTTTGTGAAAGTGTTTATTTGATCTTTGGACTTGAGGCTTCATACATTCTATAGTTTATGCCTACATTTTGTAACATTTATTACTAAAATATGAAAAAGTTTCTGTTTTAACAATGTGTTTACACAGATTACTGTAGAAACAGAACACACAGGAAATGCATGTGTTCCAGATAACGATCTATTATTTCCACTCTAAAACTTCAGCAGTTCACTCACTCCCAGATAATCAAACAAGGCATGAGCTGGGAGAACATTGTGAACGTTCTGCGACGGTGGGGGATGGAATAGCAAGCTGCTTGCTGCTTCTCTTAATTGGCACATTTACAGGATAAAAGATGCTGATGGAGAAGTACGAACGGATTTAAGGTGGACCGGAATTATGAGTTTTTTCGTAGGCTCTGGTAATTCTAGTGTTAAACACTTCAGTAATGTCACCTTGTAGCCAAGTCTTCTTCATCTTCTTCTTTCCGCTGCTCTTAATAAAAAACCTTCTCTTAGGCCTTCCTCTTTTCTGGCAGCTCTGTCCTTAGCATCCTTTTTCCAATATACCCAGACTTTCTCCTCTGCACATGTCCAAACCAATGCATCTCCTCTCTGACTTTGTCTCCCATCTGTCCAACTTGAGCTGACCCTCTAATGTACTCATTTCTAATCCTGTCTATCCTTGTCACAACCAATGCAAATCTTAACATCTTTAACTCTGCCACCTCCAACTCTGTCTCCTGTTTTTTTGGTCATTGCCACCGTCTCCAACCCATATAACATAGCTGGTCTCACTACTATCCTGTAGACCTTCCCATTCACTCTTGTAGATACCCGTCTGTCTCAAATTACTCCTGACACTCCTCTCCACCCATTCCACTCTTCCTGCACTCTCTTTTTCACCTCTCTTCCACAATCCCTGTTACTCTGTACTGGTGATCTCAAGTATTTAAACTCATCCACCTTCGCCAACTCTATTCCCTGCATCCTCACCATTCCACTGACCTCCCTTTCATTTACACACATGTATTCTGTCTTGTTCCTACTGACCTTCTTTCCTCTCCTCTCTAGAGCATATCTCCACCTTTCCAGGGTCTCCTCAACCTGCTCCCTACTCTCACTACAGATTACAATGTTATAAGCAAACATCATAGTCCACAGGGACTCCTGTCTAATCTCATCTGCCAACCTGTCCACCACCATTGCAAGTAAAAAATGGCTCAGAGCTGATCCCTGATGTAATCCCACCTTCACGTTGAATGCATCCATCACCTTTATTGCAGACCTCACCACTGTGACACATCCCTCGTACATACTCTGTACAACTCTTACATACTTCTCTGCCTCTCCTGACTTCCTCATACAATACCACAACTCTACTTGAGGCACCCTGCCATATGCTTTCTCCAGGTCCACAAGGACACAATGCAACTCCATTCTGTCCTTTTCTATACTTCTCCATCAACACCCTCAGAGCAAACATCACATATGTGGTGCTCTTTCCTGGCATGAAACCATACTGCTGGTCACTAATCATCACCTCTGTTTTTAACCTAGCTTCCACTACTCTTTCCCATAACTTCATGCTCATCAATTTTATCCCCCTGTAGTTACTACAGCTCTGCACATCCCCCTTATTCTTGATAATCAGTACCAGTACACTTCTTATCCACTCCTCAGGTATCTTCTCACTTTCCTTCTCAGATTTTATTAAACAATCTGATTAAAACTCCACTGACATCTCTCCTAAACACTTCCATGCTTCCACAGATATTTCATCTGGACCCATGGCCTTTCTATTCTTTATCCTCGTCATAGCTGTCCTTCTTTCCTCCTTGCTAATCTGTTGCACTTCCTGATTCACTATCGCCACATCATCCAACCTTCTTTCTCTCTCATTCTCTTCATTCATTAGCATCTCAAAGTACTCCTTCCATCTGCTCAACACTCTCTCCATCGCGTGTATATTTCTTTATCCTTTATTACCTTAACCTGCTCCAAATCTTTCAGACCTTGGTCCCTCTGTCTTGCCAGTTGGTACTGATCCTTTTCTCTCTCCTTAGTCTCCAACCTCTCATATAACTCATCATACACCTTTTCTTTTGCCTTTGCCTCTCTGTCTACTTTCTGCATTTCTCTGACTATCCCACTTTTTCTTCCCCTACCTCTTTCTCTGTATACTTTCCTGTACTTCCCCATTCTACCACCAGGTTTCCGTTTCCTCCTTCCTCTGTCCAGATTTTGCACCAAGCACCTTTCTTGCTATCACTTTTACTACTTCTGCTGTAGTTGCCCAGCTGTCTGGCAACTCTTCACTGTCACCTAGTGCCTGTAATATGTCCTCCATGAACTTAACCTTGCAGTCTTCCTTTTTCAACTTCCACCATTTGATTCTTGGCTCTGCCCTCAGTCTCCTCCTCTTCTTGATCTCCAATGTCATCCTACAGACCACCATCCTATGCTGCCTAAATACACTTTCCCCTGCCACCACGTTGCAGTCTTCAATCTCCTTCAGATTGACCTTCCTGCATAGGATATAATCTACCTGGGTGCATCTTCCTCCACTCTTGTATGTCACCTTATGTTCCTCTTCTTAAAATGCGTATTCACCACAGCCATGTCCATCCTTTTCACAAAATCCACTATCATCTGACATTCTTCATTCCTCTCCTTGACACCATACCTACCCATCACCTCCTCATCCGCCCTGTTCCCTTCACCAACATGTCCTTTGAAATCCACTCCAATCTCCACTTTCTGTCCCTTGGGTACACTGTCCATCACTTTATGCAACTCATTCCAGAATTCTCATCCATCACACACAACGTG
>JANRMT010062834.1:20784691-20812832 GCA_026402145.1 Polypterus bichir lapradei
TCCCTTGCCTCCTAAACAGAGAGAGAGAGAGCAAGAGCGAGTAAGCACGTGCCTGCTGGGGAGGGGGAGGAGGAGATTGCTGCAGTGTTTGCTGAACAAGCCAGTTTCCATTGCCTGAGCGCAAGAGCACGTGCCTGCTGGGGAGGGGGAGGAGGAGATTGCTGCAGTGTTTGCTGAACAAGGCAGTTTCCCTTGCCTCCTAAACAGAGAGAGAGAGAGCAAGAGCGAGTAAGCACGTGCCTGCTGGGGAGGGGGAGGAGGAGGTTGCTGCACGTGTTTGCCTGTAGGCAGCCTGAGAGAGAAAGAGAGCTGCCTGGCTTTTTCATTTAAGCAAAGCCGCTCCTTGTTTTCAATAAGACGTGCACTCTCTTTGTGCTCTACAGTATTTCGTGTGCTTTTGCAGTTAACTATGGCTTCTAAGCAAGTCAAGAGAGGTCAAAAGAAAGTTTTGAAGAAAATTGAAATCGAAGTAAAGAAAGAAATTACAAGAGGTGGATTGTGTTGGATTGTCAATGCAACCGTCTTCTCCCACTCTTCACACACTGATAGCAACTCCGCAGGAGAAATGCTAGCACAGGCTTCCAGTATCCATAGTTTCAGATGCTGCACATCTCGTATGACCCCAAAGATAAAAGTCTAAGGGGGTCAGATCGGGAGACCTTGGGGGCCATTCAACTGGCCCACGACGACCAATCCACTTTCCAGGAAACTGTTCATCTAGGAATGCTTGGACCTGACACCCATAATGTGGTGGTGCACCATCTTGCTGGAAAAACTCAGGGAACGTGCCAGCTTCAGTGCATAAAGAGGGAAACACATCATCATTTAGCAATTTCGCATATCCAGTGGCCTTGAGGTTTCCATTGATGAAGAATGGCCCCACTATCTTTGTACCCCATATACCACACCATACCATCAATTGTTTTGTTCCAACAATCTGGGAGGGATCTATCCAATGTGGGTTAGTGTCAGACCAATAGCGGTGGTTTTGTTTGTTAACACAAACACAATGGGCAGCACATTGAACACATTTTATAAGTGGTCAGAAACTTGTAAATAACTCATGAAAGAATAAAGTTACGTTAAAACCAAGCACACCATTGTTTTTCTTGTGAAATTCCCAATTAGTTTGATGTGTCACATGACCCTCTTCCTATTGAAAAAACAAAAGTTGGATCCAAAATGGCCGACTTCAAAATGGCCACCATGGTCACCACCCATCTTGAAAAGTTTTCCCCCTCACATATACTAATGTGCCACAAACAGGAAGTTAATATCACCAACCATTCCCATTTTATTAAGGCGTATCTATATAAATGGCCCACCCTGTATATTAAACATCTAACGGCTGTCTGTCTGTCCACTTTTCACAAGAAAATTACTTGATGGATTTAGAATGGGTTTTATCTATAATTTCCTTGAACATTCTGGTTGATTTTGTGACTTCTCTTATCACGCCAAGTATCATAGTTTGGTTGAAGCACCGATTTATTCACGCAAGTCAAACAGACAGGCTGCAGGCCATGGGGGGGGGGGGTTTACCTCAGCAGTAGAGAGCCAGGCGAGACCATCCTCACTCACGTGCTAGCCTCTGTTCGAGTCACTCTACCTCTCACCACGTGTTGGAGTGTACTTTGCCTCCACTTAGCTAACAATACCTGTTTGTTCAGCAGACATTATCATCTGGACATTGTTAAAGAATAATGTTTGATTGTTTTGAGACAGAGATCACAGCTACAGTATGTACATTTTAAAGGTTACCTGCTCATTAGCAGAGATATCACGGCCACATGCTCTTCTCTCCACGCGGGGGACACTCTCCCATCAGAGCTGAACACGATCACATACAGTGGCAACGTTTGAGATTGCAGTGTACCTACCTTGCGCTTGGCCAGAGATACCGTACTAACTGTTTACATTTTTGAGATCATAACTACATTCTCGCCCTTGATAGCAAAACCAAAAATATTGTACAGTATGTCAAAAGACCCTCAAATATGAAAGCTATCAATTCTTCTTAATAAAATTGGTTACATTTTTTAAAAATTTTTAAATTGATTTTTAAAGTTATTTCTGTTTCACTATTACGCAGGCATAGTATATAGTGGATGGCCAGAGCCCTTACCCGGCCAGGATGCCCTGAGTATGGAAAGACCAGGGGAGAGACCCTTTCTTCTCCACACCGACAGAGGGCAGACCCCTTGGTTTCCAGTAGGGCACCTGGACTTTTGCAGGGCCCTATTTAGCAGCACTTCCGCCACACCCGGAAGTGCTGCTGGAAGAAGCTCGTTGAGCACCTGGACTCTTTCCAGAGTGCCCTATAAAAGGAGCCAGTCACCACCACTCAGTGGCCTGAATTGGGAGAAAGTGGACGACGCTCTTGAAGAAGAGTGCAGGTGGAAAGACTGGCGGCAAAGGGACTATGCCCTGTGAGCATTGTGTGTAAGCCTGTAAATAAACTGAGTGCTGTATGGCAAAATCGTGTTCTGCCTTGTCTGTCAGAGATAAACTATATATATATATATATATATATATATATATATATATATATATTGTAATAAACAGACAAAAGAACATAAAGGTTTGGGGTTTTCCAGCCCCGTATACTGTACAGTTTTGTAATAATTCTTTACAGGTCAGTGTTTCAAGCATCAAGCATACAACAAACAGTGTGCATATGAAGAGGGTGAAAATTTATGGAGTGGGACCGTAAATTGATGAATAGGATCCTGGGAAGGAACTGAGGTGCTGTATGGGAGCCATGACGTCATCTAAGGTGAACCAGGGAAAATGCGGAAGTGGTGGCGTGTGGTTTAGGGAATTTCGTGCAGACTATGGCGGTGCTGTTTCTGTTTTTCTGCGAAAACAAAAGAAAGAAAGGTTAGTACCCCGCCTTCGTCCCCTGGCATATGTTACGCTGCTTACTGAGTCTTTACACGGCTCCCTATGTGCGCATGCGTGACATGACTAAGGCCTAGACCCATCGGGTCGGGCGGCCCGAACAGAGAGGTTGTGAACTCTGGAGAAAGCATAATCGTTGGCTTGTAGGTTACCCTGGCGATAGGTGACGGCAAACTTTTAAGGCTGAAGATCTAAGAACCACATGGTAACCCTGGGGTTTGACTCCTTGTGAACAGCCATCCACTGGAGTGCGGCATGATCTGTCACTAGAATAAACATGCAACCCAACAGATAATACCTCAGATGTGTTACCGCCCACTTGATTGCCAAAGCTTCCGGCTCCACCGCTGCATACCTTGTCTCCCGATCCAACAGTTTCCAGCTCAGGTAACTTACTGGGTGTTCAACACCATCGATGCTTTGGCTCAGCACGGCACCTAGACCTGTGTCCGAAGCATCGGTCTGGAGGATAAAAGGGAGAGAAAAGTCAGAGGTTCTCAATATTGGTGCCGTTGTCAGGGCTATCTTCAGGTCACTGAATGCTTCTTCTGCCGATACATCCCATACCACGTCTAATGGAGCCCTCTTCTTTGTTAAATTCGTCAAGGGTGCGGCCCTCTCAGAGAAACGAGGCACAAACCCCAGGAAAGCTTGAACCTGTCTCTTGGTACTCAGATGGGGCCATTTAAGGATGTATTTAATCTTTGAGCATTGTGGTTTCACTATTCCTCCCCCCACCAGATAGCATAAATACTTGGCCTCTTTAAATCCAAAAAGACATTTTCATGGATTGATGCGGAGGCCGGCCTTCGCTAGCGTTAGGAGGATGGCATATACCCACAATATATGATCTTCCCAGGTGCTGGAATAGATGACCACATCATCCAGGTAGGCGGCGCAATACGACTGGTGGGGCTTTAGCACTCTGTCTGCCAGACGCTGGAAGGTCGCTGGTGCTCCGTGCAGCCCAAATGGGAGGACCTTATATTGCCAATGCCCACTAGGGTTTTTTTCTTTGGCGGATGCCGTTAAGGGAATCTGCCAGTACCCTTTCATCATGTCAAGGATAGTCAGGTAACAATCCGTACCCAAGTGCTTGATGAGCTCGTCCACCCAGGGCATAGGGTAGGCATCGAACTTGGAGACCTTATTAAGACGCCTAAAGTCATTACAGAACCTCCAAGAGCCGTCAGGCTTAGAAACAAGGATGACTGGACTGGACCAGTGGCTGTGGCTTTCCTCTATGATGTCCATATCCAGCATCAGCTGAATTTCCAGCTCCAGCTCAGTCCGCTTTGCTTCCAGGAGGCGATAGGGCCGTTCCCGAACCACCACCCCTGGGTCTGTCACAATCTCGTGCTCAATCAGCGAGGTGCAAACTGGCATTTCGCTGATTACTTCCGGGACAGACAGGATCGCATTTTCTAGCTCCAGTCTCTGGCGGGGGGTCAAATTGGTGTCGAGGTTAAGGACCGATTTTTCTGAGAAAAGGGCAAGGGTTGCTTCTGTGCTAGGGTGATCTTCCCGATCCCTCCACGGCTTCAGCAAGTTCATGTGATATACCCTCTCGCTCAGGTCAGCGATTTGGCTGTTTTACCAAATAGTTGACAAGCCCCTTCCTCTCTTTAACCTTGTACGGGCCCAGCCAATGGGCCAACAATTTGAAATGGGAAGTAGCTACGAGCATCATCACACAGTCCCCCGGCTAGAACTCCTGGAGGGAGGTGTTTCGGTTGTAATTCCGTGCCTGCGCAGCTTAAGCACGGATCATGTGTTCTTTAAGAATGGGCCATAGTTTCCCCAATCTCTCATGCAGTTGCGTGATGTACTCCAAAATATTGGTGAAGAGAAGAGCCTCCCCTTCCCATCCTTCTTTGAGTATGTCCAAAATTCCCTGGGGCTGATGTCCATATAGAAGCTCAATAGGGGAATAGCCCGTGGAGGCTTGTGGCACTTCCCGATAAGCAAAGAGGACCAGGGGTAAAAGTTGGTCTCAGTTGCTCCTGTCCACGTCGACTACCTTGTGGAGCATCTGTTTAAGGGTCTGGTTAAATCATTCCACTAACTCATCCATCTGAGGGTGATAAACAGATGTTTTTAGATTCTTAATACGGAGTAACATGGCAACCTCCCTGAACGTATCCAAAGTAAAGGGCATACCTTGGTCCGTGAGGACTTCCTTAGGTATTCCTACTCGTGAAAAAAGGGCTACCAGTTCCTGTGCAATTTTTTTGTAGTAGCGGAGCGCAACTGAACCGCCTCTGGGTATCGAGTTGTGTAATCTACCATGACCAAAATGTATTTATGGTCCTACTAGATCGATTCCGATCCTTTTGAAGGAGACATCAATCAGGGGAATCGGAATGAGAGGAGCACGGTCCCTCCTAAGAATCTGACGTAACTGACAGTCCGGACAGGACTGACAGACCTCCTCATTAATTCCAGGCCAATAAAATCGGAGTCCGGACAGGACTGTGTGACAGATAGGGGGCGATGTCGTCCCCTTGAACCCTCAGACTTGACGCCAGACACCAGGTAAAAGTCCAAATATAATTTTTATTTAGACTATACTGTGCACAAAGCACTCTCCTCTCCAAAATACTCATATAATAAACACAATACAATAACTAATCAATAAATCCTCCACTCCCAGACGTGTTGCCACCCTGCCACCCATCTCAGCTCACTCGTCTGGGATCTCCCAGAGTCCTTTATAGTCCGTGACCTGGAAGAGCTAAGAAGTCACATGGACAGGGGTTCAGAAGCGCTTCTGGGTCAGATCAAAACTCCTCTTCTTCAACTCGGAAGCACGTCATTCCCTTTGTCCATGTGACTAGGACGCACTTCCGGGTTGTATGAAAAATACTCGTTGCTCCTCCCTGCAGCTCCATCTAGTGGCCACTGTGGTATCCAGCAGGACTGTGGATGAAAACTCCATTTTCCATAATTCCCTGCTGGTATTCGGGGCACCCCCATGCTGCAGGGAGGGCTCCAACTGGCGGTCTGAGGGCCAGGATGACTGGCCGGCCATAGACCACAACTGACAGAAATGACAGACCTCCTCGTTAATTCTCTCGAGTGTTTTCAAGGCCCCAAGATGGCCACCTAGGAGGTGGGTGTGAGCTAGTTCACAGACCTCCTGCCGGTAGGTCCGTGGCACTAACAGTTTCCGTACCTCACCTTCTTGATCCGCGACTCGATACAACAGATCGTTTTCCAATACAAAGTAGGGGCCCAGTGGTATGGGAATGTTTGACTCATTTTCGTTAACAGAACAATTGCATTCCTGGCAAACTTCAGGGAGTCATCGTTCCACTTTTCTCTTTTAAATGAGGGCGGCGTAGACCTAAATTGACTGTCCAGGCCGCTGAACGGCTCTTGCAGAGCCGGGGATTTCTCGTCTGACCGACCTGGACCCTCATTGGATTGAACTTCCGGGTCGAGGTCAGTCGCCAGAAAGTCTTCCCCCTGGCTCTCTACGTCATCAATAGTCGCCGAGCTGCACAGCGTGGGAACCGCGGGGACATTGCCTTGCCCGTCCATAATTAGACCCAATTTGGTGATAGGAGTGGTACTTTCTCAACCGTTTTTATTTTTAGACCAGTCTTGTCCTAAAATAACGGGATAGGGTGGTTTGGGTAACACCGTAACCAACAACCACCTCGGCTCACCCTTCCATGTTACATAACATTTAGCGGACCTGTATGATCCTGTCTCTCAGTGTACACAGGTTACGCTAACATGCTAGTTTACCCACTGTCGCGGTAGTACAAAATGGCGAACAACAATGGTAATGTTACTCCCGAAGTCGAATAAAGCCATAACCGAATGTCCGTTAACCCAAGACCACTCCCATATTTGGAACAGCCTGAGGATTAGACAGAGCACATTACCTTTCTCCTTTAGCCCAGCTGCAGTCCATCATTTCAACATTCTGGGGACAGGCACTTAGAATGTGTCCGACTTTGCCGCACTTGAAACAGCGCGGCGGCGCCGGCACTCTTTCTTTGGGTTTAACCGGAGCTTCCGCACTGCAACGGGAAGGCTCAGGATTACCGACGCGCTCCTATCGGGCCCCGCAAGCGGACCTCTCTGACCCCCTGTCTCGGTTCACCGCCAGTTGGCACTCTAGAAGGCTGTTCATGTCATTAAAAGGATGTCGTCGGACCTGCTGGATGAGATACTCCGGAATTGCATTTACTGAGCCCTCACAGGCCATCTGTTCCATGACCTGTCAAACCTGGTTAATTTCTGGCCTTAGCCAGCGACCTATCTTACTCCAAAACTCAAAGGCCTGGGCCCTAGGAAGGAGATCGGGGTCAAACCTCCACAGCCTCCACTCACTCGCCTGCCGTGATCCCGTAGCGGCTTAATATTTCTACCCTCAAGAGGTCATAATCGGCGGCTTCCTCGACAGGGAGGTCATGATAAGCCCTCTGCACAATACCGTTCGTTCAGTTACGGCGCCAGTATGGAAGCCCATTCCACCCGCGCCCACTGATTCCGGGTGGCAGTCAACTCTCGCTGTGTGGCTGCCTGCTCCTGCTGAAGCGCTTGGATTTGGTTCGCCATAGTCTGCAGAACAGTATTCAGGTCTTGTCCTTTGGTCATCTTTCCGGACAATGTATCCTGCCGGCTACGCCACTGTAATAAACAGACAAAAGAACATAAAGGTTACGTACAGTTTTGTAATAATTCTTTCCAGGTCAGTGTTTCAAGCATCAAGCATACAACAGACAGTGTGCATATGAAGAGGGGGAAAATTTATGGAATGGGACCGGAAATTGATGAAAAGGATCCTGGGAAGGAACTGAGGTGCTGTATGGGAGCCATGACGTCATCTAAGGTGGACCAAGGAAAATGCAGAAGTGGTGGCACGTGGTTTAGGGAATTCAGTGTAGACTATGGCGGTGCTGTTTCTGTTTTTCTGCGAAAACAAAAGAAAGAGAGGTTAGTAACCCACCTTCGTCCCCTGGCGTGATATGTTATGCTGCTTATTGGTTCTTTACGCGGCTCCCTATGCGCGCGTGACAATATATACTAGCCTACGCCCGCCGTAACATATGGTGGTGTAAGAATAGGAACGGAAAATGGTGAGAAAGGAATTCAGAAATCAAGAAGAAAGAAATACTTCTTGAAAGATGCAGTTGTGAATAGGTGTTTTGCTGGAGACAACAGATAATGAGTCGAAACATCTAACCCTAGAAAAAACCATGTACAACTGACCATGGCTGAAGACTGATTGTTGTAGATTAACGCAAATCTTTGCAAACATAATGCAAGGCGTGATGTTGGGGTCGTATTTGAAGTAAATGACAATGGTAGCATGGAGAATCCCGGAAAGAGCTTCAATTTCAGCTTCACCACCATAAACTCCAGATGTTGCCATGTATTCATAGTACTCATGACTTGTTGTGATAACTCGACTTGCGTTGGAAAGAACAGGAAGAATGTCTCCAAATCTGTCCCAATGTGATGCAACGAAATCTAAAGCCCTATGTCGTAGTGAGAGTGCATTGCCTTCGTCAACCATTTGTGTCAAGAAATAACCCACTGATAAGAACAGGCAGTTGCCGGATCCCAGAATAGAGATGACGTTGTACAAAAACCCATTGACAGAGAAGATACTGTCGTTAATTTTATAACAAAGACTTAGGAAACAACTGTTGCAGCATAATGAAAATAGCAAGGTGCAAAACCAATAGCAAGGAGCAAAACCAATGCCAATGGTCAAGAGAGTACCTTCCTGTAGCAGGCTACAGAAAAGACTCCCAGGCACACACATGGCCAAAGTGAAAGGTCACGTAGTCAGGCTAGGTATAGGGCGGTGACATGACACCAATGGGGTCATGAGAGAGCAGCGGGGAATGCGGTAGTCCAAAGGAGGAATAGTAATCGAGAAAAGTGGCGTGGGGGTGTATGGGAGGCCGCAGGCAGCGTTGGGAAGGATTTGGAAGAGGAGGAATAGGAATCGAGAAATGCCGTGTGGGCTGTGTGTTGGGGGGACCGGTTTTGAAGAGGAAGCAGGACGAACCAATAGGAATCGAGAAATGCCATGTGGGCTGCATGTTGGGGGGACTGGTTTTGAAGAGGAAGTAGGACGAACCTGAAGAGAAATATATATAAGAGATATATATATGTAGCTAGTAATCCACAAAGAGAAAAAATTAATCACTTATCTTAAAATAGTTTTTTATCACTAAGCTTTCAACAACTGACCAGGTGTCATCATGAGAGGAAAATAATTAGATATACAGTAATCAAAGGCAAAGGTGATGTTCGATCCCCACAAGGGGAAACAAAGGTGCCAATTAGGGTGAAACGTGTTGTGTACGCTGTATTACTTGGCATTTACAATGCAAATTGCCTATGACCTGTTCATTGCAACTGAGAGGGTGTTGCAGATGTTTGCCGACTGGCCAACCAACCACAAGTGTTACCTGATAGGTAACCACCCAAATAATCACATTGTGATCAGACCTATGGATGTAATACTCAGATCTACACCCTGTCAAGTAAGAAATAAAGCTGCCATGGCACAGTGTCTTAGTCTTTGCCTTAAATGCTGATATCCAAGGTTCGATCCACGCAAGGGGAAGCAAAGGTGATGAACCCCACTTAGGACGAAACAAGTGTTGTTTACTCTTTGTATTATTTGGCAGATACTATATAACATTATATATATATATATATATATATATATATATACACATACACATACTGTCACACACGTGCGCTTAGGAGACAGTCAACAAGCCCTGAGGCTAGTGAAGTATCATCGGACGGGGGGTTGTTTTGTGGTAATATGCCTCTCTCTCTGATCTTGTAGAACAAAAGAAGATAAATAAACCATTATCATCATCAACAAACCACGTCCTAGAAAACAACATCACTACAAATCACTTTTCCGGTCTTCCAATGATGACGTTACTTCCATCTGAACCAAATGACATCACTTCCGGTCTCACGATGACGATGTCACTTCCGTCAAATACAAATGACGTCACTTCCAGTGCCACGATGATGACGTCACTTCTTGCCACATCACCTCGGGAGGCCATTTTGCATACTGTATAAAAACCTAGCGATACTGGACCTGTCTGTTAAATGTTTTGATCTTTTTTTTCAACTAAACTTGGATCAACAAATCACTGTTCAACAATATAAGGGGCTATTTCCCAAATCTTTATGATTGTTTGTGAGTTAATTCATCAGAATTGGCGTAGCCGGCAGGATTAAATTATTCCAGGATGTCAGAAGAACAGGACCTAAACACCGTTTTAAACACCATGATGGCAGAGTTACAACAAGTCAAAATTCAACTGGGAGACACCAGGATCCGATTGGCAGAACCGGAGCCACGTGCAGGAGCAGCAGTAAGGGCAGAGACTTCCCGGTCAGTACCCCCTGTTCTAACCTACCTAACGGAAGACGATGACGTTGAATCTTATTTTTTAATATTCGAGCGTAACGCTAAACGTCATGTTTGGCCGCAATCGGAGTGGGCATACATTCTGGCTCCTTATCTGAAGGGGGTGGCGCAGAGGGCTTATTATGATCTGACTGAGGAGCAGTCCTCAAACTATGACGTCTTAAAAAACGAGATATTCAAACGCTACGGTGTATCAGAGGCACAGCAGGCGAGGGAATGGAGAGAATGGAAATTCGATCCGGAGAGATCGATCCGTACTCAGGTCTATGAGGTCTGGGGCAAAGTGGGCTGCTGGCTAAGGGCAGATGTGAATAGCGGCCAACGTATGGTGGAAATGTTAACAGTAGAGACCTTTATTAATGCTCTCCCTGAAAAGCTCGCCCAGCAAGTCCGCAAGCAGGAGATTACTTCGATGGATAGTCTTGTGGAAGTAGTAGAGCGTCATTGGTCGGTCTGCACATCAGAAGGGTCAGAACGGTCCCCTCATCTAACCCGACAGGTTCGTGTGCCTTATTCTGAGCTCTCCCGATCTAATACTGAAGTCTCTGTCCGTAAAAAAGAAAAAACTACCTTACTAGCGGTAAACTTACTACTAGCCCTTCATTAAAAAAGGACTTGCTTATGGATAAAGAAAATCCGATTGTCTCCACGCCGTGTACTAGCTCCCATGGTCCCAATACAGTTTATTTAAATGACGGTAACGAAAGTCCCTCAGGCACTTCGGGAGGCGGTCCACCTATCAAAGGACCTGAGCAGACTGTAGCTCCATCCCTGCAAATCGACCCTGATCCCATTGCTGATTTGGCTTCACAATTTAAATTTACACCTTCGTCTTTTAAAAGGCAGCAATGGAATGATGATTCCTTGAAGTTTGCGAGAAATGCGGTGATTTCAGTTAACGGACATGACTCCATAAATCCCACACCGCGAATGCCCCACTTTGTTATAAAGAATGATTTATTATATCACGTGTCAGAGCATGAAGGGGAAAAAAGAACGCTGTTGTTAATACCACGCACATATCGTCGACAAGTGTGTGAATTAGCACATGCACATTTACTCGGAGCACATCCGGGGACTGAAAAAACATTAGAACGTATTAAGTTCTGATTTTACTGTCCGGGAATAAACGAAGAGGTCCGACATTTCTGTACTTCGTGTCCTGAATGCCAGATTTGTCAGATTCCCAGATGGGACCATGCTCCTCTTATTCCTCTATCCCTAATAGATATTCCTTTTGAAAGGGTCGGGCTCGATCTCGTTGGACCTCTAGAGCCCTCCCTCCGTGGTCATAAGTATATTCTGGTTATGGTTGATTATGCCACGCAATTCCCTGAAGCTGTCCCCTTGCGTTCATCAACCTCCAAAATAATCGCACAGGAAATAGTAGGGATATTCGCTCGTGTTGGGATTCCAAAGGAGGTGTTAACAGACCAAGGAACTCCTTTCACGTTGGATACTTTCAAGGAAGTTGCTAGGTTACTGCGAATTAAACATCTGAAAACTTCAGTCTATCATCCACAAACGGATGGATTGGTTGAACGTTTCAATCAAACTCTTAAACAGATGTTACGCAAACTAGTTAGCGAGGATGGTAGAAATTGGGATCAGTTACTGCCCCTCGTGCTTTTTGCCTATTGGGAAGTCCCTCAGACCTCTACAGGCTTTTCTCCCTTTGAACTCTTGTATGGAAGACAACCCAGGGGTCTATTGGATATTCTAAAAGAAGGCTGGGAAGAGGAGGTCCTCCCATCTTCCAACATTTTGGAATATATCGCACAATTACGTGATAGGTTAAATAAAATTAGACCAGTGCTTAAAGAACGAACACTTAGAGAATGCTCAAGCAACGCAGGCATGATATTATAATAGAAACGCCACCCTCAGGGAGTTTAACCCAGGGGATCGTGTTATGGTGCTTGTTCCAACTTCCCACTCTAAATTATTGGCACATTAGCAGAGGCCATATGAAATTAAGGAAAGAAAAGGACTGGTCGATTATTTAGTTAAACAACCTAATCATCGACCAAGTGAGCATGTTTATCACGTCAACTTGCTGAAACCGTGGAAGGAAAGAGAGACGGAGTCTCCCTCCAGTCAGCCACGCTCCCTTTTCATGGAACATCAACACCTTAATTTCGGTTCTAATTTGTCATGGAGACAAAGACTTGAGCTGGAAACAACTGTCTTGTCCGTTCAGGGAGTTGTAAGCGAACAACCAGGTCGCACTACGTTGATTGAACATGATATTATTACTGATCCCGGGGTGGTTGTCAGAGAATGCCCATACAGACTTCCGGAGGCAAAGAAAGCAGAAGTGGAATTGGAAGTTAGACGGATGCTAGACATGGATATTATTGAAGAAAGATATAGTCTGTGGTCTAGTCCAATCGTCTTAGTTTCCAAGCCCGATGGGTCGTGGCGGTTCTGTAATGATTTCCGGCAACTCAATCTGGTGTCCAAATTTGATGCATACCCCATTCCTCGCGTGGATGATCTCCTCGAGAGATTGGGGAATGCGCGCTTCTTAACTACTCTGGATATGACGAGAGGGTACTGGCAAATTCCTTTAACGGCATCCGCTAAAGAAAAAAACGCCTTTAGTACTCCTAGTGGACACTGACAGTACAAAGTCCTCCATTTTGTTTGCACGGGGCTCCTGCGACTTTTCAACATCTGGTGGATACATTGTTACGGCCCCACAATTCCTACAGTGCCGCCTACCTAGATGACATAGTTATCTATTCCGGCACATGGGAGGATCATGTAAAGCAGGTGGTGTCCATTCTGTCCACACTAACTAAAGCTGGGCTCCATATCAACCTAAAGAAATGTTTCTTTGGACTGGCAGAAGCCAAATATTTAGGCTATGTAATGGGTGGTGATTCAGTCCAGCCACAGTGTTCGAAAATTGATGCCATTGTTAAATTGCCTTGTCTGATTACTAAGAGGCAAGTCCAAGCTTTCTTGGGATTGGCGAGTTACTATCGTCGTTTTGTTCCTCGGTTTTCTGAGAGGGCTATGCCTCTATCTAATTAAAACAAAGAAAAGGGCTCCCCTAAAAGTGGTGTGGGATGATTCTGCTAAAGCCACATTTTGTGACTTAAAGTTGGCCCTTACTTCAGCACCTGTTTTATCTTCTCCTTACTTTTCATATCCCTTTATTCTCCAGACCGATGCATTGGACACAGGATTAGGTGCCATGTTGAGCCAATGCATCGATGGTGCTGAATACCCCGTGATGTATCTCAGCCGGAAACTGCTGGTTGGGGAGACTCGGTATGCGGCGGTGGAACGGGAGGCTTTGGTCATGAAGTGGGCTATAACTCAACTTCATTACTATCTCTTGGGAAAGGAATTTACTCTAGTGACAGACCATGCCACTTTACAGTGGATGGCCCTAAATCGTGAGTCTAATCCTCGTGTCACGAGGTGGTTTCTGGAGTTACAACCTTTTAGGTTTACAGTCACTTATCATCGAGGTTCTCTTTAGGCCAACACTGATGCTCTCTCCAGGATCCACGACCTCTTGGTTTTGGCCGCCTGACACGATGGGTCTGGGCTGTTGGTGGTGTCTTCATGTCACACACGTGTGCTTAGGAGACAGTCAACAAGCCCTGAGGTGAGTGAAATATCATCGGACAGGGGGTTGTTTTGTGGTAATAATGCCTCTCTCTCTCTGATCTTGTAGAACAAAAGAAGATAAATAAACCATTATCATCATCAACAAACCACGTCCTAGAAAACAACGTCACTACAAATCACTCTTCCGGTCTTCCAATGATGACGTCACTTCCGTCTGAACCAAATGACAGCACTTCCGATCTCACGATGATGACGTCACTTCCGTCCAATACGAATGACGTCACTTCTGGTCCCACAACGATGACGTCAATTCCTGCCACATCACCTTGGGAGGCCATTTTGCATACTGTATAAAAACCCAGCGATACTGTACCTGTCTGTCGAATGTTTTGATCTTTTTTTTCAACTAAACTTGGACCAACAAATCACTGTTCAATAATATAAGGGGCTAATCCCTAAATCTTTATGATTGTGAGTTAATTCATCACAATAACTACATATATCAAGCCACAAATAAATATAGCCGTGTAAACTTTTATTGATTATCTCTTCCCTGAACATTATACATCTTTTAAGCTAATTTGTAATATTTTTACTTTTTCTATAAAACCTAAATAATCCCAGTTACATTTTTGTGCTCATTGCAATATGGCTCCTGCCACTGCACCAACTGTTTAGCTGTCTAGTGATACTGGACAAATGTGGCATCTTGTTTGTATCTTGCTGAATTTCTTTTTTTATCACTTAACTCATAATGCTTAGATAAACAAAAAGATAACAATGCAGCTGTAATGAACATATACAGAGACAAAATCTTCGCAAACACAGCACTTAAAATGCATGCATAAAAATATTATTTACTACAGTTATAGCAACTCTATATGTTTTAAACAAAAATGTTTTTTTTTTTAATTTAAGCATATTTTTAGAAGTAAATTGTTGCAGATGAAATGAATGAGGCATACCTGAGGAACTGTTTACACAATAAACAGCTGTAAATATGATGGTATGGTTTGCTTGCAACCCTGGGCATGTTTACAAAGGTTTATCGCTGTTTTAGAAAATGCCAAAGATTAATGCTGGATACATAAATGTAGACATGCTTTCTATTTTAGTCAAAATGTATGACTAAAAATGGAGCTGTGTCTTTATGACCAAGAATGTAAACATGACTTGCATTTATTCCACTTGCAATAGATATTGAGATTTTCTTATATACTGTTATCTTTTGTTATTTGAACATCCAAGTATTTAACTACATGTTTGTCTAGGATATTATTAGTTGTTACTTTAGATGACAATCATTAATTGGTAAAAACTGACATTTTTCCATGTTTTTTTTAATATGTTTTAGAAGAAAAATCAATTATTTTAACATTCTTGGAGATTTGCTTAATATTATTCATAAAAATTATAGCATCATCAGCAATTTGGCTAATGGCCAGATGGTCACCTAAACTGACAGTTTCTCAAAATCAGAATTTTTTTATGGCAACTCAAAGCAATAAAAAGTAAGAGAGAAACTGGTCCACCCTGTTTGACACCTTTAATTTCAAATCCTGGAGAGATACCATGTGGTAAAGTAAACTATTTGTATCCTTATAAGACAATTTTAACTATTGTACATTTGCAAATATTTCCCAGTCTGTGAAACTCTAAGGTATGCAACATAAACAGATGCTTTAACATGTCAAATGCTTCATATAAATCGAGGAACAAAATAAACCCTTCAACTGTACAGCTTTCTGTAAATCCTGATTGTGTCTGAAATTATTACCTGTTTTTAGTCTGTTACAATAAATATGAGCTCAATGTTTATAATCAGTATTAAAAAGAATCATGGGTCTACAATTATAACAAAATTTTGGCTCTTTACCAAGTTTAGGAATGAGAATAATAACTCCTTGCTTCATATTGCATGGAAAACATAGTTTTCTGTAATTTTTTTATTAGTTCTTTTAACAAATCCCACAAATGTCTGCAAAAATTATCAGCTAATCCATCAGGGCCAGGCAATTTATTTAAAGACACACCCTTCATAGATCTATCTACTTCTTTCATACTAATGTCTGAATCACAGAAACTTTAAAAATTTTCTGCTATCTTTTGGATTTGTTTTTTAATCTGCGAAAAAGAAGGAATCTTCATCTGTACATGAATAAGTGAAAGACAAGTATAATTTATTAAAAAAGAAAGAAACATCTAATAATATCTAACCAAGATCAGCACACTCCTGGTTTTCAATCGGCATTTTTATAGCATTCTGTTCTAGTCTTTTTTGTCTAGTCTACAAAAGAAACTTCTTTAATCTTCCACTTAATTTTTGATCTAATATAATCCCCTTTGCTTCAATGATAAAAATACAGTGGAACCTCGGTTTGCGAGTAACTTGGTTTACGAGTGTTTTGCAAGACGAGCTAAAATTTTTAATAAATTTTGACTTGATAAACGAGCGAGGTCTTGCAATACGAGTAGTATGGATACGCTTTGTCGGCTGAGCGTCATGTGATCACAACTGAGCTGATGGTTGTTCTCGCGTGCGCGGGTGTGTGTGTGTGTGTGTGTCTCACTCGTTCGCGTGTGTCTCTGCTACAGCGCTGGGAGACTGCGATTGCTTTGAGACGCTCTTCCGCTGCCGATGTATAAGGCGAAGTCAGGCACGGGTAAGACACGTGTCAAAGAAATCTCACAGTCCAAAAGTTTGTTTTAAAATATTTAGTGAAAGTTAAAAGCAAATAATCCACACAAGAATAAAAAGAAAAATAGTTACACACATAGAATAAAGGCAAAAAAAAGGAAAAAGTGTATCTTCTATAGACTTAGTTTTTCTTAAGAAGCTTTGGTTATTTCTGTACTTAAAGGTTCTTAATTTCTTCTTCTGTATGCCTTAAACATATGGTTCAACACTTAAATATTTTATTTTAAGAGTTACTTCACACTCAAAAGGCCCGCAGGCCGTTGGCACATAGATATGCACCCAGGTACGTTCACGTGCGCAAGCACGAAAGTGAGCACAAACAAGGACACGCCTATAAGGTATGCCTCTATACCTTACACAAGGGAAGGCTAGACACTAACTGGAGAACTTTGTTTGCTCAAAACTATTAGAAAATGACAGGAAAATACCAACTCAATTCTATTCACGGGGGTTATAGGAACCTCCCTTATTTTATGTATTATCATCTAGTAAATATTCATACATTTTATAGAACTAGGAAAATGGCTTTTACAGATATAATAGTAAATATATCCTTTTTCACTGTCAGATACCAAGCATAAAGTTATTCTAGATTTAATTGATCCATCCGGCGTGAGTCATGTAAAAATTCCTTACATATGGGTTTAGTCACCACGAATCAATTACTTTGAAATTACTAAAAAAAAAAAAACTAAACAAAACATTCTGTTCCTGGAATAAAGATGATGACTTATCAAATCATTCATCAATTACCACATTAAAGTTCCATCCAATTATTATATTTTAGTAGGATATCTCAATAGGATGTCTCTGAAGTAATTCTTTAGTAGTTCTATAATTCCAGATGTTTCTATTAACATTATTTTATTTTGATTTAGATTGTTATATCCATAAATATTACCAGTAATAAGAAAGTTCCTATCTCAAAACTACACACTATCCCTTTCAGTTGCCAAGACTCTTCCAGGAGAATTATTCAAATAAACTGCAGCACCTGCTGATTTTTGTACTCATAGTACCATGACAAAATAAAGTCGTTACCCCATTGATTTTCCCAAAATTTCCCTTCTAAATCAGTGGATTGTGTTTCCTAAAGAAGGAAAATATTTGGTTTTTGTTTCTTTCAAAACAAAAAAGTTAATTTTCTTTTTACATTATCTCTCAGACCCCTAGTGTTATGTGAAACCAAAGTAAAATTAGGATAAAGAAAGAACATATGAGGGACATTCAAAAGGTTTCCACAGTTTTATATTTTCGGTAAAAAAGGGAAGGTGGGAGGAGTAGTAATTGGGCATTACAAAGTTGGTACAATGCTGGGAAAATTGCATCACAAACAAAAGTAAAAATGTAGAAAAATAATGTCATTTGTTTTTGAAATTTTTAATAAATAGAGTTAAAGAAAAGTGCAAAAACGTTTTGAACATCCTTTGTATATGTGAATAGGTATTACAATCTTAAGTGTTTCTAAATAAGAACTACTTTTGTAATGCCCCTTCAAAGCAATACAAAAAGAATAATACTTTATATTTTTCAAAAGCATTTCTTAGGAAAAAACAAATTGACAAAATATCATAAATAAATAAATTTATTTTTCCATTAACCACTACATAAGAATTGACCCACTGTATATAAAAAAAGAATACCCCTCTAAAGTAAGTATTCATATGGACCTTTTCTCTTAATGCATT
This sequence comes from Polypterus bichir lapradei, assembly GCA_026402145.1. Lineage (NCBI taxonomy): Eukaryota > Metazoa > Chordata > Cladistia > Polypteriformes > Polypteridae > Polypterus > Polypterus bichir. The sequence continues at coordinate 20,802,996 of JANRMT010062834.1, forward strand.
AATGTAAGGTTGTATAAATCTTTTAAATATCTTTTATTATGAGAAATTGCAATTAATAAAAAGCACTGCAAGAAATACTTATCTAGATTCAAATTTTAACAAACACCCAAAATTACAAAAGCCATTTAGATTATCCTTATTAAAATAAGATTTGCTTTGTCGACACAAAAATTAAAAATAATCCCTCCATGTTGTAAAATGAATAGGCTTGACACACATAAAAAGGTTTGGGGCAGCCACTAATATATTGTCCCTGGCTGCAAAAGGGTTTTGATACAGCACTCTTGTGCACTATTTTGAGTTCTCCACTGAACTAACTAGTGGAGGAAAGATGGCGGCTTTATAAGCCGAAAGGCGGAAGTGATGTCATCTGGCCGGAACCGGAAGTGACTTTAGTCTGGGGGCCAGAACTGGAAGTGTTGTTGCATCAGGCAGGTTTTCCCATTTTTGGCCTGTAAAGATAATAGAGGTAGGTTTATTGCACCCCACCACCCCCTGGCCTGACGGGTAATTACCTCCACTTGGTCCACTCAGCTCACTCCTAGTCATATGTGTGTGACAATGTGTTAAAACTTTTTTCAAGTTGTCTTTAGAAAATTCTGTTATGCCAAAAAAGATCCGAGAAGAACATTTGACTGGTGTGTTCATTGAGTTGTCAGATAAATTTTGTTTAGTCTGGGTCAACCATTTTGTCATCTGTATATACAATATGCCCCCCTGTAGTACGTATGCTTTCTTACCGCTCTAGCTTGCTCTATCTTTATTACATCCATTACAATGTCTTAAACAGGTTTAAGTAACACCATTGCAAAAAATTACAACTGTATCTTGTAAAAATAAAACCACACATATAAATTGCAATTTGATATTCTTGGCAAATGTTTTGTTAATGTCTTATGGATTTGTGCTTATTTGTTAAGCACCCTAAATGATAAAAATACAGTATTTCAGATGGTAAAACTCTAATTCTAATAGCAATAAAAACCGCTTAAAATCTATTTACCTTTCTTTCTGGGATCTCGTAGTTGATTCATTATATGGCACTCCCAATGTGAAAGGTTGTAGCTTTATACATAGAATTTATGTGACATTTTTTTATTTATTTGTCTTTTGCTATGTCCAATCTGGTGATGTCATTTGTAGTTCCAAGGTTGTGAAACAAGCTGCCAACCTCCATCCAACCTGCTGACTCCCTTGGTGTATTTAAGAAGCATTTGAAGACTGCTGTTAAGTGATTTTTCATCTGTGATGATCAATTCTGTAACCTGATCCTGTAATAACTTTTTTCAAAGCAATTCTCCAGACTGATTTGTACCCTATTATGTTGATCTCTTTATTAAGTTGCTTAGAAGAAGTATCTCTGCTAAGTGAGTAAATGTAACTGAAGCTCTTTTGGAAGTGTTTAAGAAAAGTGAGCAAAGAAATTGTGACATATTTTTGAGCTGTATAATGCAGACTTCTGGAAATTCCGGAATTTCTCAACATTGTGTTTCAGACTAAGAGGGCTTAAAATGCATTAAATGACAGTCCCAGGTGCAACAGTCACAGTGGCTAGTAAAGTTATGAGTATGCATAGTACATATAGCTCCCAGTGGACCCAGAGATATCCCTGCCAGAGGGAGTTTAAGAGCTAAACATGTCTCTGTTGGCAGACATTATGGGATACAGGTTGCCTTTCATATAGTTCAGGTGTCGATACCATAAATGTATGGTATTAGTAAAAGTTAGCTTTTTTCAGTTTTATTCTCTCAATCATGATCACGCTGTAATATACACCCCCCCAACCCCCCGCCTCTCCTGATCTGACTCTAAGTAACTTCAGCGTAACGTCAGCATAAATTCACACCCGATCTGACGCTCTTCGTTTTCAAATAATATTGCATTAGTGCAATGATGTTTTCTGATTGGTACTATTCAGGTCATAAAATGATTTCTTCAAAATGTCACATATATTGTCTCTTTCTTTCAGGTGTGTAATAGGAACCAAAGCATAGAGAGAAGTGTGTGCATACCCAACAGGTACACACATTGTAAATGTAGAAAGGACGGCCCTTGCGTGTGTGTGAACTGTTAACATTTGAATTTGATGATTGCATATAGCGCTGAACTGACCTCATAAAAGGTCATAAAATGAATAATTCCAAATATCATATATACCTACTATCTCTGTTTTTTGTTGTTTTTTTTTGACATCATAAACCATAAGGTGCATACTAACTCTGCATGAGCAGGAACAATCAATAAAACTGAATAAAAAAAAAATAAAGTGACGGTGAGATACGAAGAAGGCAGATTCACCAGCATTTGTGTGTCAGCTTTAACCCTCCAATCAGAGAATGTCCAGTTTCATTGCCACAAAACACTACTCACATCTGCAGTTACTCCCAGTTTCAAATAAAAACTAACAGCGTCAGATCCCTAGGGCGGTAGTATGTATCGTGATCGTGGCTGAGAGAATAATGGCGAAAAAAGGTAACTTTTACAAGTACAGTACTATAAATGTACACGGTCTGTTACAGACACAAACCAAATGTATGTGTGTACTGTATAATATTAACAATAAGAGCAGCTCACTACTGAAAATAGTAAATATAGGAGGCAGTGGGGATCAAACCAGGAACTCTTGATTACAAGTCAACATATCTTACCGCTATGCCACAGAAGCTGTTGGATCATCCTTGAACCTTTTGTGAAAGTGTTTATTTGATCTTTGGACTTCAGGCTTCATACATTCTACACTGTAAAAAATGTGACTGTAAATTTACAATAAATTACTGGCTACTAGTTGCATTACTTTTTGACAGTATTTTACTGTATTATATTACAGTTTATTACAATAAAATTACCATACCACACAGTGACTTTACAGTAAATTGGGCAACAAAATTACTGTGATGTAGCAGTATGTTACTGTTGAATTACAGTAATTAACCATTTCCAATTTACATTAATCTACTGTATTTTTACATGCCAACTGTAAAAGTAATGTCTCAGTAGCCAGTAATGTACTGTAAATTTACAGTTGCAATAACAATATTAAATACTGCAAAGGACTTTAAAACAACCTTGATCGCCCATCCTATTCACCTAATTTCCCCAAATTTACATCAAGTTGAGTTCTAAAGGTCCCTAAAGTCCCCTTGTCCACCTCACTACTTGTTCACTTGTTTTTTGCGTTTGTGGTTTTCTGTATGAGTTAAAACCTTTTGATGTTTGATGTTATGATGATGTTATGTCATTTCACAACACATATAAACTTCAAATTATTGAAAATGAATAAAGTTAAACAAAAATAAAAACAAAAACATACTATCAATTTTACATATTTATTCAGCAGTGTTTATTCAAAAGTAAATGCACACAATACCTCACGTACACACTTTTAAGTCCAATAAAAGTCTTAACAGGCAGTTCAACTTTTTTTTTTAAATTGCACAAATAAAATGACCTAAACCTCACATACAGTAAGTAAGTATATGTACAATAAACATTGAATTGAATGAATTGCCATTCTGGTTCTATTGGATCTGACTGCAGCGTTTGATACAGTAGACCATAGTATCCTTCTATCACGCCTTGAGATATGTGTTGGAATCAAAGGTTCTATTCTTAAATGGTTCCAATCTTACTTGTCAGGCAGGAGTTTCTCAGTCCATTTAGGGAAGTACTCATCTTCAGTGTCTTCTCTTGGCTGTGGGATACCCCAAGGTTCCATTTTAGGGCCAATCCTCTTTTCATTGTACATGCTTCCATTGGGGTCTATTTTTAGAAAGCATAAAATCGCTTTCCACTGCTTTGCTGATGATCTTCAAATTTATCTATCTATTCCATCAAATAGTCACCCAGCTATTCAGACCTTGTTGAACTGTCTCCGAAATGTTCAAACATGGATGGAGATAAACTTTCTCAGTATGAACAAAAGCAAAACTGAAATTATTGCTTTTGGAAAGTCTAATGTCCTCAGTGGGTATGACAGTGTTATTGGATCCCTGGCATCTTTTTCTCATCAGTCTGCCAGAAATCTGGGGGTAATTTTTGACTCTGCTTTTAAGTTGGATAAACAGATCAGTGCAGTTGTAAGGTCCAGCTTTTTTCAACTTAGACTACTTAGTAAAGTCAAGCACTACATTCCCCATGAACAGTTTGAGACAGTAATACATGCTTTCGTTACATCACGCCTTGACTACTGTAACTCATTATACATAGGTCTCAGTCAGGCACAAATTCAGAGGCTGCAAGCCGTTCAAAATGCAGCGGCCCGCCTTCTGACAGGGAAGAAAAAGCGTGACCATATAACACCTATACTGGCTTCCCTTCACTGGCTTCCTGTACATTTCAGGATCCAGTTTAAAATATTACTGCTTGTTTTTAAAAGCTTAAATGACTTGGCACCTGCCTACTTGTCGGAGCTTCTTGTTCCGTATTCTCCTGTCAGAACCTTGCGATCCTCTGATCTTCAGTTACTCCATATCCCCAGAATAAAGCTTAAAACCAGAGGAGGCAGAGCATTTTCGGTAATAGCCGCCAGTTTGTGGAACAGCCTCCCCTTGCAGTTGAGAGCGGCCCAGAATCTTAATCATTTTAAAACCCTGCTTAAGACACATCTGTTTTTATGTGCATTTAATCCTTCTTGATTTTATGAAGTTGGTTTCATCTTATTTATTACTATTATTATTATTTTGTTTTGATTTTATTGATTGGTTTAGTATAGTAGTGTGCAATGTATATTGAGTATATATATGCTGTGTAGTACCTGCTAACCTTTTTGTCTTTTAGTTGTACAGCACTTTGGTCAATGAAAGTTGTTTAAAGGTGCTTGATAAATAAATAAATAAATAAATAAAAACACATTTTTTTACTGTATATCTAATGTCATCTGAAGTAAACAACTTGCCACATATCACAGTGTCCGCAGTTGTTATGTGCTGTACAGTAGTAGTTGTTAACACTGTATTAATTTTAAATATATGCTACTTTCTCCAGATATACAGACATCTGAAAGGGTCACGTGCAGAAAATCAATCAATAATTCTGAAAGCTTGTCTCCTTTTATAAAGTAGATTTTAAGAAATTAAATTAAAGACATTGAACTTCATTGTCTAATATTTAAACAAAAATGTTAAAATCAAAAATGTAACTACAAAGCAGTCTAACATTTTTAAAGACAGCAACATAGAAATTAAACTGAGGCAAAACCGGGGATTAAAACACTTTAAATCAATTTAGAATTATTAGGAGTCCTTTTAGAAAATAATGTCTACATTGACATCCATTCAAAATCAATTAATTTCCTCAGAAGTGTACAGACTTGTTGGTTGATGTGTCCGTGTTTCTTTTTTGATTTTGAGCCCGACTCTAGGTTAATACCAAAAATACACCTGTAAACAAAATATAGAAGCTGTCAGTTTTATTTGAGCTTTTTCACAGTGTTTCAAAAGACATTAAATGCTGTTCCTTTCTACAGAATACTGATGCCTAACAGTCCTCCTAAGAAAGCCAAACAAGATTTCTCTGCCATTTTAACAATGTTGTGGTGATTTACTAGTCTCACTATTACCCATGCTAGTGTTATCTACAATGTCAGTGTGTTAGTTTACCTTTGGATAAACTTCATTGTGGATGAGGCAAGTTAAAATTGTAATAACTTGTGAAGATAGCAGCAATACCATTGATGAAGTCATGATGTGGTCCCATGACCACTTGTCCTACAACATCCAGGCTTTAGGCTTCATCGTGTCATCTGAAATAAACAAAGATATTCATCATGTACTTATGCAAAGAAGTGGAATTCTTAATGAACAACAGTGTGAAAGGAATGGGTTGCTAACACAGGGTCTTAGATTACAACTATTAAAGTAATAAAAATAATTACAATGTATTACTCATAAAAGAAGAAAGGAGTCATAGGTCTGCACACTCTTCTTCTGGTCTTTGCAAAGTAAAGGGCAGCTGCACAGACCTTTAAAACATATACAGTATGAGAAGGTAATACAGGTTAAGATACTACTAAAGTTGCTGACGCTATAAGCTACATGTGTTGTTAACATTACCTTGTATAATCAAGCGGGGAGTGCTTGGTAGCATCATTGTCCTCTGAACATCAGCGCCTGTTGCACATGTCTGTAAAATATAGTAATACATAACTTTAACATATGCTGGATATATGTACAGTACAGTGTATACAGTATATCCCTTAGTGAAGAGTAAAAATGATGGCAGAAGAAAATCCTTTGACCCCAGTGATTCACAATTCTGGATGTAGCAATGTGCATTTTACTAAAATTCAGTAGTCAGAGAACTATGTGTCTACATGGGGAATAAGAGTGTATGAATACAAGTATGAAAGTTAATATACTGTATTGTCTACCCGAGTTCCAGCATTTGCACCTGCCTTTGATAGTCTTGGTCAGGTCGAGTTGAGCCATCATATTCATCTCATTGGTTCTATCTAACTAGTTCTTCATATAGAATACTGAGCACTTACTGCTATATAAAAATCAAGCACATCCAGCACACCTCAAGATACCATATTAATTTTCTAAAATTTCAAGGCATTGATTTTAGAAAACTAAAAACTAAAATCAACTCTAAAGCATTCTCAATGCCAGTCAGGTTCCTGGTCTATTGTAAACAAAACATACTTTTCTATCTCTAGAACAATTACTTTATGAAAGTCATGAATAACTTACATCAGCTTGAAGCAGGAGTGCATCCTTGGGCTCTTGCCATCAGGAGGAGAAGGGCACATGCAGCCATAACTGAAACCTCTGGTTCAAACTTAGACAGCACATCCTGAAATCTTGAATGATGGCTTAGTTCCTGGCAGAACTTTATAACTGTACTGCCTTTATTGTCTAGTGCCTCTTGCAGCTTGCTGAGGATAAAGATGTCTGTTTGAATGCTTAAGGTGGGAGTAAAGACATCTTTGTGAGAAAAGGAAAGGCCATTCCTTCTGAACTTGTGCAATGTGTGGTGCAGGCACTCCGTTAAGGTATCAGCGCTGGAGGATATACTGTAGGTCTTCTCCATAAGATGTTCAGCTTTCTCTGCTCCACCCGTCTGTAACTCTGAGAAGATTTTAAGGAGCTGCATTTTCATGTCATCTAATGATACCTCCGTTTCTCCAGTTGGCAGTTCTACAGGACATCACCTCACACATCCATACTGATCTACAGGGCCTCTTGCCTACCCTGCGGCATTAGCGTGGGACCTTCTCTCTCTGTGTTGACTTGCAAGAGTATTTTTTCTGTTTTTATATTCCATTCCTGTTTTAATTTGCTGAAGAAGAGAGTGGCAGCCCTCTCCAACCATGCTGGAGACTTTTTTCCAACATCTACAAAACTTTTTGGGTATTACCTTACAATTCCTCGGACTACACTGTGACACATTGCTCTATTTGGGTTAAGATCGTGTTCAAGCAACAAGCACTGCTTTCACCATATCTTTTCTGTCCCCTGGTGATGGTCTTGTTTGAAGTGCTGCTGATTTTTGATTTGCTGCTGACATTCTATTCCAATTGACTTGGAACTCTGCATACCATGGCCTGCCAGGATGTGGAGATGAAAGTAACTGAGGAGTTTGGAGTGCATGAGGAGTTAGAAGATAGGATGAGTGGAGTGCTCACGGGGCTTGATGAGAGGGATGAAGAGGCAGTAGCATCCAGTTCATTTTGAACTGTTACAAGTCCTAGAAATGATAGCAAAAAAGATCAATGGAAAAAATACAAAAAAGCAGCAAACTAAATTAATTTATGATAAATTATATTCTTCCAGTTCAATATATTATATCCACCGGAAAGAAACAGAATGAAGGACAGGAGTAAGTGAAAGACATGATTGTGTTTTTCAGGTCAATGAGTTTGCCCTTCAATAATCTTTGAACTTCAGTGTTATTTGTTCAGTTTACCAATGACAGTTATCAAAATATATATTTACCTTCATTTTTAATGCTGTTTAACAGTTTGCAACACTGGATTGGCCTAATGTATTTCTCCAGATCCTTCTCTAATACAAAAGCAAGATCTTCCCTGCTTTCTACACCAAGCTTTTCTAACCGTTCAAGAAGAGATGTTAGATTCATTTGAGCGGCTTGGCAAGATAGATAACACCACTTCCCTTATGTCTTGACTCATTTTCTAAAAGAGAGTTTTGGGCAGACAGTCAAATATTAACCAATTAATTAATAAATTAAAGCATCGCACTTAACTTCACATGACTGAACCACACAGTTTAAAGGTGTAATGAATTGCTTGTAGTGCCGCAGAGAAGGCATTGCTTCCTTATGGTCTCTATATATGTGTTTGCAGAACACTGGCTTTGCAGTACATCCAAGAACATGTAGGCACCCCACACTGGTACTGATAATTAGGAGTGTTACTGTGCAGCTTTGTGTGTTGAATAAACTGAGTAACATTACTACAGACATACTGGCACTTACTAAATGTATAATGGAACATTGTGAATTGAATGGCAAATCTATTTAATAGCTAATAGAGTCAAAAAATATTTTGTTAAGTCTGCCTCTTCTAACACAGACCAGCTAACAAAAACTTAAATGTGGAAAATTCAATATGGTTAGGACCCCAAAGGTAAATGTTAACACAAAAAAAAGAAAATACAATATGTACCTACTAAAAAAAAGTTAAACCAGTAAGAAACTGGTAAAATACCATTTGAAGTCAAATTACTATAAACCCTGCTTAAATCAATACATTTGCTTCTATGTATTATTTTTGCCTGTGTAGTTTACCATAAATTAATTAATATAATTAAATTTATGCTGTTTTCACACTAACATCTTTCATCACAGTTTAAAGCTAAAACTCATACACTTTATCAAAATGCACAAATTAAAACTGTTTAAAGATGCATGAACTAAAACTACATGAAAAATCTCACATTGGAACAATATGAAAAGGCAGACCTGAAGCTATAAGATAAGACACGAGTTTTAAAAAAAATGAAAATGCACAAACTGAAACGGTTTGAAAATGCTAGAACTTACATTTTATGAAAAAACAATCACTAATTAAAGCTGTACACAAACACTAGAATTAATATATATTGAAAGGCATGATTTAAAGTAGATTGAGAAATGCACAAACTGATTTTAAATAAAACGGAACCAACTCAAACAATTTGAGAAAGTACAAACTAAAAGCGCACAGTATACAAGTTTCTAATACACTCCAAGAATAAAGTCTTAAAAAGATCGCATAACTTCCTCTCTAACAAGACAAAACAGAAATTGTTATAATTCTAATAGGGAAAACCAGTGATTGTTAAGTTAATTACCTTTTGTACAAGTAACACATGCCGAAGTACACTACAGCGCCATTTTATTCTCATTTCTTCCTCTCTCGGTGAATGTAATATCCCACAATGGAACGGGGTCTTCTCCAAATACAATTTTACAGTAATTTGCTGTCTTTTGACAGAAGACAGCATATCTTACTGTGATTACAAAAAAAATTCTGAACACAGTATATTATTGTGAAAACGTACAGTTAACACCTGTGAAATCCTGGCAATTTTTTACAGTGTATAGTTTATGCCTACATTTTGTAACATTTATTACTAAAATATGAAAACATTTCTGTTTTAACAATGTGTTTACACAGATTACTGTAGAAACGGAACACAGATGAAATGCATGTGTTCCAGATAACGATCTATTATTTCCACTCTAAAACTCCAGCAGTTCACTCACTCCCAGATAATCAAACAAGGCACGAGCTGTGAGAACATTGTGAACGTTCTGCGACGGTGGGGGATGGACTAGCAAGCTGCTTGTCTTAATCGGCGCATTTACAGGACAAAAGACGCTGATGGAGAAGTG
>JANRMT010062834.1:20843888-20859521 GCA_026402145.1 Polypterus bichir lapradei
ACTCCAACTCCCATGAAGCCCTGCGGGAGTCCGAGACGCCGCTGCAATCCAGGGGGGCTGCCATCTAGTGTCCCGGGGGAGGTAATGCTCTGGCCATGCTTGCTCCCTCGGTCCTCTCAGCGTGGAGGCATCCCAGCTGGGCAAGGGCCCCAGCCACACACTACATTATATATAACATTTTCAGGAAACCCCATTACATACCTTGGGTCTTCAGTGAATAGGATCCTGGGAAGGAACCGAGGTGCTGTATGGGAGCCATGACATCATCTAAGGTGGACCAGGGAAAATGCAGAAGTGGTGGCACATGGTTTAGGGAATTCTGTGTAGACTACGGCAGTGCTGTTTCTGTTTTTCTGCGAAAAAAAAAGAAAGAGGTACACCACCTTCGTCCCCTGGCGTGATATGTTACGCTGCTTATTGGGTCTTTACGCGGCTCCCTATGCGTGCGCGACAATATATACTAGCCGACGCCCACCGTAGCATACGGCAGTGTAAGAATAGGAACAGAAAATGGTGATAAAGTAATATGTTTTCAGCAATGTTTTAAAGTGCTCCACTGTATTAGCCTGACGAATTCCTATTGGCAGGCTATTCCAGATTTTAGGTGCATAGCAGCAGTTCCAAGAACAAAACTTAAAAGAAGTGGTGAGTCGGCCTTCTGGGCTGGGATGACAAGCCAGCCATATACCACAATACATATATCAAGCCGCAAATAAATATAGCCATGTAAACTTTTATTGATTACCTCTTTACCGAACATTATACATCTTTTAAGCTAATTTGTAATATTTTTACTTTTTCTATAAAACCTAAATAAAAATAACTTGCACAGTCAAATTGTGCTACTCAGCACAATAATCCCAGTTACATTTTTGTGATCATTGCAACATGGCTTCTGTCTAGTGATACTGGACAAATGTGGCATCTTGTTTATATCTTGCTGAATTTCTTTTCTTATCTCTTAACTCTCTAAACTCATAAATACTTAGATAAACAAAAAGATAAGAATGCAGCTGTAATGAACATATACAGAGACAAAATCTTTGCAAACACAGCACTTAAAATGCATACATAAAAATATTATTTACTACAATTATAGCAACCCTATATGTTTTAAACAATGTTTTTTTTTTTAACAATTTAAGCTTATTTTTAGAAGTAAATTGTTGCAGATGAAATGAATGAGGCATACCTGGGGAACTGAGTTTACACAATAAACAGCTGTAAATATGATGGTATGGTTTGCTTGTAACCCTGAGCATGTTTACAAAGGTGTATGGCTGTTTTAGAAAATGCCAAAGATTAATACTGGATACATACTGTAAATGTAGACATGTTTTCTAAAATGTATGACTAAAAATGGAGCTGTGTCTTTATGACCAAGAATGTAAACATGACTTGCATTTATTCCACTTGCACTAGATATTGAGATTTTCTTATATACTGTTATCTTTTGTTATTTGAAAACCAAGTATTTAACTACATGTTTGTCTGGGATATTATTAGTTGTTACTTTAGATCGCAATCTTTAATTGGTAACAGATGACATTTTTCCATTTTTTTAATATATTTTAGAAGAAAAATCAATTATTTTAACATTCTTGGGGATTTGCTTAATATTATTCATAAAAATTATAGCATCACCAGCAATTTGGCTAATGACCAGATGGTCACCTAAGCTGACAGTTTCTCAAAATCAGAATTTTTTTATGGCAACATAGCAATAAAAAGTAAGAGAGAAACTGGTCCACCCTGTTTGACACCTTTAATTTTAAATCCTGGAGAGATACCATGTGGTAAAGTAAACTATTTCTATCCTTATAAGACAATTTTAACTATTGTACATTTGCAAATGTTTCCCACAGTCTGTGAAACTCTAAGGTATGCAACATAAACGGATGCTTTAACATGTCAAATGCTTCATATAAATCGAGGAACAAAATAAACCCTTCAACTGTACATCTTTCTGTAAATCCTGATTGTGTCTGAGATTATTACCTGTTTTTAGTCTGTTACAATAAATATGAGCTAAATGTTTATAATCAGTATTAAAAAGAATCATGGGTCTACAATTATAACAAAAATTTGGCTCTTTACCAAGTTTAGGAATGAGAATAACTCCTTGCTTCATTTTTCATGGAAAACATAGTTTTCTGTAATTTCTTGCATTAGTTCTTCTAACAAATCCCAAAAATGTCTGTAAAAATTATCAGCTAATCCATCAGGGCCAGGCGATTTATTTAAAGACAAACTCGTCATAGCTCTATCTAATTCTTTCATACTAATGTCTGAATCACAGAAACTTTTAAAATTCTCCGCTATCTTTCGGATTCACTTTATAATCTGCAAAAAAGGAGTCATCATCTGTACATGAGTAAGTGAAAGACAAGTATAATTTATTAAAAAAGGAAGAAACATCTATTGATGTCTAACAAAGATCATCACACTCCTGCTTTTCAATCGGCAATGTTTTATAGCATTCTGTTCTAGTCTTTTTTCTCTAGTCTACAAAAGAAACTTCATCTTCCACTTAATTTTCGATGGGAAGGATTAGTTTTTTAATATATAAGAATTACATTTCAAGTACCCCTTATGTAAATGTGAAAAATGAGGCCTGAGAATTAGATTAATTATGCTGTGAAAAGTTAAAGGTACTGAAGATATAGGTGTATAATGTGTGTACAATCCCCAAAAGCATTTCCATCCATTCATTTTATATATCTATGAATGTGTTATCCTTTTAATTTTTTAAATATAAGCACATTGAAAGGTGTTGCTTAAATAAAATTATATTAATGATATTAATGATTACATTTTGCATATATGTTATAAATATGAACAATAAACAATGACTGCAGTAAAATATTTAAAAATATTTTTCATCATGAATTCTCCTTTAGTTCAAACATCTTTGCAAATGAAAAAACAAAAAGCATGACAATATATTGCAGCATTGCTACTTAAACCCCAGGGGTCCCTGTTTGCAGATATGTAAACTAGAGAAAACCTGACTTTCTTCCATGACAGCTGATCATTTAACAAGTTGATTTCTCATACTGCCTTAAATAATGTAGAATGTTAATGATGGAAAATATGATTATAAGCAAAGTGTCTGGTAGTACCAGTTTCATTTTGGATGTGTATTGTATCAAACATACAGTAAAGATGAATTGATATAAAAAAACAATAAGCAAGAATTACCATGTTACTTTTGACTGTATGTTACAGGCTATCTCCTGTATGTATTACTACTTACATTTTCATTGAGAAGTAAATCTAAAAAAAAATTTAAAAAAAAAAAAAAAAATATCCAGATAAATAATAGGACAGTGTTACAATTAGCTGACCTGACATGTTACATGGACAGAATGGCCTCTTCTTGTTTATCAGATGATATTGTTCAGTCTGGATAGCAAAGACTTGTCAATATGAAACATAAAAACGTGCTGAGAATAACTTACATGGTAGCAGTAAGAAATAACTATTTATTCTTTATCATACTAAAAACATTAATAACAAACACTCCGGAGTTCTTTATTTTTACTGATACATTTTAGTCACAATTGCAATTGATGTTTCTATAAAACACAGCACATGATATATTTTTGTATGTCAGCCACAAATGTAGATGGTATTAATAAAATATGAATCCATTTACCTTCTTTTTCAAGGATGAGATATATAAAAAATATAATATATTTTATCATATATCAGTAATGACACACCATAAATATCGTCAAGGCTAATGCATTACTGTATATGGAAGACCATCGTCTTGTCATATCTTAGAACTTTTTTCTTGTGAGGTTGTCTAACAAAATGGTTACTAAATCGCTGCATGGCAGTATCTTACATTATGCCTTACAGTGTTTACATAGAGTTATATTCCACTAATGTATTCATTTTTTTTATAAAGAAGGCAATCTATTACCAAATGCAATTTAACATATACATAATTACTGCAGCTCTTTAAAGCTTAACTTACATCTAGTTCTGTTTATGATACTGTTGTTTAATGTTGCTCCTAGCTTGAATCCAAAGACAAAGCACACACACACAGTGTCTCCAATGAAAACAACAGTATGGATTCATCATACTTTAAAATAATAAAGAAAATAATTACAACTGTGATTCCTAAGTATTCATAGGTATCAGTAGTCATTTTAAATGTAAATACATTTTAAGATCTCAATGTGCATGTAAAAAAAACACAGATATGTTTACTGCATGAGGAGTTTCTGATATTGTCTGTATTTTGAAAACATAATGAACAATCCATTGTTTCAGTCAAACATAATTTATTGATCCGGTGGGTTTTGTTTTTTAACTGAAATAATGCAAAGAATTCTGCTGCATATTTCAGGTAAAATCATTCTATATATTAAAGGGTTTAAAAGAGGGGGAATTATGACAGACTGTAAAGAAGCAATGGTGCTGACCAAGTCAGATGTTCTCTTTAAACACGTGCAGCCCTTTATTAATTCAAATACTGTACAGGATAATAAGAAGGTGAATGTAACCAAATGCAAAAGGCACATTTGGAAAGCTTTAGATTTGTAAGATAGGGACCTATTCCAGCACAAAACAAGGATTTTTATATATGAATATAAGGAATGAAGAGAACAGTGTAACAAAATTAACTCCAAAGGTTTGGGGCAGCCACCCGTATAATATGATCTTGGCTGCAAAAAGATTGAGTTATTTACAAGACAAGAGTCCAAAACAGAACTGATCAAGTGGAGGTAAGATGGCAGTTTTAAAGGTTGGGAAAGGAAATTAGGTCATCCAGGCCGGAGCCAGAAGTGACGTCTTCGGGACCGGACGTCACATCATCAGTGGTGCCAGAACCCAATGGGATTTCCCGAGAATTTTCTACAACAGACAGAGAGACAGTCAGCACAATCTGCCACCATTACCGTTACTTAAGCCCTTTAGCTGCCTCCTAATCGCATGTGTGTGAGAACAGGTAATAAAAAAAAAAAACCAAAACCCATAAATCCATAAATGTTATTAGAACTGGTGTCTGTACAGGACAACTTTACAGTTTCCCAATTATTACAGTTCAGTGTGTTAATTGTATTACCACATAATTGCAGACTGCTAGATAGGGATATCATAACATTCAGAGCAGAAACTGGATATATCCAGGCAAGGATAATTAATTTGACTGTTTTTGTATTTGAAATGATGGTATTGTATATCAGTGGAACATTTATTGCTATGAATCTATCATTGCCATGAGAGTTAATATGGTAATGTCAACGAATGGGACTGGGACAGCATGGGGGGGTCATGAGGTCACTGGAAAGGGGTGTGTGGCGCTCCTGATATCTATGCAAAAGGATTAAGGTCCAAGTCTGGTGCTTCCTGTCTTGCTATAGGGTTGTGAGACATGGACGCTATCCAGTGACCTGAGACAAAGATTGGACTCGTTTGGTACTGTGTCTCTTTGGAGAATCATTGGGTACTGCTGGTTAGAATTTGAGTCGACAGAGCGATTGCTCATGGAGTCCAGAATGAGGCACATTACCTGCATTGTGAGGGAATGTCATTTACAGCACTACAGTTATGTGGCCCGGTTCCCAGAGGGTGATCCAGCTCGCAGGATACTGAATGTTGAGGACCCAAGCGGCTGGACCAGGCCAATGGGATGCCCACATAACACCTGGCTGCAGCAGATAGATGGTCATTTCTGGAGGGTGGGACTAGACCGCATGTGTGCCTAGGGGGTTGCTAACCAGGATCCCAAGCTGTTTTGTCATGTGGTGGGTGCGGCAACACGCTGTACCAGTGCATGCTCCCCAACTTGACGTGACCTGACATATTTTGCTATGTATTACACTGTCTTGAGAGTCTTTATTGTTTTCCTCATTATTAAGTGGGCGCATAAATAAAATTATCAGTAATTGTGCAGTAGTCTTGGCATAAGGCACAATAACGAATTGATTTAAAATTCTATAAATGTTTTGCCTCTTTGATTATCTTGATTATTGCATATTTTATTAGATTAAATAAATACAGGACGAAAAAGGCTTTGAGTGCACAAATAAAAAAGGTGTTCAATATATTTTTCATGAAAGTTATTCAGTGCCTAATGCCCTAACACCAAAAGTTAAATACAGGCTTCCACTAAAACAGACATCTGCCTTTTGAATATTTGAGCAGGCATCAACCACAGCACCAACTGAGGTTATCACTGCTCTTGTGAAAAGAATGGAGATAAACCCCATCATCTCAGAGAGGGCGAGGCAAGTTCATTGTACTACGTGAATGTCAATGACAGAATAAAACTGAATAAAAAAAAAGTTAACTTTTGGAAATAGATAAAATTTTCACCAGACTCAAATCAAATGCATGTTTTTATTATATTATAGTAATCATAATAGCAGCTCATTATTCAAAATGAGCAGCACCCGTACTCGAATCTGTAACCTTTTGATTACAAAGCAGCAGTTCTTACCTCTACACCATCCAAGAAGATATATCAACTTTCTGTTAATTGACATTTGATTTGGGGTTTTTAACTCATTGACAGCAACATGTAAATGGAATGATTTTTTTTTCTTTGGTTATTCTCTTGAATAAAAGTGCATGTGTTTATTTGAAATTTGGACTAAAGTCTTCACATATTACTGTATATACTTCACAACATTATTGTTATAAAATTGAAAAAGTTTCTGTTTTAGCTATGTGTTCAGCATTTCTTGTCTCACATTTCCTGTCACCCTACATTTACTCAGATCATTGTAGACACGGAACACACATGAAATGTAAGTATTCCAAATAACAATTGTGATATATGGCCGGCAGCTCATCACGGTCAATACCTCCAAGCTGTCAGATGGAGCACTCCCTGCGATGTGGAGATGCCCCGAATTCCAGCAGGGCATCATGGTATGTGGAGTTTTATTGCACAGCCCTGCTGGATAATGTCAGGGCTGCCAGAGGACACTGCAGGGAGGCCCAGAGACTTATATTTTCAATACAGCCTGGAAGTATGTCACAGTCATGGGGACAGAAGAAATGATGTACTTCCGGGTTGAAGAAAAGGAGTTTTCACCTGATCCGGAAGTGCTGGATAATCACATGGACTGAGGGATCAGAAACACTTCCGGGTCAAGGACTATAAAAGACTGTGGGAGTTGGGAGGAAGGGAACAACGCGTCTGGGTGTGGAGGATTAAGTATTGATTTATTGAGTATTGTTTATTATTTATGAGTATTGTGGAGTGGAGGGTGCTTTGTGCACTTTATAGTCTAAATAAAACAAATTGTTGGACTTTTATGTGGCGTCTGGTCTGCGGCTTCAAGGGGACGACAGCACCCCTATCTGTCACATAATATATTATTTACCTTATGCAATTCCAGGTACCTCGCACCCAGATAAGCAAACTTGAGCTAGGAGAACTTCAACTGCATCGGTTGGGGGGGGTGGCTTAGCAGGCTGCTTGTGCTGATCGACATGTTTGCAAAACAGAAGACACTGATGCAGAGGTGTGAAGGAATTTAAGGTGACCCGGAATTATAACTTTTTTGTAGGCTTCAGGGGTTCTACAGTAGTGTTTAATAGTATATAACATGGTTCACAAACATCAAAGAACATTATGTAATGTGTCTGTATCCAAATACATTATGACTAGCTTTAAGGACAACACACATATTAATATTAAAATCCCTGCATCAACAAGCCTCGAATCTATTAGTAGAAAAGAATTTGCAGCCCTAAATGTGGAAATCATCTGTGACAGCAAGAATATTGTAAGGAATGTTGGACAGATAGTATCCAGGGGCTACACAGAATGCATCACTCAGGTGGTACCCTAGAGTATTCTCTGAAAATATGTGACAGTAATGCTATAGTCCATCCATTTTTTCTTTTTATATCTCCTAATACAAATTAACGATCGATAATGACTATCTATTTTATCCTCAACAGCCATCTAATCCTGTGCATTTACATTCTCTTCAATAACCTGTGGTAATGTGCCTTACTGGCATTACCAGTAATTAAATAAAATTAGTTTAGTGTCCTCTGTAGTGTAAAGAGAGAGGCATTTGTTTAGGACAAAAAGGAATAAAGAAAGGAAATGTGCCTTTTTCTTTTATATAAGTGCAGACAGACGTCTTCGCTGACGATATGAGCGCCTTTTTGGGGAGTGTTGCGGTGGGTCTCATGTAGACGGGAGAGACAGCCTTGCCATTGACCGGCCGGGATGGCATTGTCGGTCCTCCACTCTTGCGTGTGCCTCCCGCGACATCATAACTCTAAAGGAGCAAAAGAAAGTGCGAAGCGCTTAGCATAGGGATCCTGTGTTCGTAGTTGTCTGAGCTGTAGCTCAGGGGAAGGAGAAAAACCAATTAGAAAGTGCTTACTTTAACTTAAGGCATGAAGTGCAGTCCGCGTCTGAAAAGCCGGCACAGCTATACGCGCGCGTGCGCCGGCTGTTCGATTTATATAGTAATTATAGGGAATCATGTCCTCTAGAGGGGGTTCTTTTCTGACTAGTTCGTCTTGGAGGAAGGTACTGTACTTGGTAGATCTGCGTTTTAGAAGTTACCAAGCATTACGGCTTGTGCTTTGTTTTTGTAAATATTTTTTCATATAAATATCTCTTGATTAACTTTGGTGGAGGTATTTATTGGGTTGTGGTTAGGGGTGCACTGTTTATTTTTGTATATACACTTTTTTTTTCTGTGTTTTGAATATTTTTAGGTGAATACTGTATTATACACTGTTTGGAGGAGCAGCTTCCTGACTTGGATCACTGTGGAGGAAGACAGCTTCACATTTTGCTTTTTTATATACATGGATTCCACTAGTTTGTGTGCAGTATTCTTTTTCTTTTGGGACTTTCAGGAAACACTGTAAATATTGTATATAGTCATTTTTGGGCTCCATTTAATTACTGTTTTTGTGTGTCCTTTGCGGTATTGGACTGTGTATTAATATATAAATTCCGCAGGACATTATTTTTGATTTTTCTTTAAGTGCACCTGTAAATAAAACCTCACTTTATTTTTCAAAAAACCCAACCCTTTTTGTGTCCGTGTCTCCCTGTCTTACACCATCATCCTGGTCACGCTCGGTCCCACATACTAGACACCTAGAGTGTAGGCTGGTGATTCCAATTCCCACTACACGGGGTGTCACATAACCCTGTTATTCACAGAAACCTGGTTTCTAAAATGCCATGTAAACCCTTATTCCAGCTACAGAAGCCAAGTAATTGGCCTCTGAGAAACCTGGTTAACAGACATAGATTTCTCCACGAATAACACAATTATCTGAGTCTGGTGCCTCTAAAGCCTGGATCTTCCATTCTGGGAATCCAAGTAGGTGCAGTTAACTCAATCAACAGTAATTGGCATTATTTGAGTCAGGTGACCCTCCCACAACCCTAATTTTAACCAAGAGCATCTGGCTGCAGCCACTGTAAGGTGTTGAGCTCCACAGTAAGCGGAAACACGTCACCGCCATAGTAGGCGGAAACATGTGATTTCAAATTTGAACACAGTTACGTCCCACACGAAATGTTGTTTTTGTGTTGTATCCCGTATTGCAATATATTGAAATAAAAGGTTTAGAAAATATAGGATGTACTTAAAATAGATAAATTAAGAACAATCGACTTTGACAGTAAAAACTAAATTGCATTTTTGTTACGGTTGATGTTGCTGAGAAATAAACATAGTTCTGATTAATAGAGTTTTTTAATGCGTATAATGTATAAAGATATGACAATATCTTTTCTTATTGATTACAAGGTAATACATTACTGTTAATAGCAACAGTAAGCTTTTTATTTTAAAGTTACAAGTACAAACAATGATGTTACATTTACACTGTAATCTTTTATTTTAACTTCTAGTAGTATAAGTATGAACATTGAAACAGGTGAACAAAATTTTGAAATAAGTTTAATTGTAATTTTGTATTTACATTGAAAAAAACAACATATTAAAAAACAAACAGCCAGTGCCTCCCTCCATCCATTATATCTCAAACATAGCATTGACCGTTAGTCCTTGCTCATCAACACATGCCTTTAGAAAGAGCTCCATGTCCTCTGCACACTGAAAAACAAAGAGGAAGCAGTCCCTTGCTTCAGTGTCGTCGTCTTCTTCCTCCATGTCTCTTAAGACCCTCTACAGAGTTTGGCTGTACCTCACCCAGTTTTAAGCCTCCTACACAGCTGTTTCTGTTTCAGTTAATGACTGTGTTTCAACCTACGTGTGACATTGATGATCATTAGCACCTGTTTGGTATATTTGGTTGATCATACATCTGACTATAATCCTACAAAATCCCCAACTTTGTGCAAGTGTACCTATAAGAATTGATGGTGGTTTGAAGGCAAAAGTTAGTAACACCAAATATTTAGTTAGATTTAGATTTTTCTTTTGTTCGCTCACTTTGCATTTTGTAAATTGATAAAAATAAACAATCACTTTTTATATTCCTGAAAGCATTCTTTGTTTACAGCATTTTTTCACACCTGCCTAAAACTTTTGCACAGTACTGTACGTATTGACATACAATTTAACAAAGGCTAGTTAAAAACTGGGCAATAAAAAAGCAGTATAGAATAGAATAGAGAATAGAAGTATTTATAAATATATAAATCTCTTTGTGAAGAACTTTACAATGTTGATGCAGGTGGAATGAGAGACATGAATAAAGTGCAATATGCAGTAAATGGAACAATGTACACTGATGTTACAGATAGTGAAAAGTAGTGAAATGAATTTGTTCAATAAGAAGCAAAAAACAAATACATTTGAAACTGACCACTATATGCCAACAATAAATCATAATCTAATTCAAAATGTGGTTTAGAGACTATTTTTTGTCATGTCGCCCACAGAAGCCCTTAATCCAGCTCTCTTACTTAAACCTGGGCCAGGAAACAAACATATTTTTGTATTTCTCTGCCATGGAGCACAATAAAAAAAACAAGTTTAAAAATGGCCTTCGTTTGAAATATTTCCATGTTGTAACGCATACAGAGTGCCAACATGATCAGTGTAAGTGGACTAGTTGATTACTAAAATTACTAACAGCACATTTGTATATGAATGACTCTGTCCCAACCTTTATGATCCACTTGCGCAGTTTCCAATGTATCTATGCAGGTCACGTGTTTCTGCCTACTGTGGCAGTGTCGTGTTTCCGCCTACTGTGGAGCTCAACACCTTACAGTGGCTGCAGCCAGACCCTTCTCATTTTAACTGCAATGTAAAGGGGTGGAGCTCTGGAGTTCTGCGGCCAAACTCTATCGGTGACCATTAACGTCAGCTCCGCCTACTTGGACCACTCAGTGGAGTCAACTTCACCTACTTGGAGAATCAGTGTGGAAGTTTCAGGCTGAAGACATATATTCTTCTCAGTTAGTAATCCGCAAAGGGAGAAAATGTATCAAATATCTATAAATAGGTTTTTGTTTCTAAGTTTTTGACAGCCTAACAAGTGTCATCATCAGAGAAAAATAATTTGACACACAGGTATCAAAGGCAATATATAGCAAATGAGGGGGTGGGGTGCAGGGGGAGGGGTAGATTGGTATGGTGGGGTTTAGAGAGTGTTAGTTATAAAGTCTTATTTATCATGTGCATGTTGTTCTTTTCAAGACTGCATACGCTGGGTTCATTATCAAATGTCTGTTAATGGAGTTTTCATTGGATAGCCAAGTTTCAGCCAGCTCTCTGGCACTTTGGCACTTCTACTATTAGCCCTGAATTTTATTTGCACCATGTCCTAGTTAAAAGTGTGTCCAGTTGAACCTGTATGTGTGTATATCACAGATCGTGGATCCTTCTTTCTGACAGTGTGGACGAAGTTTTCAGACCAGACAGCAGGTGAAACAATAAAGCACTTTATTATTTATTAGTTAGGCGCACAGTGAGAACAGTTTCAGAAAAGCAGACAATCAATACATGAAAGTGTCAGGGCTCTTCTGAACCCCGTCTGTTGGGTGGGGTCCAGTTTTATACCCCTAGAATGCGTGAGTTACTATCATTATAAAATGCAACAGTCAACAAATTTATTATACACAATCCTTGTGCCCCTTACAAAACCTGATTTCTTGGCTCCTTTTGTTATGGCGTTCAGATGTAAGCTTAAGGAACAAAATGATAAGGCAGCCTCCTGTGTGGAAGGCATGGACCTTGAGTCCTTAGCACAAATATTTTTCTGTTAGCTAAAAAACAAAGCATGATTTTGTAAAGCCTACTTCTCAGACATGACTTAGTACAAGGGAACGAAGAGAACATTCAGTTTCCACAACAGTATTGCGATGTTCTTATACGCATTACCAGATGTATATACAAGAATCCTGTTTGGATTGGTTTGCTCAGAATTAATTCTGCTTTTTGATCAGGATTTATCAGGAATTATTGACTTTGGCTTTTTTCATTTAATGGTTGTTGTTTTTATTGTCCCCAAATTCTAAATTTGCTTTTTGAAATTTTAGAATATTTATAATTAAGAATTCATGCTTTGGTCCTTTTCTTGCATTTAATGATTGTCTTGTGGTTTCCTGCTTTGGAATGTTCTCTTTCAGCGTAACTACTCCTTTATTCAGTTCAATTTAATTCAGTTTATTTTTTATAGCGCTCTTAGTTGAGTGCCAGTGCAGAGTACTGTGACAAGTTCTATGGTACAAGGCAAACATACATTTTAAAAATTGCTAAGTACGGAATATATCGATACAGATTTGTTAAAACACACTGAAAACAATGTAAAAACTAATTCATATAAATAGACCCCAGAAATATGTGTCCATTAATTAATTGTTGAACTAAGGTCAGATAACAATGGATGAGAGGAAAGAAAAAACTCCAGTCAGCAGCATCTATTTAGAAACGACAATGTGAGAAACTGTCACTGACCTAGACACTTAGGCCAACTAGGTGCCCACATCCTGCTAGGCATTCTATAGTGGTGTTTGTACTTTGCTCTAATGACAGAATATTTCTATCTGAAAATTACAATACTCCCAGTATCTGAGATGATTTTGTGGAGAACAGATTGGCAGCAAAGCAATGGCAACAAGATATCGAGAAGAGAAACAGAGTAGAGGAGGGTTAGTAATGGTTTTTAAATATTGTATTACTTATATTTCTGTACAAATGACTAAGAAACACAGATACTTTATGCACATCTAATCAGCAGATCTAATGAGGACATGCTTTGCTAAAGCAGAGAGTCTTCTTCTTGGATTTAAAACCTGATACTGAAGGGACCTCTCATATAACAGCAGGCAGATTATTCCTCAGCTTCCGGGTCATATAACTAAAAACATGACCTCCCACTGTTATTTTATTAACCTTTGGAACTTTAAGTAGTCTGGCATCTTGAGATTTTAATCTTCTTTCGGCTGCTCCAGTTAGGGGTTGCCACAGCGGATCATCTGTCCGCATATGAATTTGGCAAAATTTTACACCGGATGCCCTTCCTGACGTAACCCTCCCTATTTATCCAGGCTTGGGATTGGCACGAAGAAACACACTGGTTTGTGCATCCTCTGTGGCTGGGTTATGATTTACATCATTTGTAATGGTTACAAATTATGTATTTGCATGAGGGCAGCTGTTTGATTAAAAATTTCAATTGCAATTAATCGCACAGTTCAAGTTTGTAATCGAAGGTCACTTTGTATTAATTGCAATTTATCATATTTCCTTCAAGAAAATTTATATTTTTTGTATAAAGCAGAAATAACCCAGTGATTACTTTCTAATACAAAACAGTTTTAATAATCAGTTGCTTGGATGTTAAATTATTTCAGTTAGTGTATTGAACATTTTTGTGTAACAGAAACATTTGAACAAACAGTGAAGCACAAATCAGTCAATGTCTCAAAGTAAGATGTTTTATTTATGTATATACTAGGCTCACCCGCCTTTTAAAGCGACCAACTTTTAAGTTGACCACTTCTTAAGGCAATTCAATATGTAGATCAATTTGATATTTTATACAAACTCATTAATTTGGTTATATTGCATTTGAGCGGTATTACTTTAATACTCGTAGTTTCTGTTATTTTTGTGGATGAAATTTAAACTTTTTTTCTATATTGAGGTCACCCTTTTGAACCCCCCTGATATTTACTAAGCGGTGAGGCATTTGTACTCCATCAACATTAATTATTTCCAGAGATATAATTTTGTCTATTTTTCCAGTGCATCGCGCACAAAAGCAATGGAACGATGGGAGCACCAGAACTCTGCTCACATCATGTCGCTTCGTACCGCAAGCTGCAAGTAGTAAGTCTGTGATAAGCGGAATACTGCTACGCTTTCCACTCACGGGACGGAAGGAAAATTCCGACCGCTTTTATATAGTAAGAAAGAAGAAAAGATATCGCACAGTCTGGAGTAGAAAATCATCTTTTACCTGGAAAAACGAAACTACAAATCCCATCGTGCATTGCAAAATGGACGGGGCGTGTGTGAAAATCCGTGCTACTCGCACAGTCTGGAGTAGAAAATCATCTTTTACCTGGAAAAACGAAACTACAAATCCCATCGTGCATTGCAAAATGGACGGGGCGTGTGTTGAACTCCGCGCCTGTGTAGCACTCACGGGACGAAAGGACACCCGACCGCTTTTATATAGAAGAATGTATGTGTTTATTTATTTTTGTCGCTTTTAGTTATGAATTTCCCCAAAAGCAATTCTTCCTGTGTACTTAGTATCATACCAATCGTATCTTGTAGTACGGATTCTAATTAATGTTACTCTTCACCAGAGGTGGGTAGTAACGCGTTACATTTACTATATTACATTTACTTGAGTAACTTTTTAAAAAAAATTGTACTTCTAAGAGTAGTTTTACTGCACCATACTTTTTACTTTTACTTGAATACATTTGTAAAAAAGAAACACTACTCTTACTCCGCTACATTGGGCAACACTTGAATCATTACTTTTTTTCCTTTATATACACTATCCCAAACATGCACAGCCAGCGGCCACGTATTCTTTAGCCGTTTCCCATTCATTCTCTATGGTAGTGCTAAACCACTACCGATGCGGTCTATTTTCTGCCACTTCCGTTTCAGGGAGGAGCTGCTCTGCGCTTTTCGCCGCTCTGCCTGCCTCCCTGCAAGCATCTGCCTTCATAGACGGACGTTTTTCTTTTTTTTTTTTTAATAAATCGTTAAGTTTAAAATGTTGATCGAGGTTATTTCTGTTGATTAATTCATGCTTTCATTGATTACAGCTAATACTGTTATCAAGTGGTCACTATTTTTCCCTGTTGTATACAATCTATCTAGTGTCTTCCACATCTATCTCCACTCTCACTGCCTGCTTGCAGCATGTGTTGAGGATTGATATATGATTTAATGTATTCCTTTTTGTCATAATTCTCCGAGTTGTAAAATACATATACATTATATATAAAAGAAACTACTATATAGCTAATACTGTTATGTATCTGTCTAGTGCCTTCTCTGTCTGCCTATTATATAAGTGCCTTCCCTATCTATCCGTTTATCACATGTGAATGTACTCTCACTGCCTGCTTGCCTTTCTGCAGCACCTGTCATATAGTGCCTTTCACATCTATCTATCTATCTATCTATCTATCTATCTATCTATCTATCTATCTATCTATCTATCTATCTATCT
>JANRMT010062834.1:20859531-20870522 GCA_026402145.1 Polypterus bichir lapradei
TCTATCTATCTATCTATCTATCTATCTATCTATCTATCTATCTATCTTTCTATCTATCTGTCTGTCTGTCTCTCCAGCTCCATTTTTTCTGTCCTGACAGTTTTATATCTTCTATTATATAGTGCCTTCCCAGTTTATCTATCTAGTAACTTCTCTGTCTGTGCATTATTCAGTGATCTGTCTGACAGTGTATGTCTTACAGAACTTAAAAATAAGAACAGTTATAAGGACACTTGTTCATGTTAATTGCAGTCTCAGATTTTAATTTTTTTAAAAAGAGCAGTGACTTTCCTATTTATCTGTCTATCTAGTGCCTTTCAGATCTATATGTACTCTAACGGCCTCCTTGCTTTCCTGCAGCATGTGTTGAATAATAAACAGACTTAATTATTTTTCATTTATTTTATTGACATTAATCTCAGATACACACACACACACATATACTGTATATATATATATATATATATATACATATATATATATATATATATATATATATATATATATATATATAATAAATCTTATGTATTGCTTATGCTGAGATCTATCTGTCTAGTGCATTCTCTGTCTGTTTTCTTATATAGTGCCTTCACTGTCTGCCTATTATACAGTGAATTCCCTGTCTGTCTGTCTTTGTAGTAATAATAGTATTATTACTTTTTGATTTCCCTTTCTGCCTAGTATATAGTGCCTTTCCTATCTATCTGTCTTATATAATTCCTTTCTTGTCTGTCTATTTATCTGGCTATCTAGTGGCTTCTCTGCCTGTATATTATTTACTGTATACCCTGTTTTTTTCTGACAGTTTTGTATCTGTTATACAGTGCCTTCCATGTTTATTTATATATCTAGTGACTTCTCTGTCGGTCTATCTGTCTCTCTATTACGCAGTACTCTGTCTTTCTATGTGTTATGGATCTTAAAAATAACAGTTATGAGGGCTCTTGTTCATGTTATTTGCAGGCTCAATTGTTAAAAATATTTTAAAAGGAGCATCCCGCATGAAAATATAACGATCTCATTAACTGACAGTGCATACCAATTAATAAATTTTATGTCCGTTTGAGGTTATAAAGATGTAATTTATTTTTACTCATTTTTTATTTTATTATTTGGAAATAGCAGAATTTGCACATTATTTTATATTTTTGTCTGTCTTATTGCATTTCTAAAAGATAAATCATTTATTATGATCAAACAGTTACTCAGTACTTGAGTGGTCTTTTCACCAAGTACTTTTTTACTCTTACTTGAGTAGGTTTTTGGTGGACTACTTTTTACTTCTACTTGAGTAATATTATTTTGAAGTAACACTACTCTTACTTGAGAACAATTATTGGCTACTCTACTCACCTCTGCTCTTCACAGACTGCATGTACCCCCAGACGCTTGGTGATGCTGTATGGGTGTCGTATTTTCAGCTCTCCCCAGGCCCCAATTTCTAATCCTATTCTATTTATTTGACATGTATATTATTTGGTAATTGTCAAGTGTTAAATAACCTACGTGCCTCCCCCATACTAAGTTCTTACATACAGTTTTGTATGTTTTAGTAACAAAAACAAACAAAAGAAAATAAAGAAAAAAATAGCATTTCTTCTTTTAGTGGATTGCCACAGCATTCTAACATAATTCAGCATGATGTACATCATGGCAATGTGTACATTTTAGATTTAAATTTTTTATTTAACATTTGATTATATTTTGCATTAATGGTTTGTGTTTATGATTATTAGTAATTGATTTGATTTATTATTTAATATACATTGGCGAGAAGGTATTTGTATGACACCCTGTTATTTATTTATATTTTTGGGAAAGGTATGTTATTTTATTTTTTGTTATATAAAAATAAAATATTTAATATTATAAAGCTGAACTATTATTTATTGTGTGAGGCTGTGTATATTGTAAAGAGTTTTTTTTTTTTTCTTTTTATCTGATGAATAATACAGTCGATTCCGGTTAATCGGACCACATCAGGACATCGATCATTTTGGTCCTAATAACCGGCTGGTCCGATTACATGAACATGCCCTATACATGTGCAACCAAGACGGGACGTGCTGTAAATAACATATTAAAATGTCATTATGACTTTTATTGTGCTGCACAAGCGTATGGTGAACATACAAACAAGAACTATGTACATGTACATGTACAGTTGCTTACAACTTTGTTTATTGAAAAAGAAATCTACAAATTCTTCGAAACTATCTACACGACACTCATAATGCGAAGCACAATAAAAAAGGTTACATTACCAAATTCCAGTCAACATTTGAAGAACTTTTCTAGTGTGATCTGATGCATTCTGTTGACGCACTGCACTTGAACAAAATCACCACAAACATCTAATGCATCAATGGGACTGCCTTCATTTCCCTCCTGCATGAAATAACGGCGAAAAGTTTCAATGCATTTCCTGGCATCCTGTGTTGTCACTTGCACTAACTCATTAGGGTCATCATCATCACTTTCCTGGTCTTCCGATGCTGTCATGTGTTTTGCTGCAATTCGAGTAACAATTGAAGCATCGTTATCTTCATTTTTATCGAGGCAGTGAAGCTCGCTGTCGATAGATAAAAATTCTTCGTAATTTTCGACCTGTTGAAGTTCCACATTTCATCATTCTTTTCACTCTCAATCGGCATGTCCACATCCATCTGCAAGACCAAATGCCTAAAGCCACTGTGAGAAAAACAGTTCTGAATTGTCTCACTGCTGATTTTTCGCCAGGCTATCGGCCACAAATGTAACTGCTTGTAAGATGTTGACCTTTGCACTGACTTCTGTTGCTCTTGACGATGAGGTCAGCAAATTTTCTTCAATTGCTTCAAGGACATAATTAACCAACCTTGCACAATAAAAGATCTTCAAATTTTTGATAATGCCCATGTCCATAGGCTGCACCAAAGCTGTGGTCCTGGGAGGTAGAAATTCCAGTTGGATGTTCTTCAAGCAATCTAAACGAGGATGTGCTGCACAATTGTCGAGAAGGAGCAACACTTTTCTCGACTGGCGTTGTAGCTCTCTGTCCCAATCCTTCAGCCATTCTTTCAAAAGTTCAGAGGTCATCCACACATTTCTATTTGCATGATACACAACTGGTAAACTGTCCATTATAAGTCCCTTAAAGCAACGAGGTTTGGCGCTTTTTCCTATAACCAACAGCTTCCTCTTGTTCCTGACATGTTTGAGCAGCACAAGACAGTAACGCGATCCATTGCTTTTTTAGAGCCATAAAGTGCAACATGATTGTAACTTAAGGAGCCGTCCGGTGTGGCACGATAATACAGCCCGGTTTCATCGGCATTGTAGATGTCATCAGCTTGGAATTTTTCATGAATCTCAAGAAGTTTTGTTGATTTCCATTTTTCAGCACCTGCGCCATCAGCACTTTCTTTCTCGCCATGTGTCTTCTTGAATTTTATGTCATGTCTAGATTTCCATCGAGACAACCAAGCGTCTGTAGCTTTGAAATCATCGTGGCCCAACTTTTTAGCAAGTTCTTCTGCTTTGCACTTTAACATTGGGCCGCTTACTCGCACATTCATCCAGTAACAATGGCAAGCCATTCATTAAGGGCCTCATCGACATCTGGATCCTTGCCTTCACGCTTCTGTTTTTGAGAAGTTCCTCGTGGTCTTTCACATTGTGCCCATTCTTCTCGCAGCTCATTCTCTTGTTTTAACAAGCACAAAATTGTAGTCTTTGCCAAGCCGGTAATTTCAACCAACCGACGCCAACTAGTGTTTGTAGTTGTTGCCTGATCTGATCCAGGAAATCAATTTTTTCAGCTAACGTCAAGTCCCGCCGTGGCCTTTTGGCAGGGGAGACAAGACACGCACAGTTCACAGACTAAAAGAGTTCTGATGAAATCTTGGTGTTTCCGGGTCAAGATGTGGAGGTCAGGAGAGCCACAAAATGCTCGCCATTCAAAGCTTCGGCACTAAAAGCGTCCAGTTTGACTTTCTTGAAGCAAAAGCTTTCTCGCGTAACCTTTAATCCTGATTGACAGGAAGGAATTCCTTGCACGGACACTCTTGTTTACGCTCGACTTCATGTCGCCGGCTACTGGGCGGTCCGTTTTAGGAAAGAAAGGGCAGGCATGTTCATTCCCACTGGTTTGCACTTGGTACAAATTTTCCAACTTCCTGACCTTTGATAAAAGCATAAATTCTCCTGGGGAGCCCAGGGATCCTCCCGATGTCGCTGACCCGCTTTACATCTGCTCTCTGCGGGCGACTTGCGGCTTCTTTTTCTTATTCTCTGTCACGTTCTTTGGTCTGATTAAACGGAATTTTGGTCCAAATAAGCGAACAATATTAGGCTTATGTAATTTGATCTGTTTCAGTTCTTTAGGATTCGGTCCAAATAAGTGGCTGGTCTGATTAACCAGTGGTCCAATTAACCGGAATCGACTGTATATTGTAATAGTTCTATATGTAATGTGCATGTTATGAAAACAGAGCTAGATGCATGGTGAAGGCTGTAGAGCCTTTGGTGAGAAGCAGCTTGTATGACGCCCTGTTCTTTATCTTGTTTCTGGAAAGGCAAAAAGGGTATAAACTTCTGATTCTCCTCTATGTTGACTTGTTTTTGACACAACACCAATTAGGATGGATTCGAGTCAGTTACATGTGCTTACTGTCCAGGGAGGAGTGAACTTCACTCTTTAGTCAGGACAGTTCAGTTGTACGTCTCTCCGGTGTGAATTCTGGTGCGTCTCTGAAGAGAACTCCTCTGACAGAATTGTTTGCCACATTCCAAAAAGCAATATGGCTTCTCTCAGAGATTATTTCTCAACAATAGTTTAGTTTGCTTACTTTTCAGGACAGGACTGAAAATCACTCTTGATTCCTGAAGGGTTCTAGTTTTTCTGGACTGATTATTGAACTGCTACTGTTTTTATTCACTTGTGAACTCTAGTGTGGTCATTCAGACTGCTCCTTTGTAAAAACTGTTTACCACCTTCATTACAGCAATACGGCTTCTCTCCTGTGTGAACTCTAGTGTGTGCCTGAAGATGGCCTGTTCATAAAAACTGTTTACCACATTCATTACAGCAATACGGCTTCTCTCCTGTGTGAACTCTAGTGTGGTCCTTCAGACTGCTCATTTGTGAAAACTGTTTACCACATTCATTACAATGAAATGGCTTCCTCCTGTGCGAACTCTAGTGTGGTCCTTCAGACTGATTTTAATGTGTGTTTTAATTTGTAAGTGATGATAAGTTCAGATAGGTAAATATGGCCTTGGCCATTTATAGTTGTATATGTTACAAGGAAGATCTTGAGGTCAAAGTAATAAGCTCAGCAGGACACCATATTTAACTTCTGAGTAATGACGGAGTACTGTCAGCCCATTTCTTTCACACTGAATAAAGCTGGTTTTGCTAAAGTACTGAGACTCAGCCTCGTGTTTTGGGGTGCATGACAGGGACTCACATGTTACAGCACATACACACGTGGTCACCATGCTATAATAAACAGTATATGCTCATACGGATGTTGACTATATAATTAAGGCACACCGACTGAGAACGAGCATGGAAGACAATTACCCACAGTCCCCACATGATGCTCGGCGGACAAAGCATATACGTACTATTTGTATTGCAAGACCTTGCTCATTTATCAAGTTAAAATTTATTAAAAATTTTAGCTTGTCCTGCAAAACAGTCGCACACCAAGTTAATCGCAATCTAAGGTTTCACTGTATATTAAAAATAGCAGCGGCCCTAGCACTAACCCCTATGGAACACCACTCCTAACATCTAATTGAACATATTATTGAATCATTAGTGATGTGAAAATGTCTCTTTAGAGTGTGTTTTAATAACCATAGTGATTACATTTTCAAATTATAAGAGTTCACCAATTGAGACGCTGTGGCTTTGTGCTCCCCGAATAGGTGCTCTTTTCTGCTATTATTTTTCTTAATATTGACTTTCATTGTTTTACACACGGAAGCGAGCTAATAGCAAAGATAGATAGATAGATAGATAGATAGATAGATAGATAGATACTTTATTAATCCCAAGGGCAAATTCACATACTCCAGCAGCAGCATACATAAAGAACAATATTAAATTAAAGAGTGATAAAAATGCAAGTATAACAGACAATAACTTTGTATAATGTTAACGTTTACCCCCCGGGTGGAATTGAAGAGCCACATAAGTCTGGGGGAGGAACGATCTCCTCAGTCTGTCAGTGGAGCAGGACAGTGACAGATGATACTGTTCAGTGGATGCAGTGGATTCTCCATGATTGACAGGAGCCTGTTTAGTGCCCGTTGCTCTGCCATGGATGCCAAACAGTCAAGCTCCGTGCCTACAATAGAGCCTGTCTTCCTCACCAGTTTGTCCAGGCGTGAGGTGTCCCTCTTCTTTATGCTGCCTCCCCAGCACACCACCGGGTAGAAGAAGGCACTTGCCACAACCGTCTGATAGAACATCTGCACCATCTTATTGCAGATGTTGAAACACACCAGCCTTCTAAGGAAGTATAGTTGGCTCTGAC
Organism: Polypterus bichir lapradei; assembly: GCA_026402145.1. NCBI lineage: Eukaryota > Metazoa > Chordata > Cladistia > Polypteriformes > Polypteridae > Polypterus > Polypterus bichir. The sequence goes on from JANRMT010062834.1 coordinate 20,866,059, forward strand.
CTTTCTTACACAGAGCATCAGTATTGGCAGTCCAGTCCAATTTCTCAACCAGCTGCACTCCCAGGTATTTATAAGTCTGCACCCTCTGCACACAGTCACCTGTGATAATCACGGAGTCCATGAGGGGCCTGGGCCTCCTAAAATCCCAGCTCCTTGGTTTTGCTGGTGTTCAGTTGTAGGTGGTTTGAGTCGCACCATTTAACAAAATCCTTGATTAGGTTCCTAATTATTATAACACAGAAGCAATACCACAGGAGATTCTCAGATCACCTGGACTTACGTTGACTCCTACACTTGGAAGACAACGACACAGATGGTGCAGGGAAAGGAAATAAAAAAGAGGGAAGCAAGCAGGACTACTAACTAGGCTAAAGGCTGCACCGCATAAAACCCCTCCTTCTAGCGTTCTCCTTGCAAATACTAGATCACTCGCAAATAAAATGGGCAAGCTCTGACTGGATATTTCCACACATAAAACTACAAGGGACTGTTGCCTTTTGATATTTTTCAGAGACATGGCTGGATCCCACCATACTGGACACAGCAGTTCAGCTCGCAGGTTGCACGCTCCATCGAGCCGATCAAACCCCCGATTCCGGTAAGAAAACAGGTGGAGGTCTGTGTGTCTTTACTAATAATGCTTGGTGCACTAATATAACTATAATCAACAAGTTTTGTTGTCTGGACATGGAATATCTGATGCTAAGATGCCGACCGTTTTACCTACCGAGAGAACATACTTTCATTATTGTTACGGCAGTATACATACCTCTTCAGGCTAATGTTTATTCAGCGCTTGAAAAATTGTTTGACATTATCAGTAAACAACAGAACTCGCACCCTGATGCAGTTTTTATTATTGCTGGGGATTTTAATCAAGCGAATCTTAAGGATGTATTCCCCAGATTTTATCAGCATGTACAGTGGAACTTCGGTTCACGAACGTCTCGGTTCACATACAACTCAGTTCACGACCAAAAAGCTTGCCAAACTTTTGCCTCGGCTCACAACCACACACTCGGTATACAAACAAGCCAGTTTCCCTTGCCTGCCTGCCTGCCTGAGCTGAGCTGAGCTGAGCTGAGCTGAGCTGAGAGAGAGAGAGAGAGAGAGAGAGCAAGAGCGAGCGAGCACGTGCCTGCTGGGGAGGGGGAGGAGGAGATTGCTGCACGTGTTGGCTTGCACTTACTGGCTGCAGATAGGCAGGCAAACCATCCCCCCAGTTCCATGTGCCTGCTGGGGAGGAGGAGGAGATTGCAGCACGTGTTTGCCTGCCTACGTGCAAACGCACCATCCCCCCACCACAGGCAGGCTGCCGCGTGGCTGCAAGAGCTCTGTTCATTGTTCTCCTTCCATTGGCTTCTAAGCAAGTGAAGAGTGGTGAGAAGAAAGTTTTGAAGAAAATTGAAATCGAAGTAAAGAAAGAAATTACAAGAGGTGGAAAAACTGTTTACCAGTTTACTCATTTACCAATCTGAGAACCCTCGTGCTTTCAAGCAGCACAATGTAAACAAAGCCAGACTGCCAATAATGTGGAGGGCAAACATGAAGGGTTGTTTTACAAGAACTTTGTTTTTGGAATGGCTGCATGAGGCTTTCACTCCCACCAGCTAAAAGCACCAGAAACCCAAGAAATCACAAGAGAGAAAACACCTGAAGGAAAACACTTCATGCCAGAATTCGACTCATGCAAGGTTAGTTTTCTTGGTGGTTTTTGTATTACGGATTTTTCAAAAGTAAATTTTTCAGTTCATAACGCGATTTGTTGCAATGTTACTTTTCTCTTTTTTCAAATATTCGTTTTTTTCCCTGTGCTTAAAACTCATTTAAAAAATTGTTTACATGGAGGACTTCATCGCGTGATTTGTTGCAATGTTACTTTTCTCTTTTTTTCAAATGTTTCTGCTGTGCTTAAAACTCATTTTAAAAACATTGTTTACAGCGATCAGGCTTTAAGTTTAATAGCGTGATCTCCTGCAATCTTACTTTTGTGGTTGCTTGTGAGTTGGTTTTTGCATGCGCTTCGGATTTGTTCCAGTGTTCCTTTTTTTTTGCTGTGCTTAAAACTCATTTTAAAAACATTGTTTACAGCGATCAGGCTTTAAGTTTAATAGCGTGATCTCCTGCAATCTTACTTTTTTGGTTGCTTGTGAGTTGGTTTTTGCATGCGCTTTGGATTTGTTCCAATGTTCCTTTTTTCCGCTGTGCTTAAAACTCATTTTTAAAAAAATGCTGCGCGAGCACGTGCTACAGAGAGATTAGAGAGCGCGAGCGAGCAAGCGCAGAGAGATGAGAGCGCGGGCAGCTGACAGGGAAGGGATGGGGGGAGGATTGGGTGGGTGGTGTGTGTGTGTGCGCGCTCGCGCTACAGAGAGAGAGAGAGCGTATGAGCCAGCCTGCTTCTGTAGCTGAGGGAGGGAGGGAGGGAGGGGCTTTGGTGGTGTGTGTGCTACAGAGAGAGAGAGAGCGTGAGCGAGCCAGCTCATGTAGCTGAGCAGGGAGCCTGGGTGTTTTGTGTCAGTGTTATTCAATGTTTTTACATTAGTTTACTATTACACTGTGCATTCTATGGTGTAATTAACTATATTTGTGCTTAATCTTTACATATTTTTACATATTTACATACAGTTTGTACGGTCTGGAACGGATTAATTGTATTTACATACAATCCTATGGGTGAAACTGCTTCGGTTCGGAACCGAGGTTCCACTGTACATTGTAAAACCAGAGAGGAAAACACTTTAGACCACATCTATACAAACATAAAAGACGCCTATAAAGTCATTCCATGTGCCCGTTTCCTGAACAGGCATTAGCTCTCTTGGAAATGTGTTCTTTTGAAATTGCGGCATATTAAGTAACTAAACAATATAGTAATATACCAGAAAAGGCGATATCCCTCCCATCGTGATTACAGCGGTACAAGAATCACATGAGAAAAAATATACTTTAGCTTACATCTACTGACGGTTAATGCGGTTACAGTTGATCTGTTTGATAGATAGGCAAACTGGTGTTGGTCTAGATCAGCTGGGATGGAGGCTTTGATGTGGGTGATTACCAGTCATTCAATGCACTTTGCGATGACAGGGGTGAAAGCAACTGGTTGATAGTTATTAAGACAGGTTATTCTCATTTTTTTGGGAACAGGTGCAATGGTTGTGGATTTCAGGCACAAGGGGACTACACCTGAGGAGACAGAGAGGTTGAATGTGTGTGTAAATACCTCCGCTAATTGGTCAGCGCAGGCCTGGAGCACACGTCTTTGCACATTATCAGGACCTGCTGCCTTTCTTGTATTGATGTTTTTGAGTGCCCACCGCACATCATGTATGTGTACGACCAAAGGCTGTGAGTCTCTGGTCAGCTCGAAGCTGACTGGAGGCTGGTTACTGTCCTTGTCAAACCCTGCAAAGAAACTGTTAAGTTCCTCTGCTAGGTTGGCATTGTTATTGGCCAGTGTGTATTGTACGTCATGTTTCTTTTTGTAATCCATGATTAATCAGATGCCTTGCCACTTCCGCTGTGAGTTTGAGTTACTGTCAAAGTCCTCCTCAATCCGGTTTGTTCATTAGTTTAGCAGACTTGATGCCCTTCTTGAGGTTAGCTCTGGCAGCTCTATAGGTTTAGGTGTCTCCTACTTTAAAGGCTTTGTCCCTTTCCCTGAGTAGCTGTATCTGTGTGGCTCTATATGCTGCTGTCTCGCACCTGGAAAAGCCCAACACCTAAGTTAGGGTGCTCTTCATTGACTACAACTCTGCATTTAATACCATCATACCTAACCAGCTGATCCAAAAACTCTATGCACTAGGACTTGCTCCGTCCATATGCAACTGGTTACTGGATTTTCTCACCAACCGCCCTCAGTCTGTCAGGATGGGCAAACACACATCCTCCACCCTTACCCTGAGCACTGGTGTGCTGGAAGGATGTGTACTAAGTCCCCTTCTCTATGCACTTTTCACCCATGACTGTCAACCCATCCACCAATAAAACATTATTAAATTTGCGGATGATACGACTGTCATTGGGCTTGTAACAGAGAACAATGAAGCTGCATATAGGGAAAAGGTTCAGAATCTGACAGCATGGTGCAACACCAACAACCTGTTCTTAAATACCAACAAGACCACAGAAGTTATTCTAGACTTTAGGACCACTAAAAAGACCAATCACAGCCCGATAACAATCAATGTAAATGCTGTAGAGAGAGTTTCCAGCTTTAAGTTTCTAGGAGTCACCATCTCAGAGGACCTGTCCTGGGCTGACAACAACTTGGCAATAATAGGCAAAGCACAACAACGCCTCCATTTTCTCAGGAAGCTAAGGAGAGCTGACCTCCCCCAGAAGCTGCTAGTTAATTTCTATAGATGCACTATAGAGAGCATCTTAACTAACTGCATGATGGCCTGGTATAACAGCTGCACCAAGGCTGCTAAAGAAGCCCTGCAGCGGGTCGTTAAA
>JANRMT010062834.1:20870922-20889854 GCA_026402145.1 Polypterus bichir lapradei
GATCAGGCTTTAAGTTTAATAGCGTGATCTCCTGCAATCTTACTTTTTTGGTTGCTTGTGAGTTGGTTTTTGCATGCGCTTTGGATTTGTTCCAATGTTCCTTTTTTCCGCTGTGCTTAAAACTCATTTTTAAAAAAATGCTGCGCGAGCACGTGCTACAGAGAGATTAGAGAGCGCGAGCGAGCAAGCGCAGAGAGATGAGAGCGCGGGCAGCTGACAGGGAAGGGATGGGGGGAGGATTGGGTGGGTGGTGTGTGTGTGTGCGCGCTCGCGCTACAGAGAGAGAGAGAGCGTATGAGCCAGCCTGCTTCTGTAGCTGAGGGAGGGAGGGAGGGAGGGGCTTTGGTGGTGTGTGTGCTACAGAGAGAGAGAGAGCGTGAGCGAGCCAGCTCATGTAGCTGAGCAGGGAGCCTGGGTGTTTTGTGTCAGTGTTATTCAATGTTTTTACATTAGTTTACTATTACACTGTGCATTCTGTGGTGTAATTAACTATATTTGTACTTAATCTTTACATATTTTTTACATATTTACATACAGTTTGTACGGTCTGGAACGGATTAATTGTATTTACATACAATCCTATGGGTGAAACTGCTTCGGTTCGGAACCGAGGTTCCACTGTACATTGTAAAACCAGAGAGGAAAACACTTTAGACCACATCTATACAAACATAAAAGACGCCTATAAAGTCATTCCATGTGCCCGTTTCCTGAACAGGCATTAGCTCTCTTGGAAATGTGTTCTTTTGAAATTGCGGCATATTAAGTAACTAAACAATATAGTAATATACCAGAAAAGGCGATATCCCTCCCATCGTGATTACAGCGGTACAAGAATCACATGAGAAAAAATATACTTTAGCTTACATCTACTGACGGTTAATGCGGTTACAGTTGATCTGTTTGATAGATAGGCAAACTGGTGTTGGTCTAGATCAGCTGGGATGGAGGCTTTGATGTGGGTGATTACCAGTCATTCAATGCACTTTGCGATGACAGGGGTGAAAGCAACTGGTTGATAGTTATTAAGACAGGTTATTCTCATTTTTTTGGGAACAGGTGCAATGGTTGTGGATTTCAGGCACAAGGGGACTACACCTGAGGAGACAGAGAGGTTGAATGTGTGTGTAAATACCTCCGCTAATTGGTCAGCGCAGGCCTGGAGCACACGTCTTTGCACATTATCAGGACCTGCTGCCTTTCTTGTATTGATGTTTTTGAGTGCCCACCGCACATCATGTATGTGTACGACCAAAGGCTGTGAGTCTCTGGTCAGCTCGAAGCTGACTGGAGGCTGGTTACTGTCCTTGTCAAACCCTGCAAAGAAACTGTTAAGTTCCTCTGCTAGGTTGGCATTGTTATTGGCCAGTGTGTATTGTACGTCATGTTTCTTTTTGTAATCCATGATTAATCAGATGCCTTGCCACTTCCGCTGTGAGTTTGAGTTACTGTCAAAGTCCTCCTCAATCCGGTTTGTTCATTAGTTTAGCAGACTTGATGCCCTTCTTGAGGTTAGCTCTGGCAGCTCTATAGGTTTAGGTGTCTCCTACTTTAAAGGCTTTGTCCCTTTCCCTGAGTAGCTGTATCTGTGTGGCTCTATATGCTGCTGTCTCGCACCTGGAAAAGCCCAACACCTAAGTTAGGGTGCTCTTCATTGACTACAACTCTGCATTTAATACCATCATACCTAACCAGCTGATCCAAAAACTCTATGCACTAGGACTTGCTCCGTCCATATGCAACTGGTTACTGGATTTTCTCACCAACCGCCCTCAGTCTGTCAGGATGGGCAAACACACATCCTCCACCCTTACCCTGAGCACTGGTGTGCTGGAAGGATGTGTACTAAGTCCCCTTCTCTATGCACTTTTCACCCATGACTGTCAACCCATCCACCAATAAAACATTATTAAATTTGCGGATGATACGACTGTCATTGGGCTTGTAACAGAGAACAATGAAGCTGCATATAGGGAAAAGGTTCAGAATCTGACAGCATGGTGCAACACCAACAACCTGTTCTTAAATACCAACAAGACCACAGAAGTTATTCTAGACTTTAGGACCACTAAAAAGACCAATCACAGCCCGATAACAATCAATGTAAATGCTGTAGAGAGAGTTTCCAGCTTTAAGTTTCTAGGAGTCACCATCTCAGAGGACCTGTCCTGGGCTGACAACAACTTGGCAATAATAGGCAAAGCACAACAACGCCTCCATTTTCTCAGGAAGCTAAGGAGAGCTGACCTCCCCCAGAAGCTGCTAGTTAATTTCTATAGATGCACTATAGAGAGCATCTTAACTAACTGCATGATGGCCTGGTATAACAGCTGCACCAAGGCTGCTAAAGAAGCCCTGCAGCGGGTCGTTAAAACAGCAGAGGCCATTATTGGGACTGAACTGCCATTACTCGAACTCTTGTATAAGACTCGCTGTGTTAGAAGGGCCAAAAAATATTCTGAAGGACAAAACTCATCCTGGAAATTCTTTGTTTGAGCTCTTCCCGTCAGGAAGATGCTTTAGGTCAATCCGTGTACGCACACACAGACTAAAAAATAGCTTTTTCCCATCTGCCATAAACTTTCTCAACTCTGAATCTCCTCAGTCTAAGATCATTTTTAATTGAACATTTGCAATAAGCTATATTAGTAAGGTGCAATATACTAATGTATTACAATATAGAATATGTAATGTACTATTCATTAACAGGTGCAATAACAGTTTATGCTGCTGTACTTTGAGCAATAATAATTTACTCTGGTTACTTGATTACTTAACACTGTATACGACATATTTGGAATTGTTTGGCTTTTCTTTAAATGCATCTTGGGGCAGTCACAAAAAGTAATTTGCAGGAAATCATTATTCTCATAAAAATTACTATATATATTTCATTTACATTTTAATTTGTCTGATCAACATGCAGAATTTTATGATTTACCCACACCGTGATTATCTGATTTCTGCACAATAGGGAGGTCCATGACAAACTGCTCTGATGAAACTTGGACAAACTAATGACTGCTGCAATATTGGAAAAAAAAGCCACATGGTGAGGACATGCAAATTTCAGACAGCTAGTGACTTTGATGGACTGCAAAGTCAGGACTCTGGTGCATTTCAAACCATTGTGCCACTCCAAGTCACGTTATCCATTGATTTAATGTACTTTATAACAAACAAGGAATACACTCACTCAGGTCACGTAATGCTTTTAATACTTAAGACAAAAAAGATTTGTAATAGGCCTTTATACACATCATTGAAATAAAAAATGCATTTAATAATGTATTTATCTTCACTGTTCAGTCATGCAAAGTATGTCAGCAAATTTCCAGGAAATCAAAACAAACAAGTAATATTCAGTTCATAGATAACTGTGTGCAGATTGAAGCCTTCTAAGGTGCAAAGAGATTTTGGTGTTTTATGCAAAGTGAATACAACTCCACAAAACAGGCCTGATTAAAAGTATCAGCAACTAACAACATATGTTTTTTATATGTTGTACAATTTGTCATTATTTAAGTGTGAGATTTGCTCATTGATGATAATCCATGTAGTACAGTATATACAGTCTTTAGATTAGGATATTGACCTATTTCACTTACCAAAAAGTATTGACATAAAGAACAGATCTTTCAAATGCAGCTTTTCTTCTGCTCTTTGTATGGAAAATTTAATGCCTGTTAATTTCTGAATTTTAATCAGGACAGCTAATTTGTTGCCTTTCTAGCCCACAGAAAGAATTATAAAGTTCACGTCTGTTTTATAATCATTTCATCTGTTCATGATATTATATGTAGACTGTCTTCTTTTTCGCTTTTTCCCCTTTATTTGAAAAGAAAACATTACTCACAGAATACAATTCAATCAAACTAGTGAGATTAAAAGAGCAAATAAAACTGTAAGCTGGAAAATCAGTCCAGAATAAAAAAAGAACTCAGTATTCTGCACCCAAAAATTCTTCTCTGTCTGAAAGTTTTTTTCATTTGTTTGAATCTGGCAGTGAATACCATTTCTGCATTACTAAACAGATCTGCACCTTTGTAGTTTGGTGGTCATTTTTCCATTTTAAGCTTGCAAAGTAATCTGGGAGGCATTGCTTTCTTTAAATATTTTCATGTCTTTTCAGAGTGGCTGTTGTGCACATTGTGACTTTCTTGTTTCCACATCACTCCTAGTTACTTTGTTCCTCACTCAATATGACTTCAGTAGCTAAATCCACTTTGCCATTTATTTAGATTTTTGTCCGATGAACTGCAGTTATCCTGGACAGATTTTAGTTCCTATATATAAAGGATTCATTTAATTGACAAAAATGTTGGAAAATAAATATTGAGGACATGCAGAAAGGAGAAAAAAAGAATGTGATTTTTTTAATGAAAGTGTAACATTTTACTTCAGTTGACGGAATCACACTTCCACCCAGTTGCTTTGGATATCATGCATCTTGCATTTTGCATAACCTGACCTGTTTTTTAATTAGTGTGTACTAATTATTTGGTCCACACTCCACTTCTATGAATCTTGGCCTCTAGTTAAGTAAAATAATATTACAAAATGATTTTCAATGACAGGCATCAAAAGTGCTTTTAACATGCATGTTCTTAATTGCTATTATTTTGTTATTTGCTTTGCCATAATATAATATATATATATTATAATATATAATAATCCACATTAGTGAACTGACATTTTTCCCTCTTTACAGAAAACTACATAAACAATTTTTTTCCGTATCTCAGGTAAGATTACTCCATATACTAATGGATTTACAAGAGGGGGTAGAGTTAGAAATTCCAGAGAAGCAAACAAAGTTAATGTGTTTAATGTCCTCTTTAAATTAAGTCTGCTCTCTATTACTTCAAATAGTACCGAACTTGTAAAAAAAAATAATGTTACTAGATGTGGAACACATGTTTGAAAAGCTTTAAACTTGTGAGACTTAGAATTATTCCAACATACTCTAAGAATTTTTATGTAGGAATATATAATGAAAATTAAAGGTAAGCAATGGGAGCAAATTATCAAAAATCCATAAATATTATTAGTATTAGTATCTATGCATGATAATTTGACAATTTCCCAGCTGCTGCAATAAACCCTATTAATTTCATAACCACATAAAGGCAGGCGTGCAACTAGTGATATTCCCACAGACATTACAGTTATAGAGTACATCCATGAAGCAAAAATTAGCAATTTTACTCTTCTACTGGAAATTATAGTTACATAATGTAAAGGGAAATTTATTGCTATATACCTGTCATGAGCCATGACTGTTAAAATCGATATTTCAGCTGAAACATAAATATAAATGAAAAAAGTCTGTGTGTAACAAGCAGTAAGAGAAACAACCTCATTATTAGTGTGCAAGTCAAACATAAATTTTATATAAAAACTTGTGGCTCCAATAAGTTCACTGAGGAGTAAATTACACAGAAAAATATACATGGGCTCATGTAAGTTCTTATCCACAAGTATTACAAAAATTATTGAACAATTAAACAATATAATTAAAAAATAGGCAATAACTGCAAAAGGAAAATATAGTTCTTTTTTTCCTTCCATGGCCTGAAATGTAGTAAGTTTAATTTTATTCTCATGAGTTGCATTTTCCATTAATATTCCTGGCTGCTCAGAAATACCTATTGATTAAAAAAAAACATGTCATTTAGGAGAGTGAATATCTTGGATATCCAAGTAAAACCAAATGTAAAGTATAATTTTACATGAAATAAATTCAGCTAATTATGGCAGAATACTTTTATCTAGCCGTCAATCAAATAAGATTCCTTTTATATGTTTTCCAGTGAATATGATTTGCACATTCTCATATATAAAAAAAAGAAAAGTGTCTGTGCTTCCATTTTTACAGACTGTTATTACAGATGTTGTGGAACTCAAATGAATAATCATTTACACTTATAAAATGCTCCTTGCCATCCTGGTATAAGGACCACTGTATAAACAAATGACTCTGAATATCAAACAAATGTAATTTGTACTGGAAAATGTAAAATTCTATGAAATTATGCCTGTTACTACCATTTTGACATAATGCATCATTACACCTTTTGAGTTAACAGTATACACCATAAAGTTTTACATGCTTCTTAAGTGGTTACCTTTGTTTGTAGAACTCTTAGTGTAATATGCATTGAAGAACTTTTCTGGATTTAAATGATATAACACAGAGAACAGTTCAGATTTTTATACTTAGAACAATGGTCTACTGGGGTTTAACACCTCAACTCATTATCTTCTTATTCTTAGCATTTATTGTCAGGAGATATTTTGTTTGTGTAGTAATTATAAAGTATGTACTTTATAAAACACATTTTAAGTTCACAAAGGATTTCATAAACAGTAAACTACTATTCACTCATTTATTTTCTCAACCCTCTAATTCAAGTAGAAAGGGGTGGGAGCCAGAGCCTGCCTGTACAGCATCGGGCACATGGCAGGAACCAAGCCTGGGTGGCATGCTAGCCATGCAAAAAGTGCACTTATTTTCAAACCCTAGCACGCTAACTCTCAATCAGTTTAGTGTCAGAAATTAACCTATTATGTATCAACCCAGGTTGCAGGTGCTATGAAACAGCAACAATGTAAGAATGGAAACATGACATTTAAATTGGTTAATTAATTATCTGTTTTGCCGGTTTATGCTGGCAATTCATCAAATAAATCAGAAAGACTCCTACTTTATTTACCTTTCCTATCTCTGTTTTAGGAGGCGAGTCTAGACTTACATCAAGACTACTGAAGAACACTCATTTTAAGAAACAAAATAATACAATTTTTTGATAAACACAAAGATAATAGAACATATGATAACTGCATATATATGTTGACATATAAAACTGGACACAGACAGACTAGACAGACAAATATATAACACAGAAGTCTCTAGCTGTTTACTGGTTAGTTAGAGTTCTAATTTATCTTGGCACAGATAAGTAGTTTTACGATATCAAGTCTTTAAAGATGATGTCCAATGTTGTGTGGAGTTGTTGCTCTGTTGTCTCTCCAGGTTCAAGTGGAGGATTATTCCTGTGTTGGACTCTTTCTCTTGGCTGCATGATCCTTTGTTTGTGCTGTGCAGTGCTTTCCTCAGTTAGACCCTTTGCAGTGTCATCTGCAATTTCATGGGCGAAGCATTACACATTCTGACACAAAAGAGTTTAGATGCTGAAGTTCCCTTCTTGAAGTGATGGCTGCTTCTCAGCCTTCAGACTGGCTCATTGTTTAGCTTGGAAAACTTGATCTCAGCTTTCAGGTTTGCAAAGAGAACAGTTTGTGAGCTCCGGCTCACCAAAGAAGAGTGGCTCATAGCTTTTTAGTTTCAGAGAGCAGGTTTCACAGGTTGTCAATAATTTTGGAAAATGGGAACAGAGCTCCAGTGGGACTTCCCTCTGAGTACCCCTGAGAGAGCCACATGAGAGAGCCAGAGAGAATCCCAAGAAAATCTTCAGGGTGGTGCAGAGAGTATTAAGGGAATGTATGAGTGTAACTTCTCTTGATATGATTAAGGTCACTTCCAGTTACAAACTCAGGATCTCCTCATAGGCAAGTTCTTCTGTCCATTGAAGAACTTTATTGATTTACAGCCCTTTGTCCTTACTTGAGCTTATTTCGTGCCTCCTGGCTCAAGAAGTCTGCAGAGGGACCTCTGGGAAGATGTCAGTTCAACTCTGATTTACATCTTTGTTATAAGATGAAGTTCAGGTAGATCCTTATCCTGGAGTTCAGTCACTTGGTTTGGAATGCAAGTGGGGGAAAGCAGAGCTGGATGTCTGTGAAATCTGCTGCCTTGCAGACATGGTGTGACACTAAAGTGTAGCAGAATGGCCAATGCTCACTTTTTCCTGTAACAATAAGCACTGTACCATTATGCCACCCAAGTTGATAACATTGTTATGTTTAAATCAAAAAAAATCAGTTAATGAAATTTCCTCACTGCACCACCTTTCCTTTTCTTACTTGAGTGTACTACATTAATGCAAAGCTTTTTACAATCTTTGAATTTTTTGCACAGTTATCTAATTTCTATCATTGTGAATTCCGTCTTTTAAATTGATGAAAACGTGATTAAACGTTTCATAAAAGTAGTCTGTATATGACAGGTTTTTATACACTGTGTGCCTCACTTTTATGCATAATGGCACAGTTGAATAGTGTGACAAGTGTCTGGTCACACTTACAGGTAATCTAACCTAGACACTGTTAATATATCCTACTACGCCACCCAGTTTTATTAAGAGACTGGTAACTCTTGAGATTTACAGAAAATAGCACACAGGTTTCTTTAAATTGGGAAGTGAGTAAACACAAAATGAAAGACACAATAGTAATTTCAGGAAAAGCAACAGTAACTTCGATTACACAAGACAATATGAAGTAAATTAAAAAGATAAACGAACATAAAAAATCTAACAATATCAGGAACAAAATTCCTTTTTTTAAAAAGAAAAGCACACAATCCACACTCTAAAAGTCTATTAAAAACATGAAGTGGAGGATACAACTTTTAGTGGTGCAGAGTCCAGTTGCGCACTGTGTTACCCCAATAGTTTTTTGTCCAACTGTCCACGGATGCACTCTGTTCACCAGATGCTCGTTTCCCAACAAAAGTTTTGTTAAATCGTTGAATCACTGTCATTGTCTCTTCATCATACTTTTATTTCCTACTCTGGGCTCCTGGTGTTGCTGCGACCTAGGCACACCTTGCTTCTCATCTGACAGCTTGGCTTGGTCCTTTCATGCGGCTTCCCTCTCTCACTGGGCCCACAACCGGAGTCTTCTTGTGGAGCTGTCTCTTCCTCCCTGGAAGTAAGTCTTGCTGTCCTTGTGCCTCACGTCATACCAGCCACATACCTGAGTCTGTGCTCTCTGCGAGTGTCTTGGCAGCGTTCTCAGTGGACCGTCCCTCCCTCTCTCTGCCTTCTCCTGCCCAGGAGTTTAAATGTCCTTCAGTCCCTGTTTAGATCAACAGGACAATGGATTAAACAATAGGACATCCAAATTTCCTGGGTTTAACAAATAGTATAAACACAGGTTAACAAAATGTATTGTTACCAACTATCAATGAGTACACATATGCTGATTAGAAACCAATATTCTCAGACATGTTCATTTCTAAGTCAGGTAAATACAAACATTTTCCAAGGAAGGAGCAGTTCTTTTATCACAATTTTGTATTGTTTGTGTATTTAACCATTTAAAACTTCAAAGTGGTGATTCTTTGACAGCAAATACCTATATCCTGTAGATAGCCATTACAATAATCAGTAACAGTGTCACACACGTGCGTTTAGGAGACAGCTAAAGGGCCTGGGGAATTGTAATACTACACCAGACCAGTGGGTGGCAGAGTGTGCTGACTGTCTCTCTCAGTTTCTTGCAGACCATTCCTGGGAAATCTCACCAGGTTCCAGCACCTCTGATGACATCACTTCCGGCTCTGGCGCCTCTGATGACGTCACTTCTGGCTCCGGCACCATTGATGATGTCACTTCCGGTTCCGGACCAGATGACATCATTTCCTTCCCCAGTCCTTAAAACTGCCATCTTACCTCCAAATAATCAGTTCTGTTTTGGACTCTGTCTTGTGAGCATCTCTGTTCAAATATTACAAAACTTTTGCAACTGGGAAATAATATATGGGTGGCTGCCCCAAACCTTTATGATGTCTGAAGTCTCATTCTTATCACAGTGGCGTAGTCAGGAGGATGGTGATTCCCGAAAGAAAATGAGACAGGACCAAAGAATTAATCAGGAGAGAAAGTACTGGGACTGAGTTTCCTGGTGGGGAGTTCGTTCGGGGGTCAGGAATAACTTGGTGCAGGCTCCGCTTCCTAAATACAAAACTGGGCTAGTATTTTCTCAAAGGAAGAATATGGATGAGATTTACAGACGTGCACTGGTTCCTATGAAGGAAACGAAGGGAGCTCATTATGTTCTCTCGGAGAAGAGAGCTGAACCGCCCATTAAAATAAATAAATAAGATAAAAAATGGCTTTTTCCAGGCCAGCAGGCAAGGATATTAAATAAACTGGGAATTAGATCCAGAGCAATCTACCTAGGAGCAGGCAGAAGCTCTCTGGGAACAAACATCCCATTGGCTAAGGCTGTTTGAACTGACACCATTTCAAATAGTGCAGCAGGTTGCCTGTTTTTTGCTGTTAATTTGCGTGTGTATATCACCGGGTCCAGTACATTTGTTATTGCTTTGTAAGTGAACTGCATTGGTTTACCTTGCATGTTATCAGTTGGCTTGCGTTCTGTGTCATCTATAACGTGTATATTAATTGACTAAACATGTCAATTGTTTGAAAAGCTAAACATTTAACATTTAGGACCTGCATGGGTGAGTTACATCATATTGGGCCATCTTACCTTTCACAGTTTTGTGACAAGGTAGATGCGTTTTTTAAGATGCAGTGGAGTTTTGCCCTGCCCAGTGCGAGAACCTTGGTCAAACTGACTCCAATATCTGATAAATGGGATTTACTGTGATATTTAATGGGCACTGTAAAGGGTTAAATCACATTGAACCATCTTCATTTTCATAGTTTTGTGACATTGGCATAATATAAACTTGTTCAGGACAAATTCCTTTGTTAAATTACAGTTTAACATTTTTGACCCATGAGGGATCAAAAGCCATGTGAATAAGGACCAAAAGCAGTGTGAATACAGTGCATCCGGAAAGTATTCACAGCGCATCACTTTTTCCACATTTTGTTATGTTACAGCCTTATTCCAAAATGGATTAAATTTATTTTTTTCCTCGGAATTCTACACACAACACCCCATAATGACAACGTGAAAAAGTTTACTTGAGGTTTTTGCAAATTTATTAAAAATAAAAAAATTGAGAAAGCACACGCACATAAGTATTCTCAGCCTTTGCCATGAAGCTCAAAACTGAGCTCAGGTGCATCCTGTTTCCTCTGATCATCCTTGAGATGTTTCTGCAGCTTAATTGGAGTCCACCTGTGGTAAGTTCAGTTGATTGGGCATGATTTGGAAAGGCACACACCTGTCTATATAAGGTCCCACAGTTGACAGTTCATGTCAGAGCACAAACCAAGCATGAAGTCAAAGGAGTTGTCTGTAGACCTCCGAGACAGGATTGTCTCGAGGCACAAATCTGGGGAAGGTTACAGAAAAATCTTTGCTGCTTTGAAGGTCCCAATGAGCACAGTGGCCTCCATCATCCGTAAGTGGAAGAAGTTCGAAACCACCAGGACTCTTCCTAGAGCTGGCCGGCCATCTAAACTGAGCAATCGGGGGAGAAGGGCCTTAGTCAGGGAGGTGACCAAGAACCCGATGGTCACTCTGTCAGAGCTCCAGAGGTCCTCTGTGGATAGAGGAGAACCTTCCAGTAGGACAGCCATCTCTGCAGCAATCCACCAATTAGGCCTGTATGATAGAGTGGCCAGACAGAAGCCACTCCTTAGTAAAAGGCACATGGCAGCCCGTCTGGAGTTTGCCAAAAAGCACCTGAAGGACTCTCAGACCATGAGAAACAAAATTCTCTGGTCTGATGAGACAAACATTGAACTCTTTGGTGTGAATGCCAGGCGTCATGTTTGGAGGAAACCAGGCACTGCTCATCACCAGGCCAATACCATCCCTATAGTGAAGCATGGTGGTGGCAGCATCATGCTGTGGGGATGTTTTTCAGCAGCAGGAACTGGGAGACTAGTCAGCATAAAGGGAAAGATGACTGCAGCAATGTACAGAGACATCCTGGATGAAAACCTGCTCCAGAGCACTCTTGACCTCAGACTGGGACGACGGTTCATCTTTCAACAGGACAACAACCCTAAGCACACAGCCAAGATATCAAAGGATTGGCTTCAGGACAACTCTCTGAATGTCCTTGAGTGGCTCAGCCGGAGCCCAGACTTGAATCCGATTGAACATCTCTGGAGAGATCTAAAAATGGCTGTGCACCGACGCTTCCCATCCAACCTGATGGAGCTTGAGAGGTGCTGCAAAGAGGAATGGGCGAAACTGGCCAAGGATAAGTGTGCCAAGCTTGTGGCATCATATTCAAAAAGACTTGAGGCTGTAATTGCTCCAAAGGTGCATCGACAAAGTATTGAGCCAAGGCTGTGAATACTTACAGAATGTACATGTGATTTCTCAGTTTTTTTTTATTTTTAATAAATTTGCAAAAACCTCAAGTAAACTTTTTTCACCTTGTCATTATGGGGTGTTGTGTGTAGAATTCTGAGGGAAAAAATGAATTTAATCCATTTTGGAATAAGGCTGTAACATAACAAAATGTGGAAAAAATGATGCGCTGTGAATACTTTCTGGATGCACTGTAAGTAGCTGACTGCAAGCATATACTGGGTGTAGCTAGGAGTGAATAAAACGTCAGTCAAATGCGTACCTAACTTCAGCCCCATGATCATTTTAGAATTAAGGGAAAATACTGGTAAAAATAATTACCACCAAACCCTATCACAAACATACAGTGACGCGTAAAAGTATTCAATCCCTTTAAAAGTCATCCTAATTTTCTGCATGACAAAAGATTTCTTCACATATTTATCCATTTGGTATTTTTAATGTGAACTCTTGTGCAGTAACAAAATGTTATCAAACTCCAAATAAACACTTTTCTGTACATATTTAACTAAAGAAAAAATTGTTTGCCTAAGTATTCAAGCCCAACACATTTATACTTTGTCAAGAACCTTTTTACTGCAGTAACAGCCGTCATTCTTTTGGAGTATGTAAATATGCCCCAGTTCTGCACATTGCTCAGGAGTGATTCTTCCCTATTCTTCTTAGCATGATTTCTAGATACCCTCTATGTAGGTGGGATGGTACCTCTGAACATTTTCAAACAGTGCCCCAGATTCTCAACAGGATTAAGATCAGGGGTTTGACTTGGCCATTCCAAAACATTCACCTGTCTGTTTTGAGCCATCCCGGGGTCACTTTGGCCTAATGCTTAGGGTCATTGTCATCTTGAAAGATGAATCTTCTCCCGAAGAAGCATAGCAGACTGGAACAAGTTCTCCTGCAATATTGTGTGGTATTTGTGCCCATCTATTGTCCCTTCAACTCTGACAAGATTCTCAGTCCCAGCACACGAAAAACATCCCCATAGCAAGATGCTGCCACCACTATATTCCACTGTATGTCTGGTGTTTCTTGTGGCATGGGCAGTGTTTATTTTACGCCACACATTCTGTACCTCTTTGAAGTCTGAGCAAAACGTTCTGTTTTGGTTTCATCTAACCATAAAACCTTCTCCCCACATCTTAACTGGGAAAACGCCATATGTGCTTTTATGTGGACCGTCTTAAGGAATGACTTCTTTCTTGTCACCATCCTGTAGAGGTCTGTTTAGAGCTTTTGAAATTGTGGACCCCTGCACTTTCACTCCAGTTTCAGCCAAAAAGCATTGCAAACATCTGAGAGTGTCGGTTGAATTTCTCACCAGTTGATGTCTAACCCTGATGTTCGGTTTTGAGGGACAGTCTTTTCTAGTAAGAGTCTGGGTGCTATGATGAACCTTCCACTTTCTGATGATGGATCCAACAGTGTGCAAACCCTGATATATTTATAGTAATTTCCTGCTACCTTGTGCACTTCAATAAGTTTGTTTCTCACATCAGCAGAATGCTCCTCTCTCTTCATTTTTTCAGTGATTGTCCAACAAAGACTATGGCTCTTACGAAGGGGGCTTTTTAAATGCAGAGAGAAAGAAAGAACTCACAAGTAGCACCTCATTATGTTTATTTATGACTGTCAAATGACTGCCACCTTTGTAATTAATATTTCATTGGTGTAAACCTAGAGCTTCCAAAGTACAGAGGTTTAAATACTTATGTAAACACTAACTTTTGAGATTTTCTTCTTCAATTAAATGTCTACATAAAATGGCTTATTTTGACTTTGGAAATGTTTTGTTACAGCATAAGAAAAAATACTGAATGAATAGATATGTGTACAAATCTTTTGTCTTGCAGAAAATTATCACAACTTTCAAGGGGATTGAATACTTTTACACGCCACTGTAAAAGGGTTGGTGGTAATTATTTTTAACATCTGAAATGATCACGGGACTGAAGTTAGGTGCTTGTTCAGCTGGCTTTTTATTCACTCCTAGTTACATCCTATATAAGCTTGCAATCAGCTACTTATTTACAAACCAAGTTCTTCTTCTATATTAACAGCAAGGCAAAATATTCTACAGTGTGTTCATTAATCCGCAAACTGATCCATTATTTGAAAAAATATATTCAAAATTTTGAACTTGAACGGGTTGAGAATGTTAAACTCAACTTTAATAATGGAATCTGTCCTGGACAAGTTTTTATTATGCCAATTAATATACACATTGTAGATGTGCAAGCATTGTGGCGTGGTGGTTAAGACTTTTGCACTTTTAAACTCTGAGTTTGTGGGTTCAAGTCCTTATATTGACACTGTGTGACCATAAGCAAGTCACTTCACCTGTCTGTGCCTCGCGGGGGGCATTGGGCAAAAGAAATGTAACCAGTAGTAACTAAATGTTGTATGTTGGATAAAGGCATTAGTCATAAATGTTGAATATTTTGCCTTTAGAATAAGTAACTCGTTTGCAAAAGTTGTGTGAAAAAGTACAGTTGTGGGTTGCAAGCAAGCATGTAGATGGGAGCGAATAAGAAGATGGCCGAATACGTACCTAACTTCAGCTTTTTGTTCATTCCAGCCTCAAGGGTAGGATTCGATTAAATAGTAATAATTACCACCAAGTACTTTCGCAAACGTATTGTGAGGAAAAAATATATAGTGCCTTATAAACCCAGCCATGGGGGATGAATAAACCAGTGTGTTTCTTCGTGCCGGTCCCAAGCCCAGATAAATGGGGAGTGTTACGTCAGGAAGGGCATCCGGTGTAACATTTTGCCAAATCAATATGCGGGCAGATGATCTGCTGTTGCAACCCCTAATGGGAGCAGTCGAAAGAAGAAGAAGAAGGAGATGCATCTCCTAGCCACTTCTCTTTACACTCCATGACTCTACAGGCCCTTGAGTTCCCGTTTCTTGCCACACCCATTTCCAATGACGATCAATTAAATAACCAATATAGTTCGCACGCAGAACCGATATAGTTCCTACACAGAGTTGCGATAGGGTGCGCACGCATAACCAATATGTTTCATATGCGAAACCGACATAGTACATACATACAACAAAATACAGTTCAAGCACAAAATCGACAGATTACCTACAGTACATGAAACCAGTATAAGATGTGCATGAAACCAATTAAGTGCATACGCAAATCCATTGTTAGACCGACACAGAATGCAAGCCAATATTGTTCAAATGCAAACCGATAACATGCAAGCATAAACCATTTGAACCAGTGATATACACACGCAAATCAATATAGTTCATATGCAAACCAGTGGTATGCACGTACAAACGGATATAGTTCACGCGCAAACCGATAATATACGGACACGAACCAATATAGCTCATATGAATGAAACCGTATTGATCACATGCAAACCAATTAGGTATGCACGCAAACCAATAGTGTTCACATGTAAACCAATAGATTACACACAGAAATATATGATTTATTACCTGTTTGGCCCTTCATACTTTTCTGCCCTTGTGGCAGACCAGCTTGTTGCAGGAACAAGCAAACTAGTAAGGAATGATCAGGATATTTTGCAGCAATGTAAAAATCACAGTAGGTAAGTGCAAATGATATTCAAAGAGTATTTGCAAAAATCAGTAAGTGGCCAGTTTCAAATGCAGTAACTGAAGACTATCAGTAATCAGTCTGTGGGCTTATTAAGGAGGGTGGGTACAAAGCTGGTTAATATTATGCAATACAAAATATAAGCCATAATAGTATAAGATAATGGAATGGTAATTGTTTGAATAAAAAAAAAATAGAAAAAGCATTGATTAAAAAAACATTAGAAAGCAATAATTTGTCTGAAAAGACAATCACAACAGATTGTTTTGTTTTAAAACATTGGTACCTTGAGAATCAGGGAATAATATAAGAAAAACAACAGAAAGAGAAGAAAATGAACTTAAAAATGGTTAGAATTCATTAAATATAGCATTAAAACATGCTAAAATGGTCCATAAATCTGATATTAATCTGATGTGGTGGTGTAACAGTCTACATTTTAACTCAATGCAGCACCTGTGTCCAACTCACTTATGAATGGTCTTTCACTCTTAAGCTGTAGGTTAACTTTTGAAGTAGAAGAGTCACTCCTGCCTTTTGTTATAGCCTAACCCTCAGCAAGTTAAAGCTAGGCTAACAGTGCAGGAATAGTGTTTAAACTGGGTTATAATGGAAGGAATGGACAGTTTACTGTAGTTTCTTTTGATGCATTTAGGGCCAAACTTTGGTTGATAATTTTAGAACAATTCTGTCCATCAAGATTGGCAAAGGTTGAGTTGTTCAAGCATTCAAGGTATGACTTGAAATGTCCTTATGATTTTCCAGTACCCTGATTTCGGAGTAAATAAATAAAAAATAAATTCAAATCTAAATAAACTACAAAGCTGAGACTATGTACCACTATATACCGTGTGGCACAGGGAAATGGGAAATTTGGAAAGTTGTTTGGGACCAACGCGACCTTGTTTAGAACCCCTTGCCATTAGTTATAATAGAGCAGTGGAGTGGTGCGTAACGAGCATTCGCTATGAAAGCCTTTTATAAGAATGATGATAATGTGACTGCTGCGCAAAGGGAATTTCGGCTTCATTACCAGTTAGGATGTCATGATCGTGTCCATTCTGCTCATGCAATTACAACATGGGTGCGTAATTTCAAAAAAACAGGTTCAGCATCAAAAAAGAAGTCCCAGGTGGAGCCACTTTCCATATTGCCTGACAATCGATGACAGCTATTCGACAATTGTTTGGAAGGCATGTCATTTCATGTAACAGTGACATTCCATGGCCTCCGAGATCCCCAAATCTTACTGTTATTTTTTCTGTGGGGACATCTTAAAAGCCAAGTGTACCACATACATCCTGCAGCCATTGCTAAACTAAAAATGAGGATTGAAGAAGAAATCGCTGCCATTCCTCTTGACATATTATGTCAAGCAATGCAGGATTTCCACAACAGGCTGTCAGAATGTGTATGGAGAAATGGACAAGACCTTCATTATGTTTTATTCAAAACATAAAATGAATATTGATTGCCATCATTAATTGCATATCCTGTACAATACATTTCATTATTAAAAGTATTTTGTAATGTGTTTATTAGTGCATTGAATGTCAACTGAAAAATTTCTGTTTCCCTGTGCTACCCCATGTATATATATATTATATCTTTTCATGGGACAACCCTGAAGATATGACACTTTGATACAATGTAAAGTAGTCAGTAGTCAGCTTGTATAACAATGTAAATTTGCTGTCCCTTCAAAATAACTCAACACACAGCCATTAATGTCTAATGTCTGGCAACAAAAGTAAGTACACCCCTAAGTGAAAAATGTCCAAATTGTGCCCAATTAGCCATTTTCCCTCCCTGGTGTCATGTAACTCGTTAGTGTTACAAGGTTTCAGGTGTGAATGGGGAGCAGGTGTGTTAAATTTGGTGTTATCGCTCTCACACTCTTTCATACTGGTCACTGGAAGTTCAACATGGCACCTCATGGCAAAGAACTCTCTGAGGATCTGAAAAAAGAATTGTTGCTCTACATAAAGATAGCCTAGGCTATAAGAAGACTGCCAACACCCTGAAACTGAGCTGCAGCACAGTGGCCAAGACCATACAGCAGTTTAACAGGACAGGTTCCACTCAGAATAGGCCTCACCATTGTCAACCAAAGAAGTTGAGTGCACGTGCTCAGCGTCATATCCAGAGGTTGTCTTTTGAAAATAGACGTATGAGTGCTGCCAGCATTGCTGCAGAGGTTGAAGGGGTGGAGGTTCAGCCTGCCTCAAATTGGTCTGCATGGCTGTCATCCCAGAAGGAAGCCTCTTCTAAAGATGATGCACAAGAAAGCCCGCAAACAGTTTGCTGAAGACAAGCAGACTAGGGACATGGATTACTGGAACCATGTCCTGTGGTCTGATGAAACCAAGATAAATGTATTTGGTTCAGATGGTGTCAAGCGTGTGTGGCGGCAGCCAGGTGAAGAGTACAAAGACAAGTGTGTCTTGCCTATAGTCAAGCATGGTGGTGGGAATGTCATGGTTTGGGGCTGCATGAGTGTTGCCGGCACTGGGGAGTTACAGTTCATTGAGGGAACCATGAATGCCAACATGTACTGTGACATACTAAAGCACAGCATAATCCCCTCCCTTCGGAAACTGGGCCACAGGGCAGTATTCCAACATGATAAAGACCCCAAACACACCTCCAAGACGACCACTGCCTTGCTAAAGAAACTGAGGGTAAAGGTGCTGGACTGGCCAAGCATGTCTCCAGACCTAAACCCTACTGAGCATTGTGGGGCATCCTGGAGGTGGAGGAGCACAAGGTCTCTAACATTCACCAGCTCTGTGATGTTGTCAAGGAGGAGTGGAAGAGGATTCCAGTGGCAACCTGTGAAGCTCTAGTGAACTCCATGCCCAAGAGAGTTAAGGCAGTGCTGGAAAATAATGGTGGCCACACAAATTATTAACACTTTGGGCACAATTTGGACATTTTTCACTTAGGAGTGTACTCACTTTTGTTGCCAGCGGTTTAGACATTAATAGCTGTATGTTGAGTTATTTTGAGGGGACAGCAAATTTACACTGTTATACAAGCTGTACACTGACTACTTTACATTGTATCAAAGTGTCATATCTTCAGTGTTGTCCCATGAAAAGATATAAAATATTTACAAAAATGTGAGGGGTGTACTCACTTTTGTCAGGTACTGTATATATATATATATATATATATATACAGTATATATATATATATA
>JANRMT010062834.1:20890254-20914174 GCA_026402145.1 Polypterus bichir lapradei
ATATATATATATATATAGTCACACCCGTGCACTTAGGAGGCAGTCAACAAGCCCAGAGTTGGGTTGCTCTGTGGTACTAACACTTCTCTCTTTTTTCATCAGACCAAAAAAAGAAAAATAACTTACCTCACAAGCTTGCCGGTTCGCAAGATGGCAGCCAAATGTCATTTACTGATCCGGCTCCCAATGGTGACGTCACTTCCGGCTCCATCTTGATGACGTTACTTCCAGTCACCTGAAGATGACATCACTTCCGCCATATCATCACTTCCAGTCTCCTTTTGATGATGTCACATCCGTCTAGCAGTTACGACGTCATCTCCTGCCACATCATTTCTGCCCGTCATTTTATTCCATTATAAAAATGTCATGTCTGTATTTTTCTGGCGTCAATTGCTGTTTAAAGTACATTGATCGCTATTTTTGCATTCATTTCTTTACTTTTTCCATTGGACATTATATGGGGACGGTCCCTAAGTCTTTTTTTCACATCTATATATACAGTATATATATATATATAAATAGGGAGAGAGAGAGAGAATGATATCTGAAAGAACAGAAACTATTAGGAGGTTGAGTGTAACTATGATAGTTAGGGAGCTGAGACACCTGGGGCCTCATGTATAAACGGTGCGTACACACAGAAATGTTGCGTAAGAACGTTTCCACATTCAAATCGCGATGTATAAAACCTAAACTTGGCATAAAGCCACTCACATTTCCACTGTACCTCATACCCTGTTGTATGCAAGTTCTCCGCTCAGTTTTGCAGACTGGCGGCACCCAGCATCAAAGCAGTGCTACTGTTCCTGTGTGGTTACCCTTTCTTTCTTAGATCCACATTCCTGACGCGGCTTTATAAATACACTGAAACTAACTGCATATTGTTTATTAGTGTAATGCATCTGATTTTAATTAACCTGTAACAATATAATGGTCCAGGGAATAGCCATAGTATTCCAAATACCATAACTGCTTTAGCGTTGTTACTCTCACTGCACCTTCTTTTTCTTCTTTTAGCTGCTCCCGTTAAGGGTTGCCACAGCGGACCATCTTTTTCCATATTACTCTCACTACACCACTCGGAGTATTTTTATCACTGTATCTGAGTGGGGAATCACAGTAGCAGCTGATCAGAAAGAGAAGTATCATTATACAGCATCAAGCACATACTACCTCAGCCACTGCAAAACGTTTCAAAGCCTTTCCAGGACGGACCTCGCAGTTCAGAAACAGTTTCATCCCAAGAACTATAAACGCAGTCAATCAATTGCTCCTTGTAGAACTGTTTGTACTTATAAGTACAATTACCACACTGTAAACTTGCACTACAGTTATAATATTGCACAACCTGCACCACTTTATAAAGCGCGTATTTACATATGATGATGATATAATTTTTAAGGTGAAATGCAGCAAAATATTTTGATTATATTATACAGATAAAACTTTAACTTCATTTAAATAATCTGTATTGTTAATAATTAAACATGTGAGGACACGGTTCTGAAGCTCTAGCAAGTTCACGTATTGTTCCTGCCTCGCGCTGTATATTTGCTGAGGCTGGCGCGACACTGGAAGTATAGATGGATAGAATAATTAAACATGTACTATGAAGATATTTCAATGTTCCCTAAACGTTTTGAAGAATCATCGTTGTAAGCTTACAGATGGCTTAACGTCTATTACAGAGCTGATTGTGTGGCGATTGGGTATTTGGAGAAAGAAAAGTAAGGACAGGAATTGGAGGTTAGTACGTTTGAAAGAGACAGTACTGCTACAATAAATTATTTCATCGGTGGTCGCGCATGGCGCAGCAGCATCTTGTGTGGAACATGAACAATCACTGCGCCACCATGTTCCCATGTTTAATAACATGCTTTCATTCCAGTCATCATGAAAATATCACGTATACATCTCAGTATTTTAATTATTCAGAGAGCTGTAATATCACGAATGTAATGGATTCTGTGTCCTGTCGGAGAAAGAGAAAGAACGGAAGCATGTAATAATTCACACACATAGAGCACATAGGAGATCAAATACAAAACAAAGCATTTAACATGCTACTTTAGTTACAATGGGATTTGAGAAACTAGTAAATTAAATGATTTTAAGCTGAAGTTTATGATGTCCTACTTTAATGCCAAAATAAACTACAGGTACATGATTAAAGTGGAAATTTAAAGATTAAAGTTGACATTTCATGCTTTTTTTCCACTGTGTGCCTATTTTTTTGTCTGTACCCTAATAAGCTTTCATATGACACTCAGATGGTAGGCTACAATTTGCCTTTTCACGGCGATTTTGGTTTGTGACTTCTTTTTTATTTCGGGGACTGTGCGACTTTGTGAACTTGAGCTTTCAAGTTTCTCCAACACGCTATGTCACTCGATCAACTTCCTTTTGTTGATTATACCACTGTTTAAATCAACAAATAGTATGTTTTTCCTTTGCCTCCACTTGGTATTCGCTGAAATTCTTATATTTTCCCCCGTGCTTTTGCCATTGTCTTTTCACAGAATGCTGAACTTAAGGGCTATTTATATTGATTTGCATATTCATAGAGGTGTAATTCTGGGAGGAACAGGGGCGGGACAGCAGGCTCGTGCATGTACATTAGTTTTCACGCAGACCAGGATTTATGTAGCGGAAGAACGTGGAAGTTGGAGTACGCACAGATTCTTGCATCTAGATTTTTCTGTGCGTAAGCACATTTCGGCTTTTGTGCTTACGTCATGTTATAGTGCGAATTCTACGCACAGCATTATGCATGAGGCCCCTGGTGACACTGCTGTGAGATGGATAAGGAAATAAAGGTATAGTCAAGAAACGAAGCATAAGTCAAACCCAGCAAATCAGCTCTAATGCGTGTCTAAGTCAAATCACTTAACCAGACTCAAAGTCAAAAAGCATATACAGTGGAACCTCAGGTCACAACCGTAATTCGTTCCAAAACTCTGGTCACAACCCGATTTGGTCGTGACCCGAAGTAATTTCCTCCATAGGATTGTATGTAAATACAATTAATCCTTTCCGGACCGTACGAGCTGTATGTAAATACATATTTTTTAAAGGTTTTTAAGCACAAAAATAGTTAATTATACCATAGAATGCACAGTGTAACAGTAAAGTAAATGTAAAAACATTGAATAACACTGAGAAAACCTTAAACAGAGAAAACTAACCTTGCAGTCTCTTTAAAAACAAGCCCGGTGCATTCTTTAACTGCCTTCTTGGCCTTACTGCCTTCTTTATCTGCCTTCTTGTGCTCGCTCTCTCGCATTCTCTCTCTCTCTCTCTCTCTCTCGCTTGGTCTTTAGTGCTCTCTCTCTCTCTCGCACTTTCTTGCTCGCTCACTCTCTTGCACTCTCTCTCTCTTTCTCGCTGCACAGGGAATGCACAGGGAGAGAATGAACACGTGCGGAAATCATCAGCGCGTACGAACCGGAAGGGAAACTGGCTTGTTCGTCACCCAAGTGTGTGGTCGTGAACAGATACAAAAGTTTGGCGAACTTTTTGGTTGTAACCCGATTTGTATGTGGTCCGAGATGTTCATGACCCGAGGTTCCACTGTATTGGTAATTGTAATCTGAAGTTCATTATAAAGGACAGTAAAGGATTAGAGAAGTATGCACAATCATAAACAAACTGCCTGGTTACATGCCAGTTTAAAGTGTGTAGTACTAGTGACATTACAAGATGCAGTTTGTGGGCAGCATGTCCTATCAACTGCTCCTCAAAATGGCTGCACCCACTGAAAAAATAGAATAGCTTCATTGGAATTCCAAAACATAATACTAAGATTAGAGAATAACTCTAAACATGGGTTATTCATAGAAAATGAAAGTATCATTGGATTCAAAATCAAAATAAAACATGTAGAACAGAATTGAGAAAATGTATTCAGCCCAAAATATATTAAAGAAACAAAATCTAAGAAAGTCAGTCAGTCATTTTCCAATCTAAGAAAGGATTCACACCATCATTAGCATGGGTGGATTAAATAAGTTGATGTTCCAAATGACTGAGCCACTTCTGAATTACTGAACAGAGAGTGATTTCAAAAAGAGAGACTGTAGGGAAATAAGATGCTTGCAATTTAATAAAGAATTTTGCAGGCATGCTAAATATTGGCACTTACAGTATGCTAGGCTAGCGCTACCATCTCACAGTAAGGAAACTGTAGTATACATCCTGAGGGTTCCCTGTGTGGAGTTTGAATGTTCAACCCATACCAATGTGGATTTCCTTTGGGTGCTCCAGCTTCCTTTCACAATCTGAAGACATGCATGTTAGGTGATTTGGAGTCGCTAAAATGGCCTTAGTGCCTGTGTGAGCATTCACCCTGTGAATGGCTGACACCCTATACAGGTGTTCTTCTTGTCATGCACATGTCTTGTCCAGCTGCCCCATGACCCTGCCATGGATAAGCAGGTTAAAATAAAGGATCTCTGGATAATGGCAAGAACCTCATGTAACTCCAGATCTGAGTACCCCAACGGTTCATGATTTAACCCTGGAGAAGGCATTGTTGTATTTTTCAATGGTTCAAGGTTTTATACAGATGTGAAATAATAAATTGGGTATAATGTAGTTGAGTGGCCCAGTGGCCAGACACACAGCTATCCTGCCAAGCAAATGACTCAGCACAGGTAGCAGAACTGACAGCTGGTATACCCTTGGTGTGGTCCATGACTGTATCCCTTTTTGGACAAGAAAGGATTTTGAGATAGCCACAAGAGAGTCTATTAAGCACCAGCAGCTACCAAAAGAAATATGGAGCTTATTAGAGGACTGTGCAGGTTAGACAGTTGTTATGGAAGAATGGGACACCAGAAATTGAACATTACATTTCACATAACCATAGAAATCAGCAGCATTTTCTACAACCTATCACAGTGAATTAAGAGTTGTTAGTAATGCAACTATAACAGTTAAACTGTGTAACCGACTAGGTGTGAGCAGTACTAAGGGTATCACTGTGTGACATCAGTTATTGTTATGCCTGTCTTGTGTCAAAAAATAAGCTCATTGCTCCCAATAAATTGGATGCTTTGGTAAAATACAGTCTAAGAAAAGTTTGGGAACCACTGCTCTATTCCACTCTTCATAAACTGACTCAGATAATGGAACACATTTCTGTGAAAGTTTTGAAAACATCTTGTCATCTCTTCACCTTCCATATCACCCTCAGCAAAAAGGCTGAAATCAAAGACTCAATCTGGAAAAAGATTTTAGAAATAGGAAAACATTGAAGACCCAGCTCAGATATGGTGATAAGGTCATTATTGTTATTCTTATGCCACCACGTCAGTATTGGGTATCTGATAGTAAGTGTGTGTCCTACAGACACAAAGTGAACTGGTGAGAAATACCTAGCATGATTTATTACAAAAAACACTAACTTCTGATGACTCTGAAATTTGCAAGCGTGTTATGGGACAATAGAACCACTTCTGGGACAGCGCAATTCATTTTTGTTCCTGAGAAATGTCGTATAAACTCAGTCTTCTTTTGGATGAAAACTGTTGAGGATGACCTCTATTGTTCTCTTTTTACCTGTGTCCAAGTATGATAACTTCTTTTTCACTTTTCAAATTACAATGTATTACATCAACAGGGTACAGATAATCTTGTGTATATCCTGGTGCCTCAAATTTTATCTCTGAGGAAAAAAATAAAGGCAATACTTTCTATAAGAATCGTATACCTCAGTTCTTGTCAATATTTCCTTTCTTACTACACCTAATTGTTGCTCTCACAGTGCCTGCAAAATGCTTTCCCCCTGCGCCTAAATCACTTGCCGTGCTCACCTTTGTGCTTTAATATATTTATATTTCATTTACCTTAAGCTTCTTAACACATACCTAGGATTGCAGCTGGATAGCATCTAGTTAGAAGAATATTATGCAGCCACTCAGTTAGGCTGTTGAGATGGCACAGTCACAAGAAAGGGATACACATCTATGGCCCCTTGCTAAGCAACATTCAGAAGTGAATATAAATTAAGGTAAAAAATGAACTAGAACCATATATACGGTGGGAGATCCTTTAGATTGTGGCTAAATAACTGAATTTTTCTTAGTTTATTGCAATTTACTCCTGTTGTTACACATGCATAGTTAAACCCATAGTTTGGGGATGCCACGTTTTTCATTTCGTTAATATTCAGCCACCACCCTACCAACCTTACTTCTACTTCTTTTGTTATTACTAATTTATAATCTAATGTCTTGGGTGTGATGTTGACCTAGTATAAGTTATACACCATCCCAAGAAACATTATAAATAACAGAAATGTATTCCAGGATGGCTAACCTTCTTATTTCCTTTAAGGGTGCTGTCAAAGGGGGTCATGCTCTGGTAAACAGTAATGCAAGTAAATAGTAAAGCTGAGTCTACAAAATGGTTGTAGATTAGCTCTGCATTAAGAAATATATAAGTATGTGAGGGTGTTAATAAATTGAATCAAATATAAAAGTGTGTGCATAAGCCAAGTATTAGTTAAAAATTACTTCAGCATATTATATTGAATGTAAGCTTTGCCAAGTGTACTTAAAAGTAAAAGCAAAATGGCTTACTTTTCTTTTTCTCTGTTTATTCTGATTCACAGGAAAGAGATGCTTGCAGCTGAGAACTGCTCTGCTCTCAGCTTTCTGCATTATATCATTCAAATGACCTAGAAGCTGTCTCTGAGCCTCCACTGTAAGCATGTTAGCCTGGAGTTTTTTGTGTGGTGGTCTTTGCCACTGACCACCAAAGAAAATACAAAAATTGCTCTAATAAGACAAAAGTCCTGAAAACATCCACAAATTTAGATACCTGTACTCTAAATGAACTTTGAGGTGTTTGTCATCTCATAAAGTATTCAAACAGCTCCAAGTTTAAGGTCCACTCATGAAAGCAGGACTTTAATGCACAGAGCTGATATGAATTTGAAAGACAAGCCTATGTAACCTTAAAAACCATCCATCCATCCATTCTCTTCCGCTTATCCGAGATCAGGTCGCGGGGGCAGCAGCTTGAGCAGAGATGCCCAGATTTCCCTCTCCCTGGCCACTTCTTCTAGCTCTTCCGGGAGAATCCCAAGGCGTTCCCAGGCCAGCCGAGAGACATAGTCCCTCCAGCGTGTTCTGGGTCTTCCCCGGGGCCTCCTCCCGGTTGGATGTGACCAGAACACCTCACCAGGGAGGCGTCCAGGAGGCATCCTGATTAGATGCCCGAGCCACCTCATCTGACTCCTCTCGATGCTTATCGTGGTGGAGGGGTTTGCGTGTCCCAATGATCATAGGAGCCCTGTTGTCCGGGGCTTTATGCCCCTGGTAGGGCTACCCAAGGCAAACTGGTCCTAGGTGAGGGATGAGACAAAGAGCGGTTCAACAAACCTCCAATGATGAAACAAAACTTTGGACGACATTTTCCCTTGCCCAGACGTGGGTCACTGGGGCTCCCCTCTGGAGCCAGGCCTGGAGGTGGGGCTCGATGGCGAGGGATGGCGAGCTCTTGGTGGCCGGGCCTGCACCCATGGGGCTCAGCCGGGCACAGCCCGAAGAGGTAACATGGGTCCCCCTTCCCATGGGCTCACCACCTATGGGAGGGGCCAAGGAGGTCGGGTGCAGTGTGAGTTGGGTGGTGGCCAAAGTATGGGCTTGACGGTCTGATCCTTGGCTACAGAAACTGGCTCTAACCTTACAATGTATAAATATTATATTATATAATGTATACATTTTTTTGAATATTGCATTTCGTATAGAGAGAGAGAGAGTGTATCTCTGATACCAGTTATTAGAGTTTTCTGTAGAGTTTGTCTGATTTCTGAATTTTTTTTCTGTACACCTCTGGGACTGTGACTCTACTTTGTGTATATTCATGGCACATTGAACTCCTTCACCTGGTTACTTACCTCATCCTAAAAATGTTAATTTTCAGTTAATTGGCAATTCAAAGATAGCCCAGTCTGGGTGACTTTTTTGTTGTATATAAGCACGCCTTTAAGTGAACTGATATTCCTTCCGGAAGGTTTTTCTTGCCTATCACCAAATGCAACCCTAATTGACTTTGCCTTTCCAAAAAAACAAAAAATGAAGGTTTGGTAAACATTGTTGGAAGGATGTATAGCATGTTGTCATTTTGTATCCTTTTTCTTTTCACAATCAGATTATGTAGATGGAAGAAGTGGAAAACAATGGCACAGAAAAAGGAAAAGGGAATAATATGGTAATGAAATGTAACATTTTTTCAAAAAAGAGAAGCATAAAATACAAATAACCATACAAATATAATGTACAAGTAAAGATAAGTATGGTTTGTAAAGACAGTGAAAGTGGCTTAAAAGATTGTAGAAAAATAATAAAGATAGGTATTGAACATACCAACAAAGCACAATAAAACTACCATTGAGGTAACAGAAGGAAGGCAGTGACTAGTGTTAACAGTGTTGCTTGAGTACTTTGGTGCTTTATTGCATTTATGTAGCAAGCAGTGCTCTAAAGTCAGGCTGTTTGCTCGGTTACACAACACAAAGTAGGATTCTACTTCCCCATTAACCTGAACCTTATTAGTTCACTTTATGCTTTCTCCAGAAGCTGTAACCTGTTACTACAATTTCTGCTTGTCATTGTCTTTTCTCTCCAGTCTCATGACTCTTTGAACCTTTCCCTTTCTGTTATATAGGGTCCTGAATTGCCTGAATTTTCTAAACATTAGCTGCCTTATAACTCCCTGAAACTGAACTTAATGTTGATATCTCCTGACTTTTCCTAAAAGATTCAAGGAAACAACCTAGGTGTTAAAACTGGCAGATGTTGAAATTGCAAATTCACAGGCACAGATTGCAAAATGGATTAAGTGGTCAAAGTGTTCATACTTAGAAAACCCGCCTAAATATATATTTGTGAGCACCAAAATTCATCCAGATGTTGACCGAAGAACTTTGTCTTTACTATACAAATAACAACAACAACATTTATTTATATAGCACATTTTCATACAAAAAAGTGTAGCTCAAATAAATGCGGCCCAACCTTCTGCCTGTCAACATTATCACCAAGTCCACATTAAAGGCCAGAGCTGGTTAATCCATTAGGTGACTTAGGCAGCTACCTGGGGCACTGTTGTCTGAGGGGTGACATTTTTGAAAGTTAAGGGGAGAGCGTTCTGTACACCAAGGGGGGCCATGAGGCACCTCTTGCCACACTCCCAACCCAGTAGATGCTGAGTTAGTAGTGTTATCTGCTTGGCACCATTTATAAAAGTAAAAGTGCATAGGCTCCATACACCAAAGGTTACATCTTCCTTAAAGTCCATAATATATACACAAAGAGGCACTGGTGGAAAAGGGAGGTCAAATCAAATTGATTTCCTGAGATGACAGAAAGTATGGATTAATGGATATTCCGGAATTCACTGAATATGAGGTGGTGCTTCAGATGAGCTCTGTAATGCAATAAAATAAAATGTTCTAAATTAAATTGACAAATCATCCTTGTGTGGGCAGGGCACTTGATTTTGTGTTTGATACACAGTCTATGCAGAGAGCCTTTGCATATTTAACATATATAACATATGCATATATATATATTTAACATATTCTTCTTACATGGTACTGGTAACATGTAACATGGGTTTCAACAATATCTGAAGACAGGATTCTACAGTTAGGATTCAGGAATCTAGTATTTGCCCTCAAGTGCTGCATATGTTGCATTTTTATTCAGGATCATTCACTGTGTCTTCTTTATGGTTGATACCAATAAAGCTCATTATTGAATTTATTATTCTAAACATTTACAAAATATTAGATTAACAGGTTTTTGTGTTTTGCGACTTGTGTGTAATTCAGCCTTATGCTTACTTTCTACATTGTAGTAGTTAGTGTTAATGTCTCATAGCTCAAGGAACCTTTCTTCGACTAGCTGCCCAGTTATTGTCTGAGTGAAATCTGCATGTTCCCTCCATGGGCACAGAATACTTTGTCTGCCAGGATCAATAATGAAAATTTGAGAATAGATCTTGAAGGCCAGTGGTGCTAGCACATTTGTGGAATAAGATAATGGCAGATGAAATTTTTAAATTATCATTAAGAAAGGAAAGCATTAGAGAAGTGCAGAAAATGGAAATGAATAAAAGAGTTAATACTTTAGTTTATTTAAGACATTAGGCTACACATAGTAATAAAAACTTCAGGAAAAATCAGGAGGAGATACTCTGACAATTCCAATTTAGACCAAAGTGTAGGCTAAAATATTGGGATTCATGATACCACAAGGGGGACTGGTATTACTAAAATGAAAAAAAAAGTCAGGGAAAAGTAATTTTTTTTGCAAATGTTTTTGAAGCTGCAAGAAAACAAGGAAATGGAAGTTGTCTAAACAGTAGAAAGGCACATTTGATTTACAAGAAGCTTTGTAAGGAATTTTTTTTTAAAAAGCATAAACCAAATAAAGTGATGATAAAGTATTTGCAAAAGGAATACTTTTTATGATGCATAAAACTTTTAATGATCATTAGGTACAGTATGCTTTATAAAATAAATGTGTAGTTCGGGGGGGAAAAATGCTTTATGACATCTCCAGGTGATCAAAGCTAAGAATAGTAAAGATCATTAGCTGAAGTACTCCAGCCCCTGCAGGACATTATTAAAAGTATAAAAATCCAAGATATACTCCATTTCATATCATTGTCGCAAGAAGATAATTTTACTAAAGGTCCTACAATCAAAGGTAAGTATTAAATGAGCTACCACTGCTTTTCGTATAAACTAAGTTCAGATTTGAGAAACTCTAGGACAAAATGGACACGCATATCATTTTACAAAAGCTGAACAAATGAAGAGTATGTATTTCTTTCATGTTAACCAACCCTAAATTTAAATAGTAGTCTTTATTTCATAGTAACATAATTGTTGCTTTAAATTGTATTTAAATTAAGCAATGGTGTTCAGTATCTTATGTAACAAGTATTTTCGAAAATAAACTGACAGATCTTTGTACTGCACCCTTAGATGTAATAGGATTTTTTAATTTAATACAGCATTTTAGATTCATTATATTGTTGTACATTCAAAAAGTGTAATATAAAACTAGATATAATTGCAAAGTTAACAAGCCAAAATGTTTTCTGGAGATTTAATATGTTATTTGGTGTATTTATGTGTAAAAACGCCATTTAATTAATATTTTACATTGGCTTTGCTAGTGTGCCAGAGATATTTTCTTATAAAATATTTTTTTGCATTTAATTAACAGGATTGCCTACACATCCTGAAACACTGATGGAAAATGCATCTGATGAAAATAACATCAAACTTATGGCATTTCAAGACATAGGGAGCAATAAGCACATTTATTTCTTTATTGCATTAATAGTTTATCTTTTGATCATTCTATTTAATTGTTCAGTAATTTTTACAATTCTTCTGGACAAAGGCTTGCATGAACCCATGTACATTTTTCTATGCAATTTACTCCTTAGTGAACTTGTTGGATCTTCAAGCTTTTACATAAAATTCTTATTTGATATTCAAACAGATATGCTGGTGATTTCTCGCCCTGCTTGTTTTTTTCAGATTTTTTTAATTTCTCTTTATGTTTCAGTTGAAATATCAGTTTTAATGGTTATGGCTCATGACAGATATATAGCAATAAATTTCCCTTTACACTATTTTTGTTTAATTTCAACTAGAAAAGTACAAATTTTCATTTTTGTTGCCTGGATGTACTCTGTACTTGTGGTAACTACTAG
Source organism: Polypterus bichir lapradei (assembly GCA_026402145.1). Lineage (NCBI taxonomy): Eukaryota > Metazoa > Chordata > Cladistia > Polypteriformes > Polypteridae > Polypterus > Polypterus bichir. The sequence continues at coordinate 20,902,000 of JANRMT010062834.1, forward strand.
TACATCACTAACTGCATGTCTTCCTTTATGTGGCAACATAATTAACAACCTGTATTGTAGCAACTGGGAATTTGTCAAATTGTCATGCAAATATACAAATGCTAGTAATATTTTTGGCTATTTGGTAATGTGTTCATTTTGTGTACCCTTCATTTTCATTCTTTATTCTTACATTAAAATTCTCAAAGTATGTTTGAATAGTTCTAGGTCACATAAGTTTAAAGCTCTTCAGACATGTATGCCACATCTTGTAACATTACTACTTTTTGCAACTTCACTACAATATGAAGTAATGGAGAGCAAACTGAACTTAAAGAGACAAGTAAATGCTATAACTTTATTTACTTCTTTAGAATATTTAACAGTTCCTCCTCTTTTAAATCCGTTAATCTACGGGATCGTCTTACCTGGGATACGGAAAAGAATTATTTACATATTTTCTTCTAAAATGAAATAAATTTCAGCTCAGTAATGTTAATTATGTGGTTTCCATTACACATGTGTAGTTGTGGTGGGGGGGATGTTGAGTCTAACAGACAGATTATTGCAAAAGGAATACAATATATATTATGACTAAGAAAGCCTTGATTCCTGTCTCTTCTTTTTGTGCCTGTTCAATATTTATTTTGTATAAAACTGTTGGATTAATGAACTTTGTAAACAGTATTTCAAATATTAACTGGGTTCAAGGCACTATGATGTATACTACTCAGTTGTGCTGTTGTTAAGTATATCCACTCAAAGTGAAATTCACAAAAGGGCACCTGATTCCATAATTTATCTACAAATTATTATAATGGGAAATTGACAGTCACTGCACTATGTGCTTTCTTGGATGTTACCCTCTATAAAACACAATATCCTCATTTTTCAATACCATCCTTGTCCTTTGATCAGGGTGTTTTCTCAAAACTGTAATAGAATTGGGTATCTTCTCAATATCCTATGATGAATGCATCAATACATGCAAATTGATATATGAATGTGAAGTTTAATTTACCTAGGCTGCCATTTGTGTTGAACTGGCATGTTTTTGCATGTAGCTGTACCATGAAAATGGTGTGCCCATGGCTCTATACTTGAAAAGGGTTTACTGTATGAACATGGATAGATGAATTCATTTTATTTTAGACTACAAGAAAATCGGTGAAAAAGTAAAAAAAAAAGTTTTGCTTCTCACAGTGCTTGAAAATAGAATTGTAAAGCAACTTTGCTTTTACACAGGTCATAACAACCGTTTTAATGAATTATTAAACATTAAAAGTCAATTCAGTCACACAAGGCACTGTTTTACTGGGTTCTCATCAAAGCTAAATGTGAATATCGGCAGAATTTCTTTGCAGCCTGAAGTTGCTGTATGTCATGGCTGGCCTGTACTCTGTTCTTGTGAGCGCTGCGCCGTGTGGAGGCAGAACCTCTGTGTTGACTCTGGGATTTGTCAGAGGTTTGTCTTTGCTCCTACTCTGTTCAATGCTTGCATGGACTTGGTGCTGGGCAGGGTTGTGTGGTCCAGTGGCTGTGGTGCATCTGTTGGTGAAGAAAGATTCACTGATCTTGATTTAGGAAACTAAATTAAGCAGTTTTGACTTGAAATATTTGGATCATGGGAACTGGGAAACAAAAATGTAATGACACAAAGAGAAACAAATATTGAAAACAATGTCAGAATTTATAGAAAAAAACTACTGAAATTTGTCAAAACAGTCCCCCAAATCTGACATAAACTGCATGGATGTCATAGTGATGCAATGGCTTCTATTGTTACCTTAAATGTTGAAAATTAATTGAATTCCCAGCCCAATCACTGACTGCGGAGAGTTTAAATACAGTATTCTCCCAGCACCTACTGTATATGATTTTTCCCAGTTCCCTGATTAACTACTTTCTCCTTATAAATGTAAATTTTATGTTAATTGCCAATTCTGAAAAGGTCCAGCTAATGGTGTGCATAAGTGGGCATTTATTGAGTTGGTTTTACTTCTAGAGGTTTTTTGACCCTTGCACCAGACACAGTTTATATAGGCTCTGCTTTCCAGAAAAAATGTAATGTATGTTATCATCTTGTATCATCCATCTATCCATCCATTCGTATATCCATTTTCTTGCACTTATCTGGCTCCGGGTTGCAGGGGCAGCTGTTCTAAGCAATGATGCCCAGACATCCCTTTCTAACTAATTGGCAGAATTAGTTCTTTTGGTCACTACCCAGAGCTTGTGTCTTAGTCACAGCCCGATGAAGCCAGCAGGACAAAATCATTTGCTAAAAGCAGAAATGTGTTTCTGATGCCACAGCACTGGACACCCTTCACTCTTTCACTGCACCTAGAAGTTCTATCCATAAATATTATGAAAAGAATCAGTGACAAAGGACAGCCCTGGAGGAGTCCCACACGCACCAGTAATGAGTATGACTTACTGACAGCAATTCTAACCAAGCTTTTCCTCCAGTTCTATAGGGACTGAATTGCTAATAACAACTAGCCGGTTACCCCATATTACCAAAGCATCCCACACAAGACACAAAGAGGGATGTGGTCATATGCCTTTTCCATGTCCACAAATACATTTAGACTGGTTGGGCATACTCTGTGAGCCTTCTGGAATCCTTGTGAGGGTAAAAAGCTGGTACAGTGTTCTACACTTAAGATGAAGTCTGCATTTTTCCTCCTGAATCTGAGGCTGAACCAACAGTCAGATCCTCCTTTCCAGAATCTTAACATAGGCTTTCCCAGGGAGGCTCAGGAGTGTGATTCTCCCTAAACTCTCTGGTCCCCTTTCTTAAAAATGGGGACTAACAGCCCAGTTTTCTAATCCAGTGGCACTGTCTCCAACCTCCATACAATGTTTAAAAGGTGTGTCAGCCAAGACAGCCCAACAACATCCTGGGCCTTTAAGAACTCAGTGCAAGTATCATCCTCCCCCAGAGTCTTGCCACTAAGGAGTTTTTTTTTAACTACTTCAGCGACTTCAGCTCCAGTGATGGGTGAGTCCTCCTTCAAGTCCATTACCTCTGCTTCCTCAAGGGAAGGGGAGTCATGGGATTTAGGAGGTCATCAATGTTGTCCTTCCAAGGTCCAACTATATCCCCAGATGAGGTAAAAATGTCCTCCATTTCTGCTATAAGCCACATAGACAAAGCACTGCCTTTCCCTCCTGAGATACCTGACAGTGTACCAGAATCTCTTTCAGACAGACTGAAAGTCATTTTCCATGACCACCCCAGAAGACGCCATCTCTGGTTCTGACCTAGAAGACATTACTTCAGGTCCCGTCCCAGAAGACATCACTTTTGGTTCCTCTCCTGATTGACATCATTTTCCCCCTCAGACTTTAAAACCACCTTGCCTGTACTATTGCTTCAATTCTGTTTTGGACTATTGTCTATTAGGACCATTTTTCTCAATCTTTTGCATTCATAGACAACTTTCAAGTATATGGGAGGCTGCCCGAAACCTTTTTCTTGTGTCAAGGCTTGATTAAGTATCACAATTGGTGTAGTCGGCAGGACTCCTTGAGGAACAAGGAGCAGGACCTAGGAGAAGCCTTGACACACCACCCCAAAGAACTTCACCTCTTACAGGTCCAGATTGGCGAATACCACACCCAAGTTGCTGGGTATGGGTCATCTATGAGGAGAATCCGACATCAGTTCCAACCCAGCATTAGGTTGGGTCAGTGGGAAGAAGGTCATCAAAGACCAACAGAAGAGGGCCAAACTCAGAGGTGAAAATGAATGAGACTTATTATAACCTTCTGAGGGAAGAGGCCACCCACAGAGGCAGAGCCCTCTTCAAAAGGTGGGGGAACCCCAGGCCAGCAAGCCAGGAAAATCTTGAAGTGGGGCTTCAATCCAGGGCAGCCGTCTCTGTCTGGAGTGGGCGCCAAGAAACCTCAATGCATCACGGTGGCATTTGCCAGACGACAAGGGAAGGTGTGGAGAGACCCGGAGAGGGAGATGTTGCACTCTGTTTAATCCCCTGTTGTTTCTTCACACCGGGGTGGCAATCATTAACAGGTATAAGGACTTAGCCCTTATGGATTCCAGCAGCAACATTTCTATTGTAGCTCACCACTTAATGTTACAGCGACAATAGTTAAAAATCAAGACCAGTCTGACCTGTATTCATGGAGATGTCTGTCAGTATACAGTAAGTAACCTGTAACATCAGCTATGAGGGGACTCTAAAGTACTAATAAACTCTCCATTTCCGGTGTACTAGGCCAAGACTGGTCTGATAATAAAAGTAATTTAACGTTAACTATCCCGAAACAAAACTTTGGTCTAATAATGTTCACAGACAGCTGAGTGAAGGAAGGTAATTGCTCTTGGTGACGTTGTGATTCCCGAGATGTCACACGGTGAGATGTCATCACCAGGCACGACGGCAACCCGGGGGGAATCTGGCCCTCTCTCTTAGCTGCATTTTCAGACTCTGGCTTTTTTAAAAGGGAGCAGTGGAATGATGACTCCCTTATATTTGCAAAAAATACAATGGTTGTCGTAAATGGCCATCACACACAACATCCCATGCCTCAAGGCCCTCACTTTGTACTGAATAATGACCTGCTGTATCGGGTAACAGAGTACCAGGTGGAGGTGTGGTCCCTGCTGTTAGTCCCACGGTCCTAATGGCATCAGGTCTGTGAGCTAACACACACCCACCTCCTGGGCCCCAACTTGGGCACTGAAAAAACCATTGAGAAAATTAAGCTCCGTTTTTACTGGCCAAGAATCAATGAGGAGGTCCGCCGCTTTTGCACATCCTGCCTGGAATGTTAACTGCAGCAGATTCCTAGGAGGGACAATGCTCCTCTAGTTCCCATTCTCCTTATTGATGTCCCATTTGAACGTATAGGGGTCAGCCTGGTGGGACCACTACAGCCCTCAGCAGGAGGACACAAAGATATATTAGTCCTAGAGGATTATGCCACCCAATACCCGAGGCTGTTCCATTGCGTTCAGCTAAGTCCAAAGCTATTGCACAGAAATTGGTAGAGGTCTTTGCGCTAGTCTGCATCCCTAAAGAAGTCCTGACAGACCAAGTGATGCCCTTCACCTTGGAGACATTCAGGGAAACGGCCAAGTTACTTAAAATAAAGCATTCAAGGACATCAGTGTATCATCCTCAAACCGATGATCTAGTGGAGCAGTTTAACCAAACTCTCAAACAGATGCTCTGTAAGGTAGTCAACGAGAATGGAAGGAACTGGGATCAGCTGATTCCCCTCATCCTTTATGCATTTCAGGAAGTTGCCCAAGCATCTGCAGGTTTTTCATCCTTTGAATTACTGCATGGGTGACAACCCCAGGGTATATTGGACTTTCTAATTGGCCTTCCCCTCTATAAATATATTGGAATATATAACACAGTTATGCGATAGATTTGCAAAGATTCAAACCTTTTCAAAGTATCATATGGAGAAGTGCAAGCAGCACAGGTCCGCTGTTATCGTTGTGGCACATCTCTACGGGAGTTCTACCCGGGAGACCATTGATGATACTTGTTTCTACCCCCCCATTCCAAATTATTGGCTCATTGGCAGAGCCAATTGACTATTTGGTGAAACAGCCCAAGTCTCGACAGAGAGAACAGGTTTATCATGTAAACCTGTTGAAACCATGGAAGGATAGGGAACCTGAGAACAAACCCCTTTCACTCTTTGCTAACAAAATAGACCTTAACTTCAGCCCTAATCTGACCGCCCACCAACGACAGGAACTGGAAGCAGTTATTCTGTCTGTCCCAGAGGTAGTGAGTGAAAAACCCGGACGGACCTCACTGATTGTGCACAACATTGTGTCAGAGCCTAGGGTGATCATCCGAGAACATCCGTATTGACTTCCCAAGGCAAAAAGAGCAGAAGTGTAGCTGGAAGTCAAGCGTATGTGAGAGCTAGGTGTGACAGAGGAAAGTCATAGTCCCTGGTCCAGCCCTATTGTCTTGGTCCCTAAGCCTGATGGAAGTTGGAGGTTTTGCAATGACTTCCAGTGGCTTAATCAAGTCTCCCAATTCAATACACATTCAATGTCATGAGTGGATGACCCCCTCAAGAGGACAAGACAGGCCAAATTCTTGACCACGCTTGACATGACAAAGGGGTACTGGCAGGTTCCTTTAATGGACTCCATAAAGGCCACAGTGTTCCAAAATAGATGCCATATTGGAATGGCCCCGTCCAAATACCAAGAGCCAAGTCCAAGCCTTTCTCGGCTTAGTGTGCTACTACCGTTGGTTTGTTCCCCGCTCTTCCGAGATAGCGACTCCCCTTGACTAATTTTTCAAAGGAGAGGGCCCCGAACAATGTGGTATGGGATAATAACGCAGAAGCTGCATTTTGTGACATAAAATAAGCCCTTACATTGGCACCAATCTTAATGGCTCCTAACTTTTCTTTGTTTTTTATCCTCCAGGCAGACGCTTCGGACACAGGTCTTGGTGCCATGCTGAGCCAAAGCAGAGACAGTGTCAAGAACCCCATCTTGTTCCTGAGCTGGAAACTGTTGGAATGAGAAACCAGGTATGCAGCAGTGGAACATGAGGTCTTGGCGATTAAATGGCCGATTACTCAGCTGAGATATTAGCTCTTAGGCTGCAAGTCCACCCTGGTTACGGATCGTGCAGCTTTACAGTGGATGGCTAGATGAACCTAGAGCCGTACAAGTTTTCAATCGTTTATCGCCAGGATTCTCTCCAAACCAATGCCGATGCTCTCTCTTGGGTTTACGACCTCTCAGTCAGGAACACCCGACCCGATGGATCTAGGCTGGGAGGGGGGGGGGGGGGGGGGTGCAATGTCACACATGTGTGCATGGGAAGCAGCTAAAGGGTTCAAAAGAAGGTAATTCCCAGTTGGACCAGGGGATGGCAGAGTGCATTGATCCCCTCTTGTCTCCCCGCAGACCAAATATGGGAAATTCCACATGGCTCTCATGACATCACTTCCAGTTCAGTTCCAGAAGATGCCACTTCTGATTCCGTCCCAGAAGACATCACTTCCGGTTGTGCCCCAGAAGACATCACTTCCGGTTTCCTCTCCTGATTGAATGATGTCCCCCCTTATACTTTAAAACAGTACAATACAATGCAATATAATTTATTTTTCTATGGCCCAAAATCACACTAGGAGTGCACAATGGGCTTTAATAGACATTGCCTTTTGACAGCCCCCCGAGCCGTGACTCTCTAAGAAGACAAGGAAAAATACCAAAAACCCTTTTAGGGGAAAAAATGGAAGAAACCTTGGGAAAGGCAGTTCAAAGAGAGACCCCTTTCCAGGTACCGTAGGTTGGGCGTGCAGTGGGTGTGAAAAAATAAAGGCGTAAATACAATACAATACACAGAGCAAAACACAAGTACAGTGGGGGAAATAACAATACAATACAATATAATTTATTTTTGTATAGCCCAAAATCACACAAGAAGTGCCACAATGGGCTTTAACAGGCCTTGCCTTTTGACAGCTCCCCAGACTTGACTCTCTAAGAAGACAATGAAAAACTTGAAAAAAAAACCCTTAAAAGGAAAAAAAATGGAAGAAACCTTAGGAAAGGCAGTTCAAAGAGAGACCCCTTTCCAGGTAGGTTGGGTGTGCAGTGGGTGTCAAAAAAGGGGCTAAATACAATTGAATACACAGAACAGAACACAAGTAATCCTCAATACAATATAATAGTGCAATAGAAATTTTACAAGTACAGAGCAGAATTCAACAGTAGATAATATTACATAATACGATTTGGATTTGTTCAGAGTCCTGGAGACCTCAGCCATCAAGCTGCCTCCCCGTATTGGCCATTCCACAGCTGAGTCAGTGCTGGGCCAGCCAATCCAATGAAAGGACCCCTCTACCCGACGATTCCTGTGATCCTCCATCAGAGATGACTTTACCTTAGGCAGGCAAAACAACTTGGCAGGTGGGCAGTGGCACCAAGTGCCACATTTGAGTATTGAGAAGAGAAACAGAATAGGTTAGGGTTAGTAACACATTATAACTGTCATATTACTTATGTTTTAGTGCTAATGACTAACAACAGAGACTCAGTATGCACAGTTAATCAGCAGCTTTAGTCAGGATATGCTAAACTGAAGTAGTGATTCGGAATTTGAAAGCTGAGACCAAAGGGGCATATCTTATAGTAGCAGGCAGACCATTTCACAGTTTAGGGGCTCTGTAACTAAAAGCACAACCTCCCACTGTTATTTTATTAAATCTTGGAATCATAAGCAGACTAGCATCTTGAGATCTTAATGTATGTTCAGGTTTTTAAGTCATGATAAGTTCAGATAAGTAAGCCGGACCCTGGCCATTTAAGGCTTTATATGGTAAAAAGAGGATTTTGAAATCTGCGGGCTGATTCAGTTAAATTAATGGTGAGTCCAGCTGAGTTAAATGATGACAAAAAACCACCTTCCCTGTACTATTGCTCAGAGGTGTGACCAGAACATCATGTGTGGGTGGGCATTTGGCTTGTCTGGTGGGGCAAAAAATATCCATCCATCCATCCCTATTTTGTAGGGGGGTCAAATAATAATAACAACATAGTTTTATATAACATATAAAAGCAAAAATTGTGGCATAAATCATAACCTATTGTTCAGTAAAATTAACAGAGGCAATGGAATTTGTATTATTATTTTTGTGAACAAATATAGAACTACATCTACAAGGTAAATATCAATAAAGTCAAAAGTATACAACATATGAGAGCAAGAACAGAAATGTGGCTCATTGTAGTCATTAGGGAGGCTATAGGATATCTGTTTCCAGTGTTTAACCTGGATATTATATACAGGACCAGTCTGCGGTTACTCTTGGCAAATTCTGAAATAAATTCATTCATACAGTGAGAGCCACGTCAAACAGCCGCCTGGAGCATGACAGGTCCATGACAGGACCATGACAGGACCATGCACGATCCGTGCACGGAATGTGATCCCCCGCGATGACGCAGTTAACGATGCCCCGCCCCATAAACGCCCCCATGCGCTTTCTAAAAAGATGGTTGCAATGCTGTATAATCCCGCCAGATGGAGCATTGACTGCTTCAGTTAACTGCAGTGTCCAGGAAGCCCTATACCGTATCTTTAATATACTGTACAGGCAGTTCTTGTATTGTCAACATACTGTAGTTTCATAAATAGATGACGTGGTAAAAAAACAACAACAAACCGATTAATAAAACAGATTTGTTAAATCACTCAATACACAACTCATGATGATACGGAAGCGTATTAGGGCCACGGTGAAAAAAAAAATACGGACACAGTGAAGAAAAAAAAATCAAAATGTCGAGATTAAAGTCGACATGTTGACTTTATGCTCGACATTTCCACTTTATTCTCGCCATTTACGTCGAGATTAAAGTCGACATGTTGACTTTATTCTCGACATTTCCACTTTATTCTCGCCATTTATGTCGAGATTAAAGTCGACATTTCCACTTTATTCTAGTAGTTTATTTTGTCAGTAGAATGTCGCAAACTAAACTTCATCTTAAAATGAATGTTTAATTTACTAGATTTTCTCAAACCCCTGTCATAAGTTAATGTAGCACATTAAATGCTTTTTATTAAGTGTTCCCCGACCCAGTTTTTAATCTCCATGCGCTTCTTAAACTGACTTCCTCTTGCACACAGACAGCAGACAGCGATCGCCGCACATTGACTTCATGATATTCCTGCTCTATGAACATTCAGAATACTAACATACAGTGCATGATATCTTCTTCACGATGAAATGCATTAAAGCATGTATTAAACACGGGTGGCGGGGGGCAGGGTGGCGTGGCTGTAGTGCTGCTCCCTTGCATTACGGGGTCCCCAGGTTTATATTCAGTGTAGTGAACTTTATGACAGGTGTGACGATGCTCCAAAAAACTGGATATATGAATGGGTATCGCACAGGTTTAACTTAAATATTGTGTAAATATTGGGCTCGTGATGTGGTGGTCGGAGACACGAAAGCAGAATTCAATGGATGTTCTTCTGAGCGGGCTTTCTTTATTGCATGCGCGCTGTCTCTATCTGACATACTAAACCTCCAGTTCCTATCATTGCTTTTTCTTTCTGCACATAACCAATCACCACACGATAAACGTCTTTGTGAAATTAAAACAAGTTATAAACTTAGACCTCAGAGTTTTCAGAACTTAAAATGTATTAAAGCATGTGGGGGCACGGTGGCGTGGTGGTTGCGCTGCTGCTTCGCAGCAAGGGGGTCCCGGGTGTTCCCTGCCTTGAGTTTGCATGTTTTTTTTCTGGTGGGTCTACTCGGCGTGCTTCAGTTTCCTTTCAAAGACATGTAGGTTGTGGGGTTTTGTTATGTATTATTGACCCTGCTACTTTATGTGTTCCACGTATTCACTCTGCGATGTGTTGGCACCGCATTCAGGATTTAGTCCTGCCTCACACAAGATGCTTGCTGGGATGGGCGCAACCCTGAATGGATGGCATAATTAAACATGTATAATGAAGATTTTTTTTTAATTTCTGAAAACTCCATCCCAGCAAGCACCGTGCCCCCACATGCTTTAATAATTTAAAGTTCTGAAAACTCCGAGGTCTAAGTTTATAACTTGTTTTAATTTCACAAAGACGTTTATCGTGTGGTGATTGGTTATGTGCAGAAAGAAAAAGCAAGGATAGGGACTGGAGGTTTAGTACGTCAGATAGAGACAGCACGCATGCAATAAAGAAAGCCCGCTCAGAAGAACATCCATTGAATTCTGCGTTCGTGTCTCCGACCACCACATCACGAGCCCAATATTTAAGTTAAACCTGTGCGATACCCATTCATATATACAGTTTTTTGGAGCCTCGTCACACCTGCCATAAAGTTCACTACACTGAACATACAACTGGGGACCAATTAATGCAAGGGAGCAGCTCTATAGCCACGCCACCGTGCCCCCTGCCACCCATGTTTAATACATGCTTTAATGCATTTCATCGTGAAGAAGATATCAAGCATTTCTCTTAGTATTCTGAATGTTCTTAGAGCAGGATTATCATGAAGTCAATGTGCGGCGATCGCTGTCTGCGCCTCTCAGTGCAAGAGGAAGTCAGTTTAAGAAGCGCATAGAGATTAACAACTGGGTCGAGGAACACTTAATATAAAGCATTTAATGTGCTACATTAATTAATTACGGGGTTTGAGAAAATCTAGTAAATTAAACATTCATTTTAAGATGAAGTTTAGTTTGCGACATTCTACTGACAAAATAAACTATTAGAATAAAGTGGAAATGTCGACTTTAATCTCGACGTAAATGTCGAGAATAAAGTGGAAATGTCGAGAAAACTAGTTAGTAAAATATTTTTTAAGACATCCTTAATAATCCTTAAAGACAAACGCCCTCTGCCAGACATCTGCCAGATGAAAAAGATGACGTCGCATAGACGTCTCCGCGACGTGTGTGTGCTATCTGGGTTAACAATCCTTAAAGACACGGTACGTCTGCAATTTATCTATACCGATCATTGTAGGTACGGAATACAAATGCAGGCTATGTACAGTATTTTACATTACGGTGTATTTTACCTAGTTCCATTTAATATACTGATGAATTATATTTTGCTGCAAAGCGTCTTTTTGATTAAAAGAGGAGTGACATTGTGAGTTTATGACACTGACAGTAAGCTGTAATGTTAACTCCAGACTAGGTAAACAGACCATTAAGTTATCTAAAGTTATATCTGACCGCTGCTGGTGCTGCCAGTGATTTTCAAAACGGCCAATAAAAAACTAAACTGGGAAATAATCTGTAAACTACCCCAAACAAATTTTATAAAAATAAATAAAGTCACCACTTACCGCGAATAGTCCATTAACACTAGAATTACCCGAGCCTACGAAAAAACTCTTAGATCCGTCCCACCTTAAATCGCTTCTTAAAACCGTTCTCACCTCTCCGCCAGCGTCTTTTGTTAATCTAAATGTGTTGATAAAGAAAAGTTGCAAGTAGCCGGCTATTCCATCCCCCCATCGACTTAGAAAGTGCACAAACTTCTCCCAGCTCATGCCTTGATTGATTATCTGGGAGTGAAGTGGAGTTTTAGAGTGGAAATAATAGATCATTATTTGAAATACACGTATTTCACGTGTGTTCCGTTTCTACAGTAATCCGTGTAAACACATTTTTAAAACAGAAACGTTTTTCATATTGTAGTAGTAAATG